>MU968359.1:60146230-60746230 GCA_034641835.2 Pinus albicaulis | reverse complement strand
TGGAATGGAATGTATCAAATGGAACAGAATCGAATGGCTGGATTGGAATGGAATATAATCAACCCTAATTAGCTCTTGATTATCTTTAGTTATCCTCAAGAGTAGCTACCAACAACTCCCTAAAAAATAGGTAATGAGTCCACTTGACTCCAAGTTACGTATGGCTTGAGTGCACTTGGTTTTGAGTTGCTTGGTTGCCACTCGAATTCGAATTGTTGGAGGGGATCTCATGAGGATCCTTTGGCTTCCTTTGAGAGTTAAGGAGGGTGGACAACCCCCTTGAATCTCTCCAATATTTATCCCTAATTTCTTGATATTGTGCTAATTTATTCTCCAATATTGATCTTCCAGTTGCAGAGAGAAAGTCCCTAAATAACCTCCTTCTCCAAATCTGCATAATTTGCCAAATATTTTCACAATATTATACCACAATAACCAATATTAGGCACAAATATGCAATTACCTTTAAACCTTCCTAAGAAAATATTGAATCATAAGAAAACATTATTACGTGCAGAAGGAGATGTTTAATATATATATTCATGTGAATAAGGAAGGTATATGGGCTTAAGAAAGGTTACATGGGCCTTAATTTATGTCTAATTTATAGGACCATCACCTACCATACTACATCTTTCCAAAAATTCATAGTTTCCTTGAATTTATAAGAAATTTTCATGTATGTTATGATCTAAATAAAAGGGTTGTTGTTGCCCCCACAGGGAAGGTTTTGCTCAGCATTAGTGCCAAGTCTATCATGTAGATGTTGTGGGCTCCTGTCATTGAATAATCCACACCATTTTCCCATGAAACCCTCGGGGAATTGTATCAGAAATTAGATTTTTCCAGTAGAGCCAAAACCCTTGAATTATTCATGGCTGGAGACACTTCCCTACCCAAGAATAATCCTCCATACCCATCTTCTACATTCCGTAATAGGACTCAACACATTGTCACTATCATTTCTTACCTGATAGGATACTATTTATACCAGTGGCTAGATGAAGCAATTATAGGCTTCCTGTCAATACTTTCATCAACCTCTAAACCTTCCATCATGTTCAATTTCAGTCAATTCATAGAATATTCCATTCACGATCATTTTTTCAAGTTTTAGACATAGGAAGTGTCTAAATACAACTCATTCATTGTTTAAATGTTTGTATAGTTTCAGGAAAATGGGTTTCAATTTACAATGAGAAAACTGAATGAAGATACACACCCTCAATCTGTCATCTTCTGGAAAAAAATTCCGATGAAAGATCATAAATAATCCACTTAGAAATGATTCATTGAATTTTTTTTGCATCCATCTATGAGAATCCTCAACAACACAGTGGAACCAAGGATTAGTGAAGAAATTAAAAAGATCATGTAGCTGTCAGACCAATCCAGAACTAGAGACTAGTACTTGTACCAGAATTATACAGAGCTAAGAATATATGGGTGTGATTTGCCTCCTTACAAGCTACCAAATTTCCTCTCCATGAAGATATTTGTGCTGGAATACATTAGACAGATGGTTAATTTAGATGATGTACAATTTGTATCAAAAAAGAAGAAATCTCAATTCAAGATCAAATCCCAAATTGGTCCTTTCATTTGCAACAGTAAAGAAACATGAGAGGAGGCTGAGAACAGGTTGAAAGATATTGTTAAGCAGGTAAATCGTCTATGTGGACAGAGACGATCCCTCTAGCCCTAGAGTGGGTCTAGAAACAAAGAGACATGCTAGAGTGTTGATTCCTATTTACTGAATGAAAAGATGACACTGTAGATCGACCTACCTGGAATCCAACGCTGTTGTCATCATTGTAATGGTGGTGGCCTCTCGCTCCTTCCTTGGCAAGTCACAATCCTTTTCTAGTCATGCTCGGATCCCTACACATAGAACAACAAACAAGAATAACATACGACATGATAACTTCATTCATAACTACTAGCCAGTCAAAGAGGGCTAAGAATATTGCATTAAAAATCTAACATAATAAAAAATGGGAACCAAACAATAGTCATGTCTATGTATTGATATAAGGAAGAGTTACAACCAATTCTTTAACGTCGCAGTCTCCTCCAGCGAGGTTTAGCCGAAGCGCGTCTCAAATGCTCGTTAAGGAATTCGGATGGGATGAAGGCATGGAATCAAGCTCTCTCAATGTAATTCCTTCTTATTCTATCTCTTCAATAGTTCAGCTATAGTATACTCAATTATCCATGTTTAGCTAGCTTATGTGAAGAGAAATAGCTTCTTTTTATAGAGGAAAAGGAGGAGGTTAGGATACCTACAAAGGTGGGAGGGAGGCCTATCCTTTAGGGAGTTCCCATAAGAGGTGGAAACCATAAACTAAAGGAGGGAGTCTTTGGTTTATTCAGTTCAACCACTCCCAATGACTCATCCTCGAAGTTGTTGGAATGGAATCTCCATCTCTATGTTTAAAAAACATTCCATAAACAACTCGGCATGGGTGGCTAACTGTTGGAACAGGGTCTCCTACAAAAGCTACAAATCTGGCCCATTTTGTATATTTTTTATTATATTTAGTTTAACGTAGGGGTTTTGGGGTGGGTCAAAGCCCCTAATTCATTGTAAGTGGGCCAAGGGTAGACCAAGAGTCTGCAAACCATGGTTTGCAGATCATTGGATGTGTAGGCTAAAGTAGTATAAGTAATTGAACCTTTTTTGAGTTGTAAGGTAGACAATGAATTAAGATTGGTGCAAATTGTGAATTAGTAGATCTATTTTGGGTTTTTGGGGAAACGACTCCTGCTAGTTGTGTGCGCAGAGATCCTTAGTCCTGCTATGTGTGGACCCTACTGTTGTGTGCGTAAGTTGGGTTTTGGGTATTGTAAAAGGATCTGAAGGATAAATGAAAGTGGAAGGTTGTTGAACTTTGTGATATATTTTATGTTATGCATGATTCTATGTTGAGCTTTGCAAGTAACTATGTTAAGTACTTATGCTGTGTTGACAATTGATTTGAATCTTCTTGTTAGTCTTTATGCAAGAATAGTTGTGATAGTTTCTTTATTGTCCTGTATCTGTTAATTATTGTGATTATATGTGGTATTGTGCACGTGGATGCGACCTGCGCAATTTGTCACCGTCCCTGCCATTTCCCATCCCACACATTGGAGGGCTCATTCCGTGACCTGTGAGAAGAGACAAGACTTGAAAATACTTTCATTGCATCCCTCTGAAGATGAGCTTTCATTGCCCTGAAGGCATCTCCCTGCCAAAAACCCTAAAAATAGCTCTTTTTCCATTGGCACGGTTCCACAGTTCAGCCCTAGCGCCAAGGGGGAAAATCCTCCAAAGAGGGCGCGCCAATTGGAGCTCTGTCATAGAGCCACACCCGCGCCAACCATATTAAGAGGTTTTTTTTTTAAAATAAATGGCAGAAGTTTCTTCCTAACAAATTCCTGGACTGATATCTATCTTGAGTTGGGAGGTTTGGCTACGGATTTCCATAAGGAGGAAGTGGTTTGCCACCTCTCATGGAAGCTTCCTTGATGATAGGGCCAATCCCATGATTATAGGGATCCCAACTCCTCTTCCTCCATCTATAAAAGCTTGCCCATCTCCATTGCAAGCTAGTCTTCAAGTCTTCAAGTTCCTATGAGCTTTCACATCCTTATGCTGCAAGAGCCTTCTTGATTTCCTTAAGGCCAAATCAAAGCAAGGAGACTATTGCCAAGTATCCAGAGAGAGAGGCTCGTCCCGTCCTTGACAGGCTTTATCGAGACATGTTTTGTTGATGACCCGCCAAAGGAGAGTGCTGCGTCGAAGCTATGGTTGTATTCTTCTTTTGACTCATTAATGATAAGCGACTATTGGTTATGGTTCCACTCTTGTTCTTGATTATGTTCATGAGTTATGTCCTCTTCGACTGACATATAGTTGTATATACTGGATTTTATGCTTGCATTTGTGTTGTTTCTTGCATGTGCAGGTGTCTGATCACGGAGATCGTGAGGATTGTGATCTGCCAGGGAAAAAGAACGGGAGCACCACCTCTTCTACAAATGACAGCGTTGGATTCCAGGTAAGCCTTCCTTGCAAGTCGGTTTATTTGCAATTAGGAACCTGCACTGTAGTGTGTTTGATTGTTGCTAGACCCGATCTGGGCTAGTAGGGATCACCTCTGTCCACAGAGGGGATTAACCTCTTCAACAATTTGGAAACTCCGCCGGGGAATGTTAGCTTGTTGATTGTTCGTTTTATAAGCTACAGACGGAGCTTGAAGTTGGCCAGATAGCCTTTGAAATGATTTTGCTCTGCAATTGCGAAGTAGATCAAAGTCGCTTCAGTCAATCTCAGGTTTAGTTTGTAAATTGAACCCTTGAAGCATTGTCTTGTCTCTTCGGTTGATTCTTGATTCTGCTTGCTTGATCAGCTCTTTTGGGTTGGTTCTTTTTGTGAATTTGGCTTTTGGATAGCTTGATTATCACTGGTCTACTTGTTGGATTTCTCTTTTTTATTTTTGACTGGTAAACTCGACTGGCGCACTTTTCAGTTTGACAGTCGCGCCCATTGGCGCAGGTTGCTAGTGTATTACCCGCGCCAATTCTATTCTGGCGCTAGCTTCAACCTTATAGTCGCGCCAATCCTGTAAGGTACTAGGGTTTACTCTGTTTTGAGCTTTCTGAGCTTGATCTGTGTCTGTCTCGCTTTGAGCCTAGATCACATGGTTCATTTGAGTCTTGGAGATTCTGCTTGAAGTGGTGAGTCTAGTTTTGGTTGGGAGAAATTCTTTGTTTTTTTTCATTTTCAGCCATTGGCGCTAGTTGTCAGTGAGCAAGTCACGCTAGTTGGCGCTACTTGTCAATGTACAAGTTGAGCCAATTTCAGGATGTATGAAATTTGAGACTTTTTCCCTAAATCCTTCACTAGTGTGTCTTTCCCTTCCGGTCTTTTCACTGTATGAGCATAGATTACATTGCTCATTGTTTGAAGTGTCTTCTTTCCATGATTGTTTGATGTAAAAGAGAATGAATGCCTTGTTTTGATCTCGTGCTTTGGAAGTCCTCTTTGTATTTGACCTCATATGTCTTGTCACATTTTGAGGGATTTCGTGACAAAGTGTTTGAAACAATGATTGCATTCTTAGTGTTTGTTTAAATCTCTTTTGCATTCATCCTTCGTTAAGAAGATTTGCGCTTATTTAGTTTTTGTCTCAAAGTGTTCTTTTTGTTAAGATGCATTAGATCACATTGCATTGAAAATTATTTTTTGAGATTTATCATTGAACTTATATCACATTTTTTAATGATTGAAAAATAAAAATCGCTTTGAGTTCATTCTCTTCTGTTAAAAGCATGCATTAAGTAGATTCTCATTTCATCGAAAAATGCATTGAGTGCATTCTTATTATTTGAAAAGGAAAAAGGAAATTGTGCATAGATTACAATTGCATAGTTTTTGGAAAAGAGAATCTTGCATAGATTACATTACATAATTCACTTCGTTGAATGTTTTAGAATACTTTTGGATAGTGAAAGTCATCTAGTTTGGAAAAGTGTCATTTTTAATTTTGCTGTTTGTTCCATCATTTTTTGAAGCTCTTCCCTTAACTAGATAGCATTCATCGAATTGAAAGTTTTCTTTTCTCATATAGCTGCATGCAGGAGATTGTCATATGACATATGGTAGGGCCTTGAAACCAAAACATAAATGAATATCAACCATAAAATTTACTCAATTTACCTAAGGAAGCATTGAAACATTAACGAAACATTTAGAGGTCTAGGTTAGCGACGTGTTCCGGCGTCGTTAAACCTAGTAGCTGTCGTTCGCCTCTTGGCTTTAGACAGCACCAGTACGGACTTGTGCTCCCCATACCGTCACGTATATAAAGGGAGACCCCACTAGGTTTCAATCCTTTATCCGTAGGAAGCCGAGTCTGCCGCCCTATACCCATGATACACCAAACACAGCATTCGGGGAGATTTCCTGCACGTACGTCAAGTCCTTGGTTGATTTCTCTTTCATTTTGAAACCAAGGTGTATATTGCAGTTTACAGATATCTGGTACACCCTTTTCCTAGAGTTCTAGAGTAGTCATTTCGATCTTTTCTGACTGATTAAATTTAAAAATATCATCAAGTGCTTGTCCTTTCACGCTTGTTTCCAATATGAAAGTGATAGAGTCACTTTTTTCCTGTTTCTCGACTCTTAAAAGATGAAACAACAGAGTTTTGTTTCGATGTTTTAAAATCAACTACCCACGAAATATTCCTGGTTAAATTCAGTTTCCTTAGGGTGTTGTTCTCAAGATCGTTTCTGATGGCAACTTTTCCGGAGTTCACCAACCAAGGAATTCCCTTCGATGGGAATCCAGGTCCTTTTCCTCCTTTTGGGAATGTTGGTGCTCCTTATATGGCAATGTTGTCCCTTCCTGGGTTAACTGTTGGGTTGCCTGTTTGGTTGTTTTCAACCTCTGTGGTCCCGAATGTCCCGGCCACTGTTCAATCAGTCCCTCCACCTGAACAGCATCATGTTGATTCCAAGGTGGACCTCTCCCCTTCTTCGCCTGTTTCTGCGTCTTCATCTTCTACTTCGCCTGGTGAAAGTCTGGATTCAAGTAACCAGGTGGCTAAGAAGAAGAAGAAGAAGAAAAAGAAGAAGAAGTCTGATAAAAGAGAGGCTAAAGTTGCCGCTACTATTTCTGACACACCTCCTCTTGATAAGCCTTCCAACCCTCCACGAAAATTCAAGTTCCCTTGCATGTTGTGCACGGGAGACCATCTTCTTCGAGACTGCCCTGGCATTCCCAAGGTGATCGAAGTATGGTCCAACGATCGTCCACCGTTTCCTTTGGCTTCCAGGAGTCAGGTTGGGGGCACGTCTTCAGCTAGTGCTGGTAAGGCTCCTAAGAAGTAGGGTAAGATTACCAATCCCTGTAAGTTGTGTGAAGGGCACCATGCCATTCACCTTTGTCCATATATGGATGAAGCCAAAAGAGTCTTGGACAATGCAACCATTTCTACACCATGCCTCCCAGCTGGTTATAAAGGACTTTCTTTGAGTCCTCCACCAGTTGATCCTATGATTGGTCAAGATTCATCATTGGTCGATCCCGCTCCCTTGGAAATTCAAATTCAAGAATCCATTCCCGACCAACCATTGGTCATGGGCTTGGTTGAGCTGGCCCCATCTACGGTGCACCAGGTCTTTTCTGTGGAGAGTGGATCCCATACCCCTCATGTTCTACTAGTTTTTTCAAATTCTTCGGACTTGGAGAGAGATTCTCCTGTCCCTGTACCTCAAGAAGCGGCTCCTCCGCCTGCCGTGATAGAGGTCCCAGAGGATACTCTTCTCGACTCTGTGATGGAAGTCGTGGAGGATGCTCCTTCTTCTATCGTAACACCAGGGGAAGACCATCTCGGTTCCATGGTAGCCCCTCCGAGTAGTTTGGTCTCTTCCTTTGATTGGAGTCGATTTGCAGGATACCGCCTTCCGTCTTATGTGCCTTTCAAGATCACAGTACAGGCTTTTGGTCTGGTTGTACCCAACACGATTATAGATGAAGGCGCGTCTATTAGTGTTCTATCCTCAACTACTTGGCAAGCTTTTGGCTCGCCGCCACTGGTGCCTGTTACGCAGAATCTGTTGGCATTTAACAGAAGAACGAGTCAACCGTTAGGGATCCTTCCAAGTTTACCTATCACTTTGGGAGGTAAAATTGTCCATATGGATGTGATGGTTGTTCCAGGCCCCTTGGATTTTAATCTTCTCTTGGGGCGCGATTACACCTATGCCATGGGAGCGCTCGTCTCCTCCCTTTTTTGTGTGGCTTTTTTTCCACATGAAGGAAGGATCGTGACCATTGATCAGCTTTCATTCTTTGGTCCTGATGTGGAAACTGGCCCGCCATCATCCCTTCCCGGTTTTTATCCACCCATTGTATCTTCCCCACCGCAGGTCAACTATGTGGCTACCTACCCCATGCCCGTGCTCAGTGATGATGTCGTTGTGCATCAGGTGCTAGGAGCATTGGGTCCTGACTTCTAGGAGGTTTTCCTTCCATCGGGAGTTGAACTCTTGGAAGCGATGACTTCTTTTTCATTATGATGAAGTTGGTCAGAGCAGAGTTCCTTTTCTTGTGTCAAGCTCCTTAAAAAATGAAACAAGTTCATCGAAGCAGAGTTCGTTTTCTTGTGTCAAGCTCCTTAAAAAATGAAACAAGGTTGTTGGAGCAGAGTTCCTTGTCTTGTGTCAAGCTCCTTAAAAAATGAAACAAGGTCATCGGAGCAGAGTTCCTTGTCTTGTGTCAAGCTCCTTAAAAAATGAAACAAGGTTGTTGGAGCAGAGTTCCTTGTCTTGTGTCAAGCTCCTTAAAAAATGAAACAAGGTTGTCAGAGCATAGTTCGTTTTCTTGTGTCAAGCTCCTTAAAAAATGAAACAAGGTTGTCGGAGCAGAGTTCCTTGTCTTCTTTCAAGCTCCTTAAAAAATGAAACAAGGGTGTTCTGAGGATATTTATTTTAATGTGTCAACCTCGTTAAAATAATGAAACACGTTCCTGTTCAATTCGAGTCTTCGATAAGATCTCATAAAATCCCAGTCGAGTCTTTCTCTTGATCTCGTAATTTGAACCTTCACTCCATTTTCCTTTCATATGGACTGAAGCTTGGGGGGCATGCACCTTGAATTGAGTCACCATGCTGGGGGCATGCTTACCTTTTCAAGCATAGTTTGTTTCCGTTTCAAGCTTGTGTAAAAATGAAACCGGTTTCAAACATAGTTTATCTTTGTTTCAAGCTTGTGTAAAAATGAAACCAACTTCAAGCAGAGTTTCCTGATTTCAAGCTTGTGTAAAAATAAAACCTTTCCCATTTTACCTCTCGTGATTGCCATTTTATCAGCCTGTTTTTACCAGATGAGCCTTGGTTTTCTCACTCCATCGTCACTATCTACTTGGCCAATCATATGCCTTCACTTGGTTGTTTTACCTGTTCCTGAGGAACCACTGCGATGAGTGGTCTTGTTAGCCAACCTCTTGACCTTTATTTGTTTTGAGCAGTTCCACCATTATCGGAACCAGTTGCTACCCTTTATACCACTCGTTCCTCCAGGAGGAGTCATCTTTCAGCTCTTTTCTGACTCTCTAAACATGAAAAGATTGCCGAGGCCCTTGTCGTTTTGATCTCATTAAAGTGGACATGAATTGACATCTACCCAGTATACGTTTACCCCTTTTTCGGGCTGGGATAGATTATTTACAAAAAAGGAATACCCTAGCCTATCGCGAATAGGAGGTTTTCTCAGATATTGTTTTCTACCTTTTCGGGTCCGAGGAACTATCTACGAAAAGGGACCGCTGGAGTTTAATTTTCTGCTGTCTTTTCAAACTCTCTAAACATGAAAAGACGTCGAGTTCTTCCTCTGTCAGACTCATTAAACCTTGATGACATTGGATTCAGTCGAAATGACGATATTCGAGTTCCTCCTTCCTAGGGCTCGTTAAATGTACTAGGATGGATTCGTCCGAAGGACGAATTTATATGAAAATCATATGGTATCCTCTTCAAGCTTGTGTAAAAATAAAGAGGTACTCACCAAAATGGTGGGGAAAATGGAACCAAAATCATTGTCGTGTCAGCAGTATGTCGCTCTTGAACATGGCATTTGTTTGCATTCGTGTCGGGTTGGGGAAATCTCATCTTGTTTTTCACTTGCCTCCGTGGGTTTGGGTGATCCCTTTTGACCTCTCATCTGATCATTGCCTCATCACCATGACCTCTGATATTTTGATGTCAAATACTGCCAAATCCACTTTCGTGCCGTTAATATGTTCAAGAGAAGTTGACCTCTGCAAATCTCAACCTTCTTCTGATTCTCATATGATCCTGATTCAAAAAAAAAATAAAAAAAATCATGTTCCTCTGTCTCGTGTCGATGATGTGGGAAACATTATGGCCCACCTTCGATCAAGGTCACTTCCTGTCGACTTCAACTCATTATCCAAGAAGCTGATCTAGAGACTCCCTTCTGGTACCTTGGAGCCTGCATGCCTCAATGGCAGGTTCTTCGCATTCGACACGAGGTTTTCATCATTGGCCTCCAACCGAGTGATTCTACGGGTGTTCAACGCTAGCTCATTGATTCACATGCTGTAGATTGTACCTATAGTACCTTGAGGGCCATTGTCATTATTGGTGGTTCCTCTTGCGTCTGTTAACAACTTTCATCATTGGTTGGTAATCAAACAATGTTCTTGCATGTTCGACTTCAACTCACATATTCGCATGCTTGAACTTGTACTTTTTTCGGGTCGAGATGGAGCGCAAGACCCTGGATTTTGTTTGTTGGAATCCAGGCTGCGATTTTGTGGATTATTATTACATGACTCACTGATTGGATGGCTGCGACCATACCTGAGTCCATTTATCGATCCTCTCTGGATGGCTGCGTTCATGCCTTGGATCTCAATTATTGTATACTCTGTTATAGATGGCTGCACCCATACCACACATATATATCATGTATCTGAGACATCAGTTGTACTTTGCTCTATAGGTTTTTCGATGGCAGTGTTTTCAGTCAGCATGTTCTCGTAAAGCATTTCACCCCTCTCTCTCTCTCAGGCCTCATGCTTTAGGGGGAATCTGTTACACAGCAATTTGTCACTGTCCCTACCATTTCCCATCCCACACATTGGAGGGCTCATTCCATGACCTATGAGCAGAGACAAGACTTGAAAATACTTTCATTGCATCCCTCTGAAGATGAGCTTTCATTTCCCTGAAGGCATCTCCCTGCCAAAAACCCTAAAAATAGCTCTTTTTCCATTGGCGTGGTTCCACAGTTCAGCCCTCGTGCCAAGGGGGCAAATCCTCCAAAGAGGGTGTGCCAATTGGTGCTCTGTCATAGAGCCACACCCACGCCAACCATATTAAGAGGTGTTTTTAAAAAATAAATGGCGGAAGTTTCGTCCTAACAAATTCCTGGACTGATATCTATCTTGAGTTGGGAGGTTTGGCTACGGATTTCCATAGAGAGGAAGTGATTTTCCACCTCTCATGGAAGCTTCCTTGATGATAGGGCCAATCCCATGATTATAGGGATCCCAACTCCTCTTCCTCCATCTATAAAATCTTTCCCATCTCCATTGCAAGCTAGTCTTCAAGTCTTCAAGTTCCCAAGAGCTTTCACATCGTTATGCTGCAAGAGCCTTCTTGATTCCCTTAAGGCCAAATCTAAGCAAGAAGACTATTGCCAAGTATCCGGAGAGAGAGGCTTGTCCCGTCCTTGACAGGCTTTATCGAGACATGTTTTGTTGATGACCCTCCAAAGGAGAGTGCTACGTCGAAGCTATGGTTGTATTCTTCTTTTGACTCATTAATGATAAGCGACTATTGGTTATGGTTCCACTCTTGTTCTTGATTATGTTCACGAGTTATGTCCTCTTTGACTGACATATAGTTGTATATACTGGATTTTATGCTTGCGTTTGTGTTGTTTCTTGCATGTGCAAGTGTCCGATCACGAAGATCGTGAGGATTGTGATCTGCCAGGGCAAAAGAATGGGAGCACCACCTCTTCTACAAACGACAGCGTTGGATTCCAGGTAAGCCTTCCTCACAAGTCGGTTTATTTGCAATTAGGAACCTGCACTGTAGCGTGTTTGATTGTTGCTAGACCCAATCTGGGCTAGTAGGGATCGCCTCTGTCTGCAGAGGGGATTAACCTCTTCAACAGTCAAAGCCCCTAATTCATTCTAAGTGGGCCAAGGGTAGACCAAGAGTCTGCAAACCATCGTTTGCGGATCATTGGATGTGTAGGCTAAAGTAGTATAAGTAATTGAACCTTTTTTGAGTTGTAAGGTAGACAATGAATTAAGATTGGTGCAAATTGTGAATTAGTAGATCTATTTTGGGTTTTTGGGGAAAGGACTCCTGCTGGTTGTGTGCGCAGAGATCCTCAGTCCTGCTATGTGTGGACCCTACTGTTGTGTGCGTAATTTGGGTTTTGGGTATTGTAAAAGGATCTGAAGGATAAATGAAAGTGGAAGGTTGTTGAAATTTGTGATATCTTTTATGTTATGCATGATTCTATGTTGAGCTTTGCAAGTAACTGTGTTAAGTACTTATGCTGCGTTGACAATTGATCTGAATCTTCTTGTTAGACTTTATGCAAGAATAGTTGTGATAGTTTCTTTATTTTCTTGTATTTGTTAATTATTGTGATTATATGTGGTATTGCGCACGTGGATGCGAAGGGAATGATAGATCTGGGTTCTGTAATATGCGATCTGATTTTTGTGAAGTTGAACGCAACTCTACCTGACTTACCTGCCCTCTCCTAGGGTGCGGAAACCTAGCTCCAAGACCCTCCCATACTGCTTCGAGAGAGACTTTGGCCTGCGCAAGCAAGTCACTTCAGAAAGGGCCAATAGTATAGGGGTTTTTTGCCAAACCTTAACCTCTGAACCTGGGTTAGGACCCCTCGAGCCAACAAATGGTTCCGTTTTTGGGACCAGGAGGATTTTGAGAGAGGGTTCAGGTAATACCAAGGTCGTACTAGAAACCTGAAAGAAAAGAAATTGATGAATGGTTCGAATAGAAAGTTCAGGAATTCGCAGTAAAAGAAAACCACAGTAAGAGGTTGACCACTGAAGAGTGGAAAAATAAGTATATTTTCACAGAGATCTATGAGATATTCTTTGTAACCATTGCGATTGAGCTCTAGGAGTGGCTCGCAATGTTGGTTGAATTTCATAAGTGTTGGAAGGATGAGCGGGTCACACAGTGGACCCTAGAATTGATCCAACAGTTAGAGAAGGTTGATAACACCATCACTCGCACAGTAGACCAGTGGGTGGAAAACATGCTAGGAGGATTCATGACAGAATTTTCCATCAATCATTTCGTCTCCTACTCTGAAGTAGATAAAATATTCTTCAAAGGATTTAGGGATAAGTTTCTTAAGACTTTACCATTGTTGATTAATATATTACTGTGCAAAAAAAGTATTATGTGTAGCCACACCGAATGAATGACCTCTGATCTAGAAAGGAGTATGACACAAAGTGGAAAATACTATCGGACCAACCAATAAGGATGTAGATCTATCTACAACTCGGTAAGAGAAGCAGTTGCGCAGAGTCCTCCAGCCACACCATTTTCGAACCAGTGTAGGGGTAAGAATTCACCTACACCTCCACCACCAGAAGACGACATGGCTGTGCACATGAAGTTACCTACCTTTAAGGGTGTGGGAGATGAAGACATTTGTTACACCATTTTTTGGTCATCTAACCCATTATTATTAGATGGACCCAAGTACACCATGTAAGACCAATTTTACCCTAAGTAAAATTGCATTCACTCTGAAAAATAACTTAGTAAACCACCTTTATTAAGTTGTTTATCATCTTAACAGGAAACCCCATGAAGAAATATTAAATAAATATACATTTTTTTTATTCTCCTCAAGGAATAATTAGTTAAATAGAAATTTAATTAATATTCATGGTTATATTTAACCTAAAATAGGGAAATTAATTAGATAAATCATTATTTATCTTATTATTTCCTAAGAATAATTAGTTTAACCTTATTTAAATAATATTATTTGTTGAATATGACTAAATTTCCCTTAAATAATTAAATAAATCATTTATTTATTTATTATCTACAAATAAAGTGATTTGACCCAAGTCAAATTCCCTTTCCCTCTAATAAATATAATAAAATATTCCATAAAAGTTGGATCTTGATTTGGTTAATAATATTTTAATTATGCACCAATATCTAAACTAACTCAATATTTCATTATAAATAGAAGTGTTTTCCCATTCATTTACCACCTTTTTTTCCCTAAAGATCACTCTGGATTTATACTTTTGGTCTGACTATTGATCCACCATCATAGTCATATTTTGCTACCATTTTTGTCTGAGTTTTCTACACCATCAAGAGAGAGGAATTTTAGATATGAAGTGTTGAGAACTTACAAGAACCCATCCCATTGAGGAGAACTGGAAACACCCTCCTGTGCTTTCCTCCTAGGTGCCATCAATACAAAATTCATTCAACATATTCTTGTCTTGTCTATTGGATGCATGGAGTAAATATTATTTTTTCTACTGCTTAATGTCTTCTAATGCATAGATCTAGATTTTTGCAGCATTTATCTTGATCAACTAACTGCATATCTGAGGATATTGGTAGCCATATTTGCTGTTAGGGTTGTTTTTTATGCACAACTAAAGTGGTATTTTTTCGTACACTTGGAATTAAGATTCATACTAACAACATGAGGTCGCAGAATTGGTATGGACTTCGTAGAATGTAGCTAGTGATGCGGTGAAGAGGGCACAGTTGTCCCTTTCCTTTGAAGGAAGAGATTTGGATTGGTACATGGGATACATCGGACAACATGCAAGCTCAATCCTTGATGAGATCAAGAATGCCTTGAAACAATATTTCATGAAGCCTAAGTCCTATTCTCAAATAGTGGTCGATCTAAAGGATTTCAAGCAAGGGCCTTCTGAGTTGGAGTGGGAGGCCAATCAACGACTAAAGAGGGTGATTAGAGAAGGATTATTTCAGTACGATGACAGACAACACATGAAATGGTTCATTGCTATGTTGTTGCCTCACTTGCGCATACCTATGGGTCACCAAAATTTTGAATCACAGAAAAAAGCCTTGGAGGTCGCTATGAAGTTAGAAGTTGCACCCAGATATGATACCTAGCTAGGCATCCAACAGATCCAAGGACAACTAGAGACGATGCACATGGAGATCCAGAATCTACGAAAGGAGCAAGGAGCACAGGCTAGCCCTGAAATATGGTGCATACGATGCAGGATGAATGGTCACATCAAGGATAACTACCCTCTATTAGCAGACTACACGCAAGCCGGGGGACCTAGTCCATTGTGCCCTAGGGAAGTTGCAGGACCAAGTGGACTGGCACTATGGTGGGATGATTTCCACGTTGCAGGGCTACACGACACAAACCACTGTCCCTGCCTTGCTGCGTACATCCCAGAAGTAAAGCAGCAATGGTGCAGGTTCTTTAGGTCAGTAGGACATGATGAACAGAACTGCCGGATGTATGATTTGATGATTGATCAAGGGAATCTCTATAGGGTACATTCGAATCCATCCTCACCAAGATCCCTCTTAAGTAGAGGGGGCTCCCTAGCAAGGGGTAGGGGAGGTGGAAGAAGTGGGAGCGCAGGTCAGGGATGAGGGCAACTAGTCTGTTATAACTATGGGGAGGTAGGGCACTTTGCCAGGGACTGTCCAAACCCTACAAGACAATCCTGTTGATATTGCAGGAAACTGGACAATGAAATTGAATATTGTTGAGTCTTGATAGTGAAGATGCAGGAAAATCAGCTGACACCTACGCAGAATGTGCATAGGTTTAAGGCAAAACTATGAGAAAAATATCCAAGTGTGAATGTCATAAAACGTAGTGGGATGGCCACCGGGGGGCCTGGGAAAGAAACTGCACCAGAGCCTCTGATCTGACCAACATTTATCAAACAAGAAGTTTTGGATCTGAAAAATAATAAAGAGACATTTTTCGCAGCTCACAAATACTTTTCTGAGGTAGAAGCATCTACTTTGCAGCTTCCTGAAGACCTCAAGGTAGATGAGGAGGTCAAGCCCTTTTTACAGGAATGTATGAAGCTGCTGCGTAACCAAAAGGCTGTGGAAAAACTTCAGGCATTGATAGATTTGTGCAACATGACCTATCCTCCCTCCAGAAGTCAAAGATGTACACAAACTCTATAGATATAAGAAACACACTGTTAGGGAGATTTGGTTGACTACGCAAATCGGTGATTATGATATGGATCAGGTTATTTTGGAACTAGGGTCAGATGCGAATGTATTTCCTAAACAGACTTGGCAATGAATGGGGGAACTTAAGTTGGAATGGTCCACTATCCAGTTTCATATGGAAAATCAACAGAAGATCATACCCTTTGGAAGAATATTGAAGACTGTGGTGGATATTGCAGGGGTAAAGGTCTGGGCTGATTTTTAAGTAATTCAGATTTTCGAGGATGCGAACCCCTACCCTACGCTTCTAGTCTTGGATTGGGCCATCAATATGGGGGGCATCATTAACCTAATGAAGAGAAGCATAGTATTATAGAATAACAGTACAAGGGTAATAGTACCATTAGATCTAGCGGAAGGCGAACGATACATAGAACCAGTGCATGACAAAGAAGATGTGGATCACATCTATAAGTTTACTGTGCGAGATGAATATTGGATCAACCCCACGGCGGAGGGGGTACTCTTCTGGGAAAAGGAAATTGAATGTTAGTTCAAATTTGATGGGGAGATAGAGAATTGGAAAAACCAATTACATGATGTCTCTACGTTGCGATATCTTTGGATCACAAAGAACTTCTGCTGCATCTCCTCAGAGGTAAGATATCTACCTTATTTCGATGGTTCTGATAATTTTAGGGACTTTTTGCGGGCATTTGAAGATGAGGCTCCCCAAGAACAACAATTATGGGCCTGTAATATTTCCATGCGTGGATCACCTGTGCAATAGTGGGTGACGCATGAGGAGGCATTCCAGGATTGGGAGGAGTGTTAGAATATGATGATCCTACGATTTGAGGCCCCAACAGACATGCAAATCAAAATTTTCCTTGGATCTGAAGATCCACTCGAATATCTATTCGATTCGATAGAACAATGGTGTGACAGAACTGACCAGGAGTGGGTTCATCTACTTATTCATGCCCTGGAACCACTTCCCACCGCATGGTACTTAGATGCGGAGCTCCATCAGCACACTTTCCACTGGGAGACTTTGAAGGATGAATTTATGGGAAAATTTGAATTAATAGGTGGGACAGAGGTGCTTGATGCAACTCTACAGGATATTGACACTGTAGCATGGGGTGAATCGCACCTGTGTATCACACATGAATTTCCTAATTGGAAACCACAGGTACCAAGCATGATCAAATATTGCAACCTAGCCCCAGAAGAAGGTAAAAATGATCCACAAGAGGGTTCTGACTCAGAATTGAATAGGGTGTTCACGGTTACCAAACCACTCGGGCTGCGAACGAATAGCATTGAGATGCAACTCACATTAGCTAAAATTGGGGATGCAAATATTATATATCTGGCGGCTCCCACAACAAGGGGAAAACTGCACTCACTTCTCGGTCACATGGGTTATTACAGAAAGTTTGTTTGAAGGTATGCAGTGATCATAGAACCTCTAAAATATTTGCTTACATAGGTGGCCCGGTTCTATTGGGATGACACATGCCGAGCAAATATATCTTTGGGTTTGAAGTACTTAGGGATTAAGCTTGTGTTGGGGGAATATGCGCAGGAGGCATAGGTGCTTAACCCAAGTGTAGAAAATACACCAAGAACATAGGAGATGCGAAAACTAGCCATTGGCACAATAACATCTGGTAAAAACCAAAAGTTACCATTAAAAGGAGTGGGCCACTTGCATTTAATGGGGCAGATTCTGAGGATTTTTTACCGTTTACCTGATGGTAAGTTCTAGGTCAATTTTACCCTACATTTGGATGCCCATAGGCATTATAAAAAGGGTCGGATAGGTCAAACAAGGGTTTTTTCTCACTTCCAAAAATTGTACTTATCCTCTTTATCCCGCGCGAGCTTGAGCTGTAAGATTTTTTGGGTCTGAACTTTCCCCCTCATGTCAAGTCAACCTCCCCCTTCTGATAGTAGCAACCCAGAGTTGGGATTCATTTTATGCGCTAGAATGATAGCCACTAACCCAGCTGAACCCTCGTCACCTACTGCCCCAGAAGTTAAGGAAGTAATGGAGATCGGGTCTGAGGATGAAGAAGTTCCCTCAACGTCGGTCACAAGGAAGGGAAAAGAGTAGGCATAGGGCTCAGGGAAGCCCCCCAAAGCTACGAAATGGGCTTTAGGGAAGCCTAGGACCTCCCCAAGGCATGCCAAGTCCCCGTGAGCAATGCCTCATGTTCAAGTTGTGCAAGAGGAAGCCCTGGCTGCCAATCCGATCAACTGATTACCTCCCTTCATCCACCCATGCAGGCCATCGACGTGCATACAAAAGAACCTTGATGACCTAGTTACCTATCTCCAGACGCTGCTAACTCCGGGAGAAGTCCCTATCCTAAGTGACCCCTACAAGAGGTTCCATGAGGTTAAATTCGATGATCACGACTTGGCGAATTATGAAGCCTTCCCTGAGCTGAACCTCGCGTTGTACTTCGACACAATTTACGCGAACAATGGGATCACAGTCGTTCCTCAGCACTAGTTAAGAAAATTTTTCAAATTCGAGCTCTTGAACCTGCTGCAGATGCCCCACTTTGGCCATTACAATGTCACAGATCGGCTGGCCCGACAACTGCTTGCCCTAATTCACAATGGATGCCTATGGATTTGAGATAGGGTCCCCATAGATGCTGCATTGGTTCATATAATCACGAGCCTTCCCATGAATAGGCCACACCCTCTGGAGCATGTGGGCAAGAAATATGAAGCGGACACCGCTGATTATGTGCGTAATACCTACCACGTGGAAAGGAATACATGGGTCTTCATCATAAAATCCATTAGTGACCCAGCTACGCAGATGGGTACCATATTACTAGCTTGCAAGCTAATGTGAAAGTGTCTAGTCGCAACCGTCCCTGCCTATGTCATTCGGCTAGCTGGTCAGTGTGCAAAGGGGGTCTGCGTCAATTGGGCCCAATACTTATGCTATGAGTTCTTAGCCAACGTCTGAGAATCACAGGAGCAGGGAAAAGCCATTTTCTATGCCTGGATACTATTTATCATAGCCCTCGTTTCCTGGGAAACCCTTGTAGAGTCGGTCCTCCCCAAGCTCCCTCCAGATATGTGTGAAGGGGCTCGGTATGCCCATTTGTGGGATTCCATGGATGTGCAATGTATATAAGATAACCAAGTATTCTGGGTCCTCTTCCAGAGTAGCATGGCCGCAGCCATCAATTCTCGACCTCGGCTGTCTCCCACAGTATATGACAAATAAAAGAGTATCGCAACATTCCAGGTTACCATGAAAAATGGTCAGATCCACAGCCACAAGGATAAATCCTAGACGTCACTTCCTTATATGGTAGCAAATAAGGAAATTGATAATGTGATTGCGCTATGGCCTCCCACCTAGAAGATAGGTTTCAAAACCAGCGCAAGGGGCACCGCTGGTACTAGCACGGTGTAGGTACTTCCACCTGTTATCACCAAGGAGACTGGAAGCACAGGGAAAGACTCAGGCGCAACCCAAAAAAAGGACATGCAGCCAAAGCAGACCAACACGAAGAACACCGATGCTGAAACCCAGGTCGATTCGCAGTTGGGCATAGAGGAAGTAAACTTCAGAGCTACGAAGTGAATAGGCTAGCCTGTCAAGGGACCCCGAAATAAGCAGCGCGCCCAGTAGAAGGAATGAGATGAGACGGTTACGTTGACGGACAAAGATCTCGAACAAATCGCAAGCGTTGTCACATTAGAGAAAAAACCATCCAGGAAGAGCTTCAAACCTTGCAACTAAAGATATACATGATACAAACCAGCGTGGTTCACGGACGCATTCCCTTGGCATCTAGCAGTACAATGCTAGCCACGGAAGAAAGCGGTCTATGTCCCTTACCTAGAATCGCCCTTGTGATCAGTTTGTCGGACCAGAAGATCTAGTTCCACGCAGGTGCAGGGGTGTAGTTGAATCTTTCCAAGCTACCCCACGAAGCATTACAAGGTCTCAACACCGTGGTGTTTCAAGAGATTCACCATCGAGAACAAAAATTACACCAAAAAATTGGTATGGCCGAACAAATCATCGCACGTCAAAACACAGAAGTACTCTTTGCTGTCGCACAGCAAGCAGAGCTCAAAAATTTTATCCACCACCTCTACACAGAGGTTATAGGAGAAATCCCAGCCGCAGCCACCCCCCAGGCTAAAGTGGAAGGATTGGTCGCAGCATTGAAGGCTTCCAGGATGGAAATGCAAGTCATTAAGACATAGTTGGAGCAGCAAATCTTTGACTTACAGGCCAAACTGCAGCCCAAAACACCCTTGGATGTATGAGCCCAGCGCGCTGCGCTAGTGACCGCAGCTAAAAAAACCATTACAGGATAGATTTCTCAGGGTGCCTAGTTACTCGAGGATGCCATGCAGCTCTGGACCAAGGTCCAACGCGATCCGGTCCTCCAGAAAATAAATCAAGACTTGTGACAAAAAGATGAAGGTTTCGAGTAGATCGAGGCTACATTACCTACCTTGGTCCCTGCACAGTGTTTGGCATGATTTCAGACCAGCAACACCTTCCAATATGAGATCGAGGGACTCCTCCATAAGAAGCATGTTATCGCAGAATACTTGAAGCCTTGGGCTACTACATCCCTACAACTCTCACAGCATGTTGATAGTGCTGTGAAGCAACTAAACCAGACACTAGAGAGTGTCATGGTCATGAAAGAGCACGGCTGCTCAGAGTCAAGAAGTGTTGCACCCGTTGGTCATAGTTTTCAATGCACTGTGCACGCAGGTGGAGACCCCACCACCACAGTGACTTCAGACGAGTCACAATATTGTGTTGGGGGACTGTTAGAATAGGGTCTCCTACAAAAGCTGTGAATCTGGCCCATTTTGTATATTTTTTATTATATTTAGTCTAACGCAGGGGTTTTGGGGTGGGTCGAAGCCCATAATGCATTGTAAGTGGGTCAAGGGTAGACCAAGAGTCCGCAAACCACGGTTTATGGACCATTGAATGCGTAGGCTAAAGTAGTATAAGTAATTCAACCTTTTTTGAATTGTAAGGCAGACAATGAATTAAGATTTGTGTGAATTGTGAATTAGTATATCTATTTTGGGTTTTTGGGGAAAGGACTCTAGCTGGCTATGTGCGCAGAGATCCTCAGTCCTGCTGTGTGCAGACCCTACTACTGTGTGCACAGGTTGGGTTTTGGGTATTGTAAAAGGATCTGAAGGATTAATGAAATCGGAAGGTTGTTGAACTCTGTGATATCTGTTATGTTATACATGATTCTATGTTGAGCTCTGCAAGTAACTATCTTAAGTACTTATGCTGCATTGACAATTGATCTGAATCTGCTTGTTAGACTTTATGCAAGAATAGCTGTGATAGTTGCTTTATTTTCCTATATCTGTTAATTATAGTGATTATATGTGGTATTGCGCACATGGATGCAAAGGTATTGATAGATCTAGGTTCGATAATATGTGATTTGATATTTGCGAATTCGAAAGCAGCGCTTCCTCACTTACCTGCCCTCTCCCAGGGTGTGGAAACGTGGTTCTATCACCCTCCCATACTACTTCAGGTGAGACTTTGGCTTGCGCAAGCATGTCACTGCCGAAAGGGCAAGTAGTATAGGGGTTTGTTGGAAAACCTTAATGTCCGAACCTGGGTCAAGACCCCTCGAGCCAACACTAACTGAGACAGAGTGCCAACTGGCACGGGGCCTAGTGTTAATCTTCCTCATCGGCATGAGGGAAGAACTGACTACTCGGGCCAAGGCAAAAATAAGGGTTTTTGTATCTCTGATCAGGGAATTGCCAACAGAAGGAATATTACTCTCATGTAAAGGGATACAATGATGGTCTTTGCAAGGCATGACACTACTTATTGATCATGGAAATGACCCTCCAATGGGCGAGATGGGGACTGTAGGGACAATGAAATTTTTTTGTGTAATAGATGCCCCCTAAAGCCTGAGTTCTAAGGGAGAGGGAGGGGCGAAATGATTTATGAGAACGCGTTTGAACCAAACACCATTGTCGAAAAACTTGCAATTACAAATACAACTGATATCTTTGATACATGAACATGTGATATGGGCACAACCATCAAAAATAAAGTACATAAAAACTCGATTCGAGGTATGGAAAACCATCCAGCAATAACGATCAACAAAGAGACTCAAGTATGGTCGCATCCATCCAATCAAAAGAGTCATGCAATAAGTCATGATAATCCACAAAAATCTACAGCCTGGACTTTATCAGACAAAACCTAGGTTCTTTTGCTCCATCTCGATCTGAACAAGTACAAATCCAAGCATGTGAATATATGAGTTGAAGTTGAACACGCAAGAAAATCATCTGATTACCAGCTAATAATGAAAGATATTAGCAGATGCAAGAGAAACCACCAATAATGAAAATGGGCCTCAAGGTACGAGAGGTACCATCCACAGAATGTGAACGGTGATCTGACGTTCAACATCTGCAGAATCACTCGATCAAAGGCCAATGATGTGGACCTTGCATCGAATGTGAAAAACTTGCCATTGAGGCATGCAGGCTCCAAGGTACCGGAAGGGAGTCTCTAGATCAAATTCCTAGATAATGAGCTGAAGTCTATAGGAAGTGACCTAATCGAAGGAGGGCCATAATGTTTCCCACATCATCGACACGAGACAGAGGAACATAATGATAGTGAATCAAGACTAACAAAGAATTAGAGGGAGGTTAAAACCTGCAGAGGCAAACCTCTCTTGAACATATCAGCGACACAACACTGGATTTGGTAGTATTTGACATCAACGGATCTAAGGTCATGATGACATGGCAAAGAGAAAATGAGATGTCCAAAGAGATTAGCCAAACCCATAGAGGAAAAAATGACGAAATGAGATGTCCCCAACCCGACATGAATGCAAATAAGTGCCATGTTCAAGAGTGACATACTGCCAACATAACTAAAAATTGTTTTTCCCCCACCATTTCTTGGTGAGTACCTCTTTATTTTTACACAAGCTTGAAGAGGATATCATATGCTTGTCGTATAAGTTTTCCTTCAGAAAAATCCATCCTAGTATATTTTATGAGCCCTAGGAAGGAGGAACTCAATTACGTCATGATGATGATTTTCGATGTCATTTAGGTTTTTATGAGTCTTACAAAGGAAGAACTCGGTGTCTTTTCCTATTTAGAGAGTTTGAAAAGAAGTAGAAAAGAAAACTCCAGCAGGTCCCTTTTTGTAGGTAGTCTTAGAGATCCGAAATGGTAGAAAAATATGTCTAGGATAACCTCTTAGTCGTGATAGGCTAAGCTATTCCTTTTTCATAAATAATCTATCCCAGCCTGAAAAAAGGGGTAAATGTATACTAGGTAGATATCATTTTTTAGACATTTAACGATTTCAAAACGACAAGAGTCTCAGCAATCTTTTCAATTTTTAAAAGTTACAAAAGAGCTGAAAGTTGACTCCTCGTAGAGGAACAAGTGGTTTTACGGGTAGCAACTTGTTCCGGTGATGGCGGAACTACTCAGAACAAATAAAGTTCAAGAGGTTGGCTAACAAGACCACTCATTGCAGTGCTTCCTTAGGAATGGTTAAAACAATCAAGTGAAGACATATGATCGGCCAAGTGTATCGGGACGATGGAGTGAGAAAACCAAGGTTCATTTGGAAAAATAGGCTGATAAAATGGAAATCACGAGAGGTAAAATAAGAATGGTTTCATTTTTACACAAGCTTGAAAATGAAACAAACTATGCTTGAAACTGGTTTCATTTTTACACGAGCTTGAAACAAAGATAAACTATGCTTGAAAAATAGGGAAAAATAGGCATGCCCCCAAAATGGTGACAAAATTCAAGGTACATGCCCCCCAAGCTTCAGTCCATATGAAAGGCATATGGAGTGAAAGTTCAAATTACGAGATCAAGAGAAAGACTCGACTTGGATTTTACGAGATCGTATCAAATACTCGAATTGCACAGGAACGTGTTTCATTGTTTTAACGAGGTTGACACATTAAAATAACTATCCTTGTGACCTAATTCTTTTTTTAATGAGGTTGACATAGAAGAAAAACCATCCTCATAACACCTTATTTCATTTTTTAACGAGCTTGACACAAGAAAACATACCGTGCTCCGACGAGCTTGTTTCATTTTTTAAGGAGCTTGACACAAGAAAATGAACCGTGCTCTGAAGACAACTCATAATGTCCAATAAGAAGTCATGGATTCCAAGTGGTTCACAACACCTTGGAAATCAGGACCCAATTCCCCTAGCACACAATGTACAATGACATTATCACTAAATGAGGGCATGGTACAGGTAGCCACATAATTAACCTATGGAGGGGAAGATACAATCGGCAGATAAAGATCCGGAAGAGATGATGGCGGGCCAGCTGCCACATCAAGACCAAAGAATGAAAGCTGATCAATGGTCACGATCCAACCTTCATGCAGAAAAAAAATACAAACATGATACAAACCAGTGTGGTTCAGGGACTCATTCCCTTGGCATCTAGCAGTATAGCACTAGCCATGGAAGAAAGCAGTGTTTTTCCCTTACCTAGCATCACCCTTGTGATCAGTTTGTTGGACTAGAAGATCCATCTCCACACAAGTGTAGGGGTGCAGTTGAATCTTGCCAAGCTACCCCACGCAGCATTTCAAGGTCTCAACACTGTGGTGTTTCAATAGATTCACCATCGAGAACAGCAATTACACCAAAAAATTGGTATGGCTGAACAAACCATCGCACGTCAGAACACATAAGTACTCTTTTTTTTCGTACAGCAAGCAGAGCTCAAAACTTTTATCCACCACCTCTACATAGAGGTTACAGGAGAAATCCTGGCCACAGCCACCCCCCAGGCTAAAGTGGAAGGATTGGTCGTAGCATTGAATGCTTCCAGGATGGAAATGCAGGTCATTAAGACATAGTTAGAGCAGCAAATATCTGACTTACAGGCCAAACTGCAGCCCAAAACACCCTTGGAGGTACAAGCCCAGTGCGCTGTGCTAGTGACTGCGGCTAAAAACACCATTACAGGATAGATTTCTCAGGGTGCCTAGTTACTCGAGGATACCATGCAGCTCTGGACCAAGGTTCAGCGCGATCCAGTCCTCCAGAAAATAAATCAAGACTTGTGAGAAAAAGAGGAAGGTTTCGAGTGGATTGAGGCTATATTACCTACCTTGGTCCCTGCAAAATGTTTGGCATGATTTTGGACTAGCATGACCCTCCAAGATGAGATCGAGGGACTCCGCCATAAGAATCATCTTATCGGAGAACGTTTGAAGCCTTAGGCTGCTGCAGCCCTCCAAATCTCAAAGGATGTTGATGGTGCTATGAAGTGACTAAACTAGACACTGGAGAGTGTCATGGCCATGACAGAGCATGACTTCTCCGAGTCAAGAATTGCTGCCCCCGTTGGTCATAGCTGTCAATGCACTGTGCGCGTAGGTGGAGACCCCACCACCACAGTGACTTGGGACGAGTCACAATATTGTGTTGGGGGACTGTTAGAATAGGGTCTCCTACAAAATCTGTGATTCTGGCCCATTTTGTCTAATTTTTATTATATTTAGTCTAACGCAGGGGTTTTGGGGTGGGTCGAAGCCCCTAATGCATTGTAAGTGGGTCAAGGGTAGACCAAGAGTCTGCAAACCATGGTTTACGGACCATTGGATGCGTATGCTAAAGTAGTATAAGTAATTAAACATTTTTTGAGTTGTAAGGCAGATAATGAATTAAGATTGGTGTGAATTGCGAATTAGTAGATATTTTTTTGGTTTTTGGGGAAAGGACTCCAGCTGGCTATGTGCGCATAAATCCTCAGTCTTGCTATGTGCGGACCCTGCTACTGTGTGCACCGGTTGGGTTTTGGGTATTGTAAAAGGATCTGAAGGATTAATGAAATCGGAAGGTTGTTGAACTCTGTGCTATCTGTTATGTTATGCATGATTCTATGTTGAGCTCTGCAAGTAACTGTCTTAAGTACTTATGCTGCGTTGACAATTGATCTGAATCTTCTTGTTAGAATTTATGCAAGAATAGCTGCGATAGTTGCTTTATTGTCCTGTATCTGTTAATTATTATGATTATATGTGTTATTGCACACATGGATGTGAAGGGACTAATAGATCTAGGTTTTATAATATGCGATTTGATATTTGCGAAGTCGAAAGCAGGTCTTCTTGACTTACCTGCCCTCTCCTAGGGTGTGAAAACCTAGTTCTAGCACCCTCCCATACTGCTTCAGGTGAGACCTTGGCTTGCGCAAGCATGTCACTGCCGAAAGGGCCAATATTATAGGGGTTTGTTGGAAAACCTTAATGTCTGAACCTGGGTCAAGACCCCTCGAGCCAACACTAATTGAGACAGAGTGCCAACTGGCACAGGGCCTAGTGTTAATCTCATTGGCATGAGGGCAAAATTGACTACTCGGGCCAAGGCAAAAATAAGGGTTTTTGAATCTCTGCTCAGGGAATTGTCAACAGAAGGAATATTACTCTCATGTAAATGGATACAATGATGGTCTTTGCAAGGCATGACACTGCTTATTGATCACGGAAATGACCCTCCAATGGACGAGATGGGGACTGTAGGGACAATGACAGAATTTTGTGTAACATATGCCCCTAAAGCATGAGTTCCGAGGGAGAGGGAGGGGCGAAATGATTTATGAGAACGTGTTCAAACCAAACACCATTGTCAAAAAACCTGCAATTACAAATACAACTGATATCTTTGATACATGAACATGTGGTATGGGCGCAACCATCCAAAATAGAGTACATAAAAACTGAGATTCGAGGTATGGAAAACCATCTAGCAATAACGATCAACAAATATAATCAGGTATGGTCGCATCCATCCAATCAAAAGAGTCATTAATAAGTCATGATAATCCACAAAAATCTACAGCCTGGACTTTATCATACCAAACCTAGGTTCTTGTGCTCCATCTCGATCTGAAAAAGTACAAATCCAAGCATGTGAATATATGAGCTGAAGTTGAACATGTAAGAAAATCGTCCGATTACCAGCTAATAATGAAAGATATTAGCAGATGCAAGAGAAACCACCAATAATGACAATGGGCCTCAAGGTATGAGAGGTACCATCCACGGAATGTGAATGGTGATCTGACGTCGAACATCTGCAGAATCACTCGATCGAATGCCAATGATGTGGACCTTGTGTCGAATGTGAAGAACCTGCCATTGAGGCATGCAGGCTCCAAGGTACCGAAAGGGAGTCTCTAGATCAAATTCCTAGATAATGAGCTGAAGTCTACATGAAGTGACCTAGTCGAAGGAGGGCCATAATGTTTCCCACATCATCGACACGAGACATAGGAACATAATGATAGTGAATCAAGACTAACAGAGAATCAGAGGGAGGTTGAAAACTGCAGAGGCAAACTTCTCTTAAACATATCAGTGACACGACACTGGATTTGGCAGTATTTGACATCAACGGATCTAAGTTCATGATGATGTGGCAAAGAGAAAATGAGAGGTCAAAAGAGATTAGCCAAACCCATAGAGGAAAAAATGACGAAATGGGATGTCCCCAACCTGACATGAATGCAAACAATTGCCATGTTCAAGAGTGACATACTGCCAACATAACTAAAAATTGTTTTTCCCCCACCATTTCTTGGTGAGTAACTCTTTATTTTTACACAAGCTTGAAGAGGATAGCATATTCTTGTCGTCTAAGTTTTCCTTCAGACAAATCCATCCTAGTATATTTTATGAGCCCTAGGAAGGAGGAACTCAGTTACGTCATGATGATGATTTTCGATGTCATTTAGGTTTTTACGAGTTTGAAAAAGTAAGAACTCGATTTCTTTTCCTGTTTAGAGAGTTTGAAAAGAAGCAGAAAAGAAAACTCCAGTAGGTCCCTTTTTGTAGGTAGTCTTAGAGATCCGAAAAGGTAGAAAAATATGTCTAGGATAACCTCTTAGTCGTGATAGGCTAAGGTATTCCTTTTTCATAAATAGTCTATCCCAGCCCAAAAAAAGGGGTAAATGTATACTAGGTAGATATCGTTTCGTAGCCATTTAACGAGTTCAAAACGACAAGAGTCTCGACAATATCTTCAATTTTTAAAAGTCACAAAAGAGTTGAAAGTTGAATCCTCCTAGAGGAACGAGTGGTTTTACGAGTAGCAACTTGTTCCGATGATGGCGGAACTACTCAGAACAAATAAAGTTCAAGAGGTTGCTAACAAGACCACTCATTGCAGTGCTTCCTCAGGAATGGTTAAAACAATCAAGTGAAGGCATATGATCGGCCAAGCGGATGGGGATGATGGAGTGAGAAAACCAAGGTTCATTTGGAAAAATAGGCTGATAAAATGGAAATCACGAGAGGTAAAATAAGAATGCTTTCATTTTAACACAAGCTTGAAATTAGGAAACTCTGCTTGAAGGTGGTTTCATTTTTACACAAGCTTGAAAATGAAACAAACTATGCTTGAAATTGGTTTCATTTTTACACAAGCTTGAAACAAAGATAAACTATGCTTGAAAAACAGGGGAAAATAGGCATGCCCCCAACATGGTGACACAATTCGAGGTACATGCCCCCCAAGATTCAGTCCATATGAAAGGCATATGGAGTGAAGGTTCAAATTACGAGATCAAGAGAAAGACTCGACTTGGATTTTACGAGATTTTATCAAAGACTTGAATTGAACAGGGACGTGTTTAATTGTTTTAACGAGGTTGACACGTTAAAATAACTATCCTCGTGACCTGATTCATTTTTTAATGAGGTTGACATAGAAGAAAAACCATCCTCATAACACCTTGTTTCATTTTTTAACGAGCTTAACACAAGAAAACATATCGTGGTCCAACGAGCTTGTTTTATTTTTTAAGGATCTTGAAACAAGAAAATGAACCATGCTCTGAAGACAACTCATCATGTCCAATAATAATTCATGGATTCCAGGAGGTTCACAACATCTTGGAAATCAGGACCCAATTCCCCCAGCACACGATGCACAATGACACTATCACTAAATGAGGGCATGGTATAGGTAGCCACATAATTAACCTGTGGAGGGGAAGATACAATCGGCGGATAAAGATCCGGAAGAGATGATGGCGGGCCAGCTACCACATCAGGACCAAAGAATTAAAGCTGATCAATGGTCACGATCTAACCTTCATGCGGAAAACAAATCACATGAAAGAGGGAGGAGACAAGTGCACCCATGGTATAATAATATTCATGCCTCAAGATTAAATTTAAATCCAAGGGGCTTGAACAACCATCATGTCTATATAGACGGTTTTCCCTCCCAAAGTAATAGGCAAATTTGGAAGGATCCCTAACGGTTGATTGGTTCCTCTGTTGAAAGCGAACAAATTATGTGTAACAGGTGCAAGCGATGGAGAACCAAAATATTTCCAAGTATTTGAAGACATAACACTAACAGATGCACCTTCATCTATAATCATGCTAGGTATGGCTACATCAAAGGTTTGTATCGTGATCTCAAAAGGCACATAAGAAGGAAGGTGGTATCCTACAAATCGACTCCAATCGAAGGAAGTGATCAAACTACTTGGAGGGGGTACCATTGAACTGATATGGTCATCCCCTGGTGTTACCAAAGCAAGAGGAGTATCCTCCTAGACCCCCATCATGTGAGCAGGAGGATAAAATTCTTGAATCACAGGGACAGGAGGATATTTCTCCAAGTCCGAGGAATCTGAAGAAACAAGAATAATGTGGGGGGAAAGAGATCCATTTTCGATGGAAAAGACCCGATGAACCATGGGTGGGATCGAATCAACCGATTCCATGACCAATGGTTGGTCATAAATGGATTCAGGAATTTGAATTTTTGAGGAAACAGGATCGACCAAGGATGACCCTTGACCGATCATTGAATCAACTAGCGAAGGACTCAAGGAAAGCTTCTGGAAACCAGCCGGAAGGTAGGGTGCAGAAATAGTAGGGTTTTCCAACACTCTCTTGGCTTCATCCATGTACGGACAAAGGTGAATGGGATGATTCCCTTCACACAACTTATAGGGATTGGTAAACTTACTCTATTTCTTATGAGTCTTATCATTTCTAGTCGAAGATGTGCCATCAATATGACTTCCAAAAGCCAAAGGCAATGGCAGAAGGCCGTTGGACCATACTGCAAGAACCTTGGGAATTTCAGGTATTCTCGAAGAATATGGTCACCTTTGCACAACATTCAAGGGAATTTGACTTTCCGAGGAAGGTTGGATGGTTTATCAATGGAAGGTTTCTTAGGTGCAATCGCCGCAGAGTTGGCCTCTCTCTTATCTAACTTCTTCTTCTTCGTCTTCTTCAAAGCCACCTGGTTACTAGAATCTAGACTTTCACAAGGTGAAGTAAAAAAGGAGGACGAAGAAATATGCGAAGAAGGGGAGAGGTGCACCTTATAATCAACATGACTTTGTTCAAGTGGAGGAGACGGTCGAACAAATGTTGGAGCCCTTGGGAACACTAAGGTCGAAAATAACCAAATAGACAACCCAATACTTAACCCAAGCAGGGACAATGTTGCCATATATGGAGCACCAACATTCCCAAAAGAAGGAAAAGGACCAGGATTCCCTTAAGAGGGGATTCCTTGGTTGGTAAACTCTGGAAAATTTTCAATTGGAAACAACTGTAAAAAAAAACTCTAAGGAAGATAACTTTAACCAGGAATATTTCGTGGGCAGTTAATTTTTTAAGACATTGAAACAAAACTCCACCGTTTCATATTTTAAGAGTCGAGAAACAGGAAAAAGGTGACTCTATCACTTTCAGTTTGAAACGAGTGTGAAAGGACAAGTGCTCGATGATCTTTTCAATCTTAGAGAGTCATGAAAAGACCAAAATGACTACTCTTATAATCTAGGGAAGAGGGTATACCAAGTTTCCATGAACTTCCATATACACCTTAGTGATCAAATGAAAGAGAGATGACCAAGGACTTAACGTACGTGCAGGTAGTCTCCCCGAATGTTGTGTTTACTGTATCAGGGTTACAAGGGGACAGACTCAGCTTCCTATGGAAAAAATGATTGCAACCTAGAGGGGTATCCCTTTATATACTCAATGGTACGGGGAGCACAAGTCCATACTAGCACTGTCTAAAGCCAGATGGCGAACGACAACTACTAGGTTTTAAGATGCCAAAACACGTCTCTAGCCTAGACCACTAAAATTGTTGTGTTAGGTTTCAATGCTTCCTTAGGTTAATTGAATGAATTTTAAATTTTACCTTGGATTATGCTTCAGTTTAAGGCCCTATCGTATGTGGATCCCAAATTTCATAAATTCATGATATATGCAAATGAACATCATCGTGATTCAATTAATGCTAGTTACAAGAAGGATAGAGATCTTTCAAACAATAGAAAACAATGAAATTATGCGAATAAATTCACTAATGCATCTAACACAATCAAACAAAAATGAAACTCTTTCCTAGACTATCAAATGCTAGTTATGAAAAAGAACGTTTCAATTTTGATGCCAAAGAAAGAATGCAAAATATGTTTTTTTTTTTTTAATTTTGCAATGAAAAGAAGCACATGATGCACTAATTACATGAAAAATGAAAACAAACACTAGGTTGAGTTTTGTGCATGGATAAAAATTGAATGACTCAATCAAACGCAAAGCAAACACAAGAAATCACTCAAACTAATGTTGCAAGCTTCCAAACAAAACAAAGTTTTCAAAACAACCCAAAACAAGCAAACAAGGAGAAGAATCATTTGAAAAACAAAATGATCATTCAATCAAAGAAAACACTCAAAAGCATCAAGAAAACTTAGTGCAATCAATCCAAGAACGAGACCAACAATAATCCAAAAGACTTGATTTCCAAATAGAAGGTTCAGTGCACCAAGACACTTAGAAACCCTAAGGCCTTAATTTAAACTGATAATAAAATGGACAAACAATTGAGAAAAACAAGTTGACAACAGTCAAAATAGTCCCAAAGGCATAATTACACATAAAAAATAACCCAGAGGCAAGCATAACTGACCAAAAAACTCATCAAGGAGGTCAAACCAAATCCTACAAGATCCAGCACAACTGTAAGGCTGTAATCCATGACAAACAGGGGTTGGTGCGAATGCAACAAAAGCAACCTACACCAATTGGCATGACTGTTAAAATGAAAAGCACGCCAAACCAGATAACTAAGGGAAAAAAGGAAAAACCAAAATCCAATGAGCAGAGTTCAATCTTAACACTCTGGAGCTGAATAGAGGATATAAACTAAGAAAGCAAACCAGAAAAAGATAGATAAAGAAATCAATGATTGAAATTGACCCAAAAATATGAAACAACAAAATCACACTGATCCCTAGTGGAGTCGCCAATTTGTTAAGCAGGTAAATCCTCTTTGTAGACAGAGACGATCCCTCTAGCCCTAGAGTGGGTCTAGAAACAAAGATACATGCTAGAGTGTTGATTCCTAATTACTGAATGAAAATATGACATGGTAGATCAACCTACCTGGAATCCAATGTTGTCGTCGTGGCTGTAATGGTGGTGGCCTCTCGCTCCTACCTTGGCAAGTCACAATCCTTCTGTAGTCATGCTCGGATACCTACACATAGAACAGCAAAGAAGAATAGCATACGACATAATAACTTCATTCATAACTACTAGCCAGTCAAAGAGGGCTAAGCATATTTCATTAAACATCTAACATAATACAAAATGCGAACCAAACAATAGTCACGTATATTTATTGATAGAAGGAAGAGTTACAACCAATGCTTTGATGTCGTAGTCTCCTCCAGTGGGATTCAGCCGAAGTGCGTCTCAGATTCTCGTCAGGGAATTTGAATGGGATGAAGGCATGGACACAAGCTCTCTCAACGTAATTCCTTCTTATTCTATCTCTTCAATAGTTCAGCTATAGTATACTCTATTCTCCATGTTCATCTAGCTTATGTAAAGAGAGATAACTTCTTTTTATAGAGTAAAAGAAGGAGGTTAGCATCCCTACAAAGGTGGGAGGGAGGCCTATCCTTTAGGGAGTTCCCATAAGAGGTGGAAACCATAAACTAAAGGAGGGATTATGTGGTTTATTCAATCCAACCACTCTCAATGACTCATCCTCGAAGTTGTTGGAGTGGAATATCTGCCTCTATTTTTAAAAAACATTCCATAAACAGCTCAGCGTGGGTGGATAACTGAGACAGAGTGCCAACTGGCGCGGAACCCAGTGTTAATCTTCCTCATCGGCGCGAGGGCAGAAATGACTACTCACGCCAAGGAAAAAACAAGGGTTTTTGAATCTCTGCTCAGGGAATTGTCAACAGAAGGAATATTACTCTCATGTAAAGGGATATAATGATGGTCTTTGCAAGGCATGACACTGCTTATTGATCATGGAAATGGCCCTCCAATGGGTGAGATGGGGATTGCAGGGACAATGAAAAAATGTTGTGTAACAGAGATCCATTTTACAAATAGTTTTACTTGGTCTTCTAACCCATTGGGCATTATCTCTAAGAAGAGGGTAGAAAAAAAATCAACTCCATACATTTACACCCACAGGTCCAAGATTGAACAATTTATGAACCAGATGGAGTGGAAAACAAACACCTTGAAGGAGGATGAAGAGAAGGTAATTTAATATTCAAGTATACAAACCCTTGTTCCACAAGAGAAGCATAATATAGAGGATAAGAAAGATAAAGGAAAAGAACAAGAGAAAGAGATAACAGGAAAAAGACCAAGAGATGATTAGTGACCTTTGGGGACTATACATCTAGCAAGGATTTTAAGATGAAATATAAGAAGAGAGAAAGAATTCAAATGGACATTTATCAAGGCAAGGAACCAGAGCAGCAGACAGTGATAAATATCAGACACTCTGGGCTCCTCTCTAGCAAGTGGCCAACATATATTTTATCCTACAACTTCAACTACAATTCCAATTCAACAACAAAGCCTTCAAACACCTGCATATATTGTTGTTATAGGGGAAAAGGAGGAAGCAATATATGAAACCTTCGGGGAGATCAAGAGGAAAAACAAGATATTGAAGAATAATACCTACAATCAAATTTGGAAGCAAGCCACTATTTCACAAAGTAGGCTTCTATTAGCTTTTGATTTAGAGAAGGGAAAGATGTGCATGAATTTCTTAGAAGCCAATATTTCACAGCCAAAAACATCTGCTAATTTCAAGAAAACATCTTTTGAGTTTAATGTCAAGGAAATCTGCCCAATAGATCATATGGAAATGTAAAAACAGACTGGACATAAGATCTCATCTACATTGACTAGCACTACATTGAGTCTGTCTAAATTGCAAGTATCACTGGCCAATATTTAGTCCCACCTCAAGATGGAGAAGATTTGTTCTCTTGAAAAGGATAATAAAATTAAATCCTTGGAGGATTTAGTTGTGAATATTGGGTATGATCCAAAAAATATAGAGGTAGTAGAAGGGATTCTGAAGAAGAAAAACACAGACACGGTGGCCTTAAGAAATCAGGTCAAAATTTCAGCTACTGAAGACCCTCTAACCAAGGACATAGAGGAGAATGAAAAACAAAAATCAGAGATGATGAAGCTGATAATGGAACAGTTAGCATAGCTAAAGCAGATGGAGACAGAAATGGAGAAATTGGTAGAGGAAAAGGCAAAATTGGCACATATTACCATCTTTCCCTTGTAGGTTGTTCCTCTTGTAGTCATCCCTTCAACTACATCAGCAACTAAAGGTACATTAAGTGGTACAGAACAACTGGCTAAGTCTCTAATATTCCCAATTAGTCATGAGCTAATTGGAATATTCATTTTTGTTTTATCGCTTTGTTTAAAGAATAAGAGGGCAAAGGAGGTCTATATTTCTCCTTAATCATGAATAATTCAAGTCCAAATATGAAAGAGACAAATATTGGCAGCTTAATTGAAGCACCCTTAGTGTGAAAGGGGATAGATCATTTTGACTGGGTCAACCTTGACCAAATCTACAACGCTATCATGGAGGAGTGGCCATCAATGAGGGACAACACAGTTTTAGATGGATATGCTTTGTGTGAAAGGAGCGCTATCATTAGATGTGGTTTAGGGTTTGCAAGCTCTTGACTTATAAAAGTAAGAGGATGGCAGCATTAGAAGGTTTTGGATGTGTATTATAAATCTGAATATATGGTTTCTTTAGACATATATATTTCTCTTATTCTTTAGCTGAGATTGAATGTTTTTTCACATTGGATGTTCCTGATCGGGAATCCCACCTCTTCCCATTGAGTAGCTCTTGGGAGAGTTTGTATTACATTTTCCACTATCTAGCTTAGGGCCAAGCTTCTTCTTTCAACTACAACACATATCCTATTGAGGGTTTGGTTGTTTTTGCAAGATGCAGCAAGTGGAGACTAGATCTTTCAGATCTAGGCCATTTAGTGCTCCTTTTCAGTGGAGGAGGTTTCCACTTCATTGGGAAAACAATATTGGAGGTAATTGAGCTCATTTCCAGATCTTGGCATCAGGAAAACCTTATTTTGATCCCTACATTGTAGTTTACTTCCAGATCTATGTTATTTTTGTAGGTGGAGTTGCAGGGTGGTTTGGCACACCATTTGGAGAGTTGATTTTCAAGTGATGGGGATATGCCCTTCACTTTGAAGATCTATTGGAGGAGGCTATTTTATTTATCATATCAAATCAGCCACTCTTTCCAGATCTGTAGTTTTCAGTAGATCTACAGTCTTAGATCTCAGATCTACATATTGTACTTGGTGTTTTGCTGAAAACCCCAAAGGGGTTCTTTAGACGAGCTTGTATAGTGCATGGATCTGATATAGATCTAACTTTTTGTGCACACAGAAGCTCTAGATCTGATGTATAATCTATTTCTATTGTAGAGCCAATAAAATAACATGTAAGGGTTTTCCAGCTTTTATACATGGTTGCAACACCTCTTATTGCATGATTTTTGTCCATTGGAGGCTTGTATTTCCTGTTATGCATCTTATGGCCCATTTCTTATGTATATTTTGCTACTGTAATGACTTATGAAAGGTCTCTATATTGGCTTCTTTCTTCATAAATGATGATCCTCATTATTGTTCCATCATTTTGCACTATATTCCTGCTTTTCCCATTTGGGGATATTACAAAGTCCATGGAGAATATGTCCATCCAAACAAAAGAGATAGAAATGCTAGAAGAACAAATTAATATCTTCAAGGATCAAAAGGAAACATCTGAAAGTACACATGAGATAGAATTGCAAAGAGCCCAAAAACATATTGAAATATTTCAAAAGGCTGAGAAGGAAGCTTCCATTGGTCACACCATTGGCTAAGCAAAGGAGATCATATGGAAAAGTATAATTGAATCTATGAATGAAATATGGCCTTCCATTCAAATCATATTTGAACAAAAGTAATTAATTGAAAAGGTCAATGATAAAATAGCTAGTGTAACCAAGGAGAATGGGGACATGCCTAAGACAAAAATTAACATCATTATATTTCTGAATTCAAAGAGCGGGTATTAATTGGATGAACTTGGAGTTAAAAATAGAACATCAACAATTTTAGAGGTCAAGAAGGTGCTCACCAAAAAAATCTTGGTCACACAGTTGGATGAAAAGTGCCATAATTTAGAGATTGTTGTCAGTAGATTCTTTAACAGAATCGAGCCACTGACCAAAAGAGGGTTACCTTCACTATTTGTGATAAATGATAAGCTTATTACCAAGGAAGGCTACGTCAAAAAATTAAAACACATTATGAAGGACACAACCAAGTTTGCATGTCTTAGAGGAGTAATGACAGGAACACCTTTCCTTGAGGCCATTAGCAATGACATATTTATACAACATGAAATTAAACACATTTTTTTCGTGAAGCCCACTTTTTTTGAGATTCACGGAGACAAATGAAATATATCTAAAGGTGACTAGGATAAAAATTGCATATGAGCAACAATGGGAAAAGTTATGTGAATACCAAGAAGGGTAAATACCAGCAAATCAGCCAAATAAGCAAGCACAACACCAAATCTAATCATGCAGCAACAACCTTCTGAAAAATATGGCCAGATATCAAATTAATTTCAGTGTGTCCACTTTGTGGTCACACTAGTAAAATTTTGTTTATTTTGTAATTAATAACATATTTCCTAGTAGATACGACAATCGTTGTAGAATTAAATTAAATACTTCATACATTCAAAGTATCAGGGGTTGGACCCTGGATTCTAAAACTTTTCTATTGGAGCATTGTATTTTCTTGAAGCTAGAGCATCAATAATAAAAGACCATTTACAGGATACTTGAGCTATGTTTTTCTGGTGATTTTATTCCTTTTCTGTGTTAATGTTTCCAGTTTTTTCTCTTTCAGTGCATCATTTAAATCTGATTGTAAAACATAAATTTGAAGATTAATATTTTCTGTAAGAGAACCTTATTTCTAGCTGTGTTTGCAATTTAAATTTTTTTCTTCTGAAGTCTGGTTAAGAAATTATCAATTTATTTTTAACTATTACTAAATTCACTATTTCTTCCATCTTAAAATTCATTTTGTTTCAAGATACAGTAAGTGTAGTTAGCTTGCCTTGTGGATGCTCTTGAAAATTTTATGCAACAACCCAGCCTTTTATGAATCCATAGCCCAATGGAATTATTTTAAACAAATATAATAATCTAAACAAAAAACCAATCAAAAAGTAATCTCTACAATCAATAAAACTAGCCTAATATAAAATTCATAAAACAAATCTAAATATAAGAGAGATCCCTCTCTGAGTATATCAGGACTAGATTATAGACTCCAAAGCGGTTTTGATGTTGTCCTATATAATTATTCTTTCCAATATTAAAATTATTGAATGATAACATGAATGAAAATACCTTCTTCAGAAAGAAGCAGTCCCTCTAGCCCAATGAGTGGGTATATTAACAACCATGACAAAGGATACAAGCTTTCCTAGTTCAGAATTGAAGTAATACAAGAGAGGGATATGGCCCACCTCACTCCTTATGCAGTCGTTTCCTCGATGTCGACATTGATCATTTCACTTTAAGTCTCATTCCTTGCCATGCCTTCTATGCCCAAATACATATAAATAAAATCACATGACAAAAGATGAAATATGCATAACATATATATATTTCAAAGATAACCACATGACAGATCAAGGAGCATAATGCTAAATCAATGAACATTAACATATTCATGGGAAGAAAATCATACTTTGTATTAGTAAATGAAAAAAGGGAAGCTTAGAATGGAAATCCAAGTCCAAGCCAATCCCGTCAATCTCTTCTCCTTCATCATCAAATCGACAACATCTAAGCACAATCAGGCATAAGAATGGAAACCAACAATGACCAACCAAGACTCACTAGCATGCAACTATTTTATAGCAGAACTCGAGAGGTTATGGATCCACTAATGAGGGGGAAAGGTATTATCTTGAAGGGGAAAATATTTGGAGACAAGATCAAGGGTAAAAAATGGGAGTATTTGACCATGTCCTCAACCAACAAGTACCAGACCTCTATTCTCGAGATTTTTAGAGGAAAAAGCTTCTTCTCCATTTTTGGAGAACCTACCTAAAGAGGACCAAAGCGACTTTACTATTGAATTGCATGTTGGAAGTGTTGTTCACAAGTTAGAGACAAGGTGAAAAGCACAAGGCTATTAAAGGAAGAACCGCATTGGTTTTGTAAAACAATTTTTTTTACAAAATTTTGCAGAAAAGCTTCAAGGCATTTCTCTTTTAGTCTTTGGGGATATGTCAAGCATGTTATCCAGGATGACCAAGTTTACACAAATTTTTTCTTTGCGATGTTTGTGACATGAGCAACACAAAAGACAAAAATTAGGATAAGGATTGAGGAATGCGACAAAATATTGTGTAATAGATGCTCCCTAAAGCATGAAAGAAGAAACATAAGTGATGGTTGAATTGTGTTATCATCCATGGCAAGGACTTTGGAAAACCACTGTCAGGAGACCTGCCAATAAAATACAATACAATATATGACATCTTTGATATAAACATGCTTAATAATATATCTCTAAATATGCATCAAATAACACGTGAACCCACGAAATGGATGCAACCATCTTTCTTAAAGAGATCATGGAAATGGATCCACGGTATGGTCGAAACCATCTGTATAGAAAGGATCATGTGTACAATCATGAATACTCAATAAATCCATGTATCCTGGATAATAATAGATGTGATCAGGGTCTTCATCTCTATCTCGATCTACCCAATATACAAATATAACCATGTGAAAATATGTGATGATGTGAAACATGGTATAAACCACCTAATTATCGGTCGATGATGTAAATTTTTAACAAGTGCAAGAGAAACCACCAATAATGACGATGGAACTCAAGGTACGAAAAAATAATCTACAAGTGTGAATGAATGAATTAAAGTATAACACTTTCATAATCATTTGGTCGAATGCCATTGATGTGAACCCGTCGTCGAACGTGAAGAACTTGCCATTGCAACATGCAAACTCCAAGGTACTGAAAATGAGTTTCTAGATCAACTTCCTGGATAATGAGATGAAGTCGACAGGAAGTGATCCATCAAAGGAGAGCCATAATGATTCCCACATCATAGACATGAAACAAAGGATTTCTCCAAACGATAGGAGTCATGCAAGACTGTTGTAGAGAGGGTCAAATAAGTAGAGGATGTTTGACTTTACAGATAGGACTTCTCTTGAACATATCAACTTCAGGAGTCTGGAATTTGGAAGAATTTGACTCAAAATAGGATTGAAGTTCATGGTGACAACAGATGATGATAAAATGAGAGTCAAATTCATTTCCCAAACCCAATAAATCAAACAAAAAATGAAGGATATCTCCAAATCGAAATGAAATGAAAATGAGTTTCATGTTCAAGGGTGACATCTGCCTTTGGAAAAAAAATACAAAACATGCTTTACTTCCATTTCCCCCACTATTTATACCTAGTACCTCTTTATTTTTTTATATCAAGATTGAAAATGATAGTATATTCTTAATTTATAAGTTCACCCTTCGGATGAATCCATCCTAGTAAGTTTAACGATCCCTAGGAATGAGTATCTCGGTCTTGTCATGGTGACAAGTCTTCTGTCGTTTAAGTTTTATGAGTCCGACATAGGCATAACTTGGTATCTTTTTCATGTTTAGGTATTCCTTTTTTGTAATTAGTCAATATCAACCTGAAAAGGGGTGTTACATAGTAATTTCTCACCCTGATCACTTCTCATCCCTGATCCTGAAGTACCCTATGATGAATCCTATGTAGTATATCCACCTAGGAAAAATACATAAAGACATTCTCTAAATACTAAAATAAAGCTTCCTTGCAAGATCATTGAAGAAACTTAGCTAAAACCCTAACTTTATGAGTCTGTTCACTTCTTTACTTTCCCGCCCGTGCTAATGGTAGGTCGACAGTTCTAGCCTAGCATTGTCAATTCCCTTTTGATTGGGAAAACCACGCTAAACCATTTCTGGTAGTGTTTCCTCAAATGGAGGAGAAGCTTCGACCTCTAGAATTTTCCAAGATGACGTGTTGGATGTTATTCGGTGGAGATAGGTTTGAGCTCTCTCATTTAGATATTTTGATCTTATCAATGGGGGATTATCCTTTGAAAATTGGGCCTTCCTCCTTCTTTCATGGGCTCCTAACTCCCTATCGCTTGCTATAAATTGATCCCCATCCTTCCACTGCTGGTTGGTCATTGTTGGGCTGGTCTGATCATTCATTTTCCTTTGCATCACTATATTGTGATAATTCCTAATCTATCCAGGAAAAGGAGTTCTTTAAGAGCTTCGGTAAAGGAATCAGACATCACAAAAGGGAGGCCTCCGACATCAAGGCCACGATTATAAGCTATTTATTTCATATTTATTAATAAAACATATGGTGTTCGTTTTATATATTTGTCTAATATTTTGCACAAACAATATAATGTTCCTTTATCTGTTAGATAAGTTATATTCAATGTATGTTTTGGATTGGATTATGTTTGTTGTTGTCTCTTGATCTCCTGCAGGTAATCATACCCCACTAGTAGTAAGGAGCAAGCCTAAGGGACTGTGGATCAATGCCATCATCAAAGGATTCAAGTGTAACATCAGGAAGTGGTAGGCCTATTTCCTTTCTCATACTGTTTTGAATATTAGCTATTAAATCTTGCATTAGATAGTCTCGTATGTTTCTAAACCCAATTTAGGGCTAGAGAGATCACTTCTTTCCATAGAGGGGATTTATATTCACTACAGAATTGGCGACTCCACTAGGGAGGTTTAGCCTCTTTTTCTTCCCTTTCCTGGGTTGAATTCTAATCATTTTGACTGATCATTGAGATATGAGTCTACTTAGGTCTCTATATGTATGCATATGATTTGATATTTACTTGAGTGTGTAGAGATTGGTTTTAGTGTGAAATTATCTTTTATTTTTCCTTCTTGTTAGTGCTCAATGTGTTTTCTTCCCTTAGAGTAGTACTGATGGCATATTTTTATACAAAAAAACTGCATTGATCTTCCTTTCAGCACCGTTCTAATCATCACTGACGTGTCGATCCCAGAGCTAGGAAAATTTTAGGATTTCCCCTTATATTTCCATTGTGTCTTGACCCATGATAAATATTATTGAGTCTGAATGACCTCCTACCATTTTGTTTGGTGTTTTTGTGTTGGTTGAATGGTAGGTTTTGTCTCTTTGACTTGCTTGTGGCTAGAGTGAAGTTAAAGCATTTTTTAGGTCTTCCCGATCAATTATCCTTCGCTTGTCACTTTTGTTTATTTTCAGAGAGTTAATAGGCTATGCTTTAGATTTCTATTCCAGTCAGTTCGAACATTGTCGCACATCACTTCTGGCTTATTTTGAATTTTTTTTCATTTGCACTGGTCATCACTACACTTAGAGATCACCTTCAATTAAGTGTCAAACATAAGATAACGATTTCTTGATTTACAAGTTTCGAAGAGCGTGTATTCTCTAGTTTTTGAATTCAAAAGAGAAATCAAAAGTGATTTTCATTTTGAAATTTTGATTTGTTTTGTTTTTCATAATTTTGAAAAAAAGTGAAAGTTATTTCCATTCGTGCATTTTTTTGAAGCGATCTTGTTTTCCATTCGATAGAAAGAAAAGTGAAAATAATTCTTTTTCATTTCTTCATTTGTTTTTTTTATTTTACTTTATTTCACTAATTTCTTTTTCATTTTGAGCTTTCAAAGTAAAAGAAAAAAAAAAGTGTGCATCTGTTATGAAACTAGCTCCAAAAATATAAGAAAAGAGAGATCAATGCCATAGAAATAAGCCACTTCGAGGGGGAAACCTCCTTTACATTACATAAATGAAAATTTCTTGGATGATAGAAATGAAAAAAACTCCTTTCTATATATAGGAGTCCATGGGGTCCCAATATAATCCTAGCAACCTAACAATAATAATGTAAGGGCACAATAACAAAAATATGAGGGTTACAGGGGTACAACATTAACAATAAGAGGGCTAAACTAACAACAATAAGGGACTACACTAGTAATATAGAGACCTAACATGCCCCTCTCCAAAAAAGTGTTTTCCTCAACAGTTGAGTAGCTTTGGATGCTTTTGTATAAAATTCTCATCCTCCTGTTATCTCTCCAAAATTTCCCTAGGGTTTTTATGTTGTGTTAAGAGAAATATCAGAGGTAACTATCGACCACTTTTGGAGATTAGGATCTAGCCTTCCTAATGCTCAAAGAGGGATCTCTCTTAATGATTTCACTTTTTTGTTTTAATTGATTTTTAGACTAGTTATGTATGAATGATTTGGTTTGATTTTGATTTGTTGGTGGAATTACTAATTTAGATGGATAGGTGCGTTTCTATTTTCCATTGGGATATGGAGTCAATATATCAAGAAAATCGAACAAAATTTAGTTCTAAAGGAAGTTTTACAGGGCATGGTAGTTGAGAAAAATCATATCTTAAAGGCTGAATGGTGAAGTAGTTTTCAATCGGGATGAAGGAGTATTTAAGGATTCCTTAAACCAGATAATGAAGGAAGGTGAAGGAGGTCAATCGGGATCAGAGAGAAATCAAGGATTCAATTATCACTCAGAAAAAGTGAAACATCATTTGACATATTCTTAGAAGTTCATTTTTCAAAGGTATGGTCATAGAGTTCATTTGTCACAAGTTGGTAAAGGAAAAATTTAAATTTTTCATATTAATTTATCCTAAGGTCCAAACCTACCCCCATTCAAGTCATATCATGTCCCATTAGTCATCATTTATTGAAATATTTCATTTCCCAATCTTTTGAATTTGAAAAGGTCACTTTAGCCAAGATTTCTTGTTTTCTTAGTGATTTACACCATAAAAAGGCAGTTTTCACTACGAAACTGCTAATAGTTTTGTAGTGAAACTACTAGGAAATGAACTAACTACGCTACGAAAAGTGGTTTTTCTGTCTGTATTTTCAAATTTGGTGCAAGGTGTCAGTTAATGATTAGAAGTGTTAGGGTGGATTTCATTCGAGTCAGTTAGGGTTAAATCAAGGTACAAAGGTCATGGCTAGGTCATTATTACTGTTTTTAGCATGCATGAGTCATGATTAAGCCATGAGATGTCATTGAAACTTTAAAACATTACCCAATTTAGTATTTTGTCATTATCTACTTCATCTTTGCATGCTACTGAGCTCTGGAGAGATGTTTCACCAAGTCAAGCCGGTTGCTAGCATTTTCAAAAGTTGCAGGCGTCACTAATCAAGTAAGGCAGAGAAGATATAAAATCACCATGGCTGCAAAGAGGAAGACCAAAAAAGGTGGCCACTACCTCAGATATGAGCCATCAGACATGAATTTGTTGAATAAAGACCTAACTGCCTTAGAAGTTTTCATAAGAATAGGGTGTTTGCAGTTTTGTCAAAGATTGCAAGGGTGCCATGTGCAGGTGTCTAAGGAGTTTGCTATCAGTTTCATTGGGACAGCTTCAAAGGTGGGAATGTTGAACCTAACTATAAAACTAGAGACTATTGTAGCAGCAATAGGGATCCCTAGAGGAGGAGAACAATGGTTCAAAGGCTTCAAATTAACCATGTAGGACTGTAAAGAATTTATCAAGCCAGAGAATAGTAAGATTGATCTCACAAATGCCATCCCAAGGAGCTACATGAAAGAAAACTTCTCAAAGTTGCTGCTAATTATTCAGAAGTACTTCACCTGTGAAGGGAGATATCACATGGTTTATTCCTACCATATTAGGCTTCTGCTACATTCTTTTGGTAAGAGGTCTTTTGATTTAACTTTTTACTTATACAGAAGCTTAGCTAAAATTTCAGATAAGGTCCAAGTTAAAAAAGAAGGAAATGAAACCTCATTATTTCATCATGGTTTGATCAAGTTGTTGGTATTATAAGAGTTAAAGGTATTAGGCAAATACTGGTCATATTTTCTATTCATCAATGATTTTGGAGTAGATTCCATCACTCGTAAAAGGACTCCTAAACCTAGAGATATCCCATCACCTTAAGTGGCAGAGCAAGTTGAGCCAGTGATCATGGAGACAGCGCCTTTACAGAAGGTTGATACACCCAAAGCCACACCTGCAAAAAAAAAGCCAACAATGAGAAAATAGGGAAGAGAAAGGGTTACAAGAAGCCAAACAGTGGCTAAGGGTAACTTAGAGGACATTTTTCATGCTATAGATATTGAAGAAACTCCCATAGTCCAAGTTGAAGACATAGATGAGGGAGGAAGGAATCTCAAGAATGCCAAAACAACAAAAAATTTAGAGTTTGTAGGTGAAGATGCAAGATTCATGTTTCAAGCTAGAAATCTAATGACAAGACATGCCATAAGGGTCTTAGAAAGCAAAAAAGAGGCTCAAAAGGTCACTGAAACTGTCCAACCACCACCAAGCATAATAGATATTTCCTCGCCTACAAAAGAAGAATTAGTCATTAAACAAAGGAAAGGTAAAGAGAAAATCATTGAAAAAACAAATATTGAAGTCCTTAAGGAGTAGTTGAAGTTGGAAAATGATGAAATATCAGTCTTGAAGAAAGAGGCAAGGAAGCACAAGGTTCAGAAGGTATAGTTTGAAAAAATGAAAGAGATTTGGGAGGATCAAGTCACAATTGTCTCTAAGACCTTGAACACACAGAAAAGACGATCAAATGGACTAATACATTGAGAATAGAGGTGAAAAATTTCAAAAAAATGAACCTACACTTACATTCTAAGAACAAGACACTAAAATACCAAGTCAAAGACCTACAAGAACAATGGGAACTGATTCATGAAGAGCTGGAGAAGAAGGGTTTGAAAATGACTGTGGTTGAAGAGCCCATTTCTCAACTGATCATTAATGAAGAGGAAACACCACAACGGTATAAAGTTGAGTTTGAATTTGTTTTAGAAGGTTCATGGCATGCTGAATATAAATTTTTTATAGCTGGAGGTCACTTTTTGGAGACAGTGTTGAAATCTGGAAATTCTGCACTTTTTCAAGTTTCGTGGCATTTCCTAGGCTTAAAGCCAGGAAAATGCTACGAAAATTTTCTGTAGCAACCTCTTTAACTCTAAATTTACTTTTTACAGTTTTCAAGGAGGGATAATGATGGCATTGTATCATGACTAGGGTGACACCATGAAATAGAAAAAGAGCATATTTTTTGGGTGTAGAAGCTTATTTTTCAACTCTACGAAAGCTCGCTATGAAATTGTCTTGCTTTCGTAGAGAGCTACTTTTGAAGGTTTTGGAGCATCCTATTGGCAGTTTTGGATAGTTGGACTCCTCCAACAGGTCAAGGGACCTTAAAATCAAACATTTATGAGTCGAAGGAAGTGTTGTGGAGACAGCTCATCAACCAAAGATCTTGTTGAAGATGAGGACTATGCATTTCTGAAAAATAGGGTTTTTCTCCACATGTCTAGGAGAGTTTTTAATAAGTAAATGTGGTAATTAACATATGATCTATCCCTCGAGCATGTGATGCTTATTTTTAACTGAAATTTAACTGTTTCAAAGATAAGGTAGACTGATGTAATAAATAAGAGTTTGAGTCCTATTAGGAAATGTCTTCTTTAGGGTGTAGCTGTCATTTTATTGTTAGAAGATATGTTTTTTCAGTTATGTGATGTGTCATAGGAAGAATTAGATGAATCTAGCCACCAGGCAAATCATCCTTGCTGTAATAATGTCTATTTAAAGGCAAACCATCAAATTTGTAAAGGCTTGGAGATATTTTTCACCAAACTGTTGCTTTATGTATTTTGACTTATATCAGTAATACAAAGGACTTTCTTCTTTAGAGACCTGAGATTCTCATCGGTTTTTTAATTTATTTTTGATCTATATCTTTATTTTTACTACTTGCAGTAGATTTCATCTCTATTACTCAGAATTCATATGTTTATGCTCTGAATTCCTTTAGTGATGAAATGATTGTGTTTATCTATGCTTTATGTGTTATTTTCCTCTATTAAAGACCCCTATCTGCCGTAGCTTCCATGTCAACAAACCTTGCCACTGAAAATATTGATTGTTGACTCCATAAGCACAATGGTAGCAAGCATGTTTTATTTCAACCTAAAATCATAAAAAACAAGATTCAAATCCTATAGAGTTAGCCATCTAGCACTATCATTAACCAATATCATTAAATCCATTTGAGATATCCCTTTTAGATTGAAGAGGCTAAGCTTCAGTCAAAATCTAGTTTGAAACAGTTACATAGAGTTGTCTGATTAGTAGCCAATCAAGTACAATTTTGTGATAAAATTTTGGTGTGTCTTCTGGGAGCCTGAAGATATACTTTTCTCAAAATTTTGAATTTGAACTCTTGAAGGTAGCAGAAGCTTAGAAGCTGTTCGAGGTTGCATCTACCTTGGTGACTCCATTCAAAATTCTCATGTTCAAAGGTGGCTTTGAAAAGGAGATATACGAGGAATAATCCTGACCCAAATCCACCTACAATTGTGGATAGCCCAAACTCATTTTCTAGAGGCATTCAAGGCAATTCTGCACAATCAAGTACTCAATTACATAGAAAAGTCGTGTCCTATGAAGTTTTAAGATGTCCTGAAGATAAAAAGTTTGATGATAAAATTTAGGAAGTCTTGTTTAGGTCTGAAAATGAAAAAGAATTGACTGAAATTGTCTTATATCTACATAAAAGAGGTATTGATACCTCAACCTTAGTGACCCAAAAAGATAAAGAATAATTTTGGGAAGCAGACACATCATAGTTATTGTTAGAGAGGGAATCTTTGGATAGGTTGAAGGAAATAGACCCATTTGAAATATTATTAAGAAGTAAATCTAGTTTTCCTTTACTTGATTGGAGTTCAATTATAACCGGAAAACAAAGACCAACCAACCCCACTCCTAACAGTCCCTCTTCCTCTACTACTGATGTCCCTAGAACTACCATAGTTCTAGTCATCTGGCAGGAAATGTGACACCTCCACCTGCTGCTGCACCTACTGGGTATGCCCCTCTTGTTCTCCCAGTTGTCCTTATTGCCCTTCCTAGAAAATATTCTACTAGAATAAAAACTTGGGGAAGTGATGAAGAGATTATAGCTGAAGTGTATGTAGACCAGTTTAATGACTTCATATATAGGGAGGAGGTTAACCATGAGGATGTCAAGATGAGATTATTTTCTCAGAGCTTTACTGGTGAGGTCAAAAAGTGGTTCAAAGCCCTTACTCCAGGAAGCCTGCATAATTGGAATGAATTTGAAGATAACTTCTTGAGAAAATGGGGAAATAGAACCAACCCTGTACAAGCCCTCACTGAGTACAAAATTTTGAAAATATTTGTTGATGAAACTATCCAAAATTTCTCCAAGAGATTTAGCAAAGTTTATGACTCCATCCCTGCCCATCTTAAGCCTCCTCCAGGAGTAGCTCAACTAAGATATGTTGAGGCCTTTGATTATGACTTTTCTATCTTGCTAAGAGAAAGGAATCCCCTTCATTAGTTGAAATGAAAAATGATGCTATGAAGGTGGAGTTCAATATGATAGCAACTAAAAATTCCAAGATGGCAAAGACAAAATTGAAAGAAGAATATAAGCCTTCTACCTTAGATGAAAATTTTGACTCCATGATGAAGACAATGGAAAAATTGATGGATAGGCTTGCCCTTGGGAATGTCTCTGCTCCTCCTGCACAACATGAACCTTAGTTTATAAATCCTCAATTCATAAGACCTCAAAACCAACAGAGACCAAGGGAAAACAAAAATCATCCTGACCCTCAAGTAAGGCCTCCTTTTCATCAAAATTTAGTTGATGAAGAAGATAAGCATGAAATACCAAAAGACTCTATTCATTTCTTGCATGAAAACATGTCTAGAATGTTTTTGACTAAGGAGGAACATGATGAGTTGAATCATGATGTAAACAAGGGTGAGGAACCATCTGATTATCTTAAAGGATATAAAAATGCAATATTTGAGATGCAGAAATAATACAACCTTAGAAACATAAATGCTCCAATTACTGTAAACAAAAAATATCCCAAGAAAGATACCCCTAAAGCTACCGAGGTTAGAAAATATCCACCACCTCCTCCTCCTATCAAAGAGACTAAAAAAATTTGCTTCTATTTTCAATTCGGAGAATGATATCTCCAAGATCAAAATCCCAGTTCCTTTTGGAAAAATTCTTAAGGTGAATGAATACAGAAGTAAAATTGTAAAAATGTTGAATTCCCAACCAGGAGCTTCTGACATCCTTAATGTTCAAGAAGATCATCCAACCATCTACTTGGGACCAAGATGAGCATAATTAAGAGGTATCTCCTTTCTATGCCATCCTTAGCATCCATGACATGACATTACACAATGCTATGTTGGATTCAGTGGCATATCATAACCTCATGCCTAAAGTAATCATGGAAAGGATGGGATTGGAAATTACTAGGCCATATAACAACTTGTTTTCTTTTGATTCAAAAAGATTTTACTGCATTGGTTTAATAAAATATGTTGTTGTTCTTACACAAGTCCCTGCCAAGACAATGGTAATGGACATTGTGGTAGAAGATATTCCACCTAATTTTTGCATGCTACTATATAGATCATGGGCAACAAAGATCAAAGGCACCATGCAGATGGACCTAACTTATGCCACCATTCCTATTTTTGGTAAGCAAAGAAGACTATATAGAGAAACAAGGATGGCTTATATGGTAAGTAGTAAGGAAAAACATAAAAATTTCCCAGTCTATGTTGTTGATACTGAATTATGATCTGCTATAATTTTCAATGAATTGACTGATGAAGTAGCATATTAGAAGAAAGAATAAATTCAGGAAACAGAAAATCAGCAGGTAGAAAATCAGCAAATCAGTGAAGAAAAGGTAGAAGGTTGGTGGTTGTTACACTTTGATGGATCAGCAAGAAGAGAGGGGGCCGGAGCAGGAATTTGGATCACAACTCGATGAAAGTAAGTTATTTTCTTTCAAATTGAACTTTTATTGCACAAATAACATGGTTTAGTATGAATCTCTATTTTTGGGCTTAGAAATTTTGCAAAGAATAGGTGCCCAAAATATTTCTTCTTGTGAATATTTTGAATTAGTTATTAAACAAGTTCAGGGTGTATACGAAACCAAGGATGTGAGAATGAAAGCATACATAAATTTTATCATGGAGATGTTAGACAATTTTCAAGAATATTCATTTATTATGAAGACTAGAGACCAAAACTTAATAGTTGACTCCCTAGATGTTTCTACAAGTTTGTTTATTATTCCTGCACATTCCACTGAAAGATATGAGGTTGAAGTTCTTCATAGGCCTGCTATCCCTCACAACATAATTCATTGGAAATTTTTTGAGGATGACCAACAAGTCAAAAAATTTATAGGATTGAAAGAGGAGTTTGAAAGCACACAAATAGACCAACAAAACATGCTTTCTGAAACAAAGGGGAATTCTGAAGTGTTGCAGCCGAAGAATAATTATATACCAAAAGGTATCATACCACTTTAAAAGCTTTTTGACCAGAATTATGTGTTCAAATATCCTAGGATACAATCTAATGATGAAGAAGTAGAGAGTTGTAACCTTGGTACAGTTGCAATGCAAAAAATTATTAAGCTTTCAAAGTTTCTTTCAGTTGACATGAAACATAAATATATTGAGATGATGAAAAGGTTCATAGATATTTTTGCATGGAGCTATGCTAATTTAAAGAAATATGATCCTACTATTATTCAACATACCATTCCTATTAAAGAAAATGAAAATCCTTTCAAACAGAAGCTAAGGAGGGTTAATCCACTTCTCATGCCTCTGATTGAGAAGGGAATCAAGAAACTCTTTGATGCCAAAATTATTGTTCCAATCAGATTCTCAAAGTGGCTTGCAAACTTGTTTCCAGTCAGAAAGAAGAGTGGAGAAATCAGAACCTGAATTGACTTCAGAAACTTGAATAAAGCTTCTCTGAAGGAAAACTACCATCTCCCAAATATGGACCAAATTCTACAGAACATTGTTGGTTCCCAAAGGATGTCTATGCTGGATGGTTTTTTAGGATACAATCAAATACTAATGCATCTAAAATATCAGGAGAAAACTGCCTTTACCACACCATGCGGCACATTGATGTATGCCAAAATGCCCTTTGGTCTGATGAATGTAGGAGTGACCTTTTAAAGAGCAATGGACATTTCCTTTGCTGAGGAGAAAGATAAGTTGTTGGTTCTCTATCTATAAGACATAATCGTTTTCTCAAGGAGAGAAGAAGACCATTTGAAGCATCTAGAAAAGATTCTGTTGAAGTGTAGAAGGTTTGGAATTTCTCTCAATCCCACTAAAACCATTTTTTCTCTAAATTCATGGAAGTTACTAAGGCATATTATTTCTAAAGATGGGATTAAGATTGATCCAAATAGGGTCAATTCCATTCAGAAAGTGGATCTGCCTAGAAGCAAGAAGGAAATCCAGTCTTTCCTTGGAAGGGTGAATTTTGTGAGAAGGTTTATTCCTAACTTTGTTGAGATTGTTAAAGACATAACCAAGATTATGAAGAAAGGAAATGACATCAAATGGATAGTGGAATCAAAACACTCATTTGGGGAAATCAAGAAGGCAGTTACTAAAGCACCAATGTTGATCAGTGCAGACTTTTCAAAGGAATTTCTAGTTTTTACATTTGCATCAGAAAATACAATTGATGAAGTTTTGCTGCAGAAAGGACAACAAGGTACTGAGCGGCCCATTTCATTTTTTAGCAGGACCTTAGCTAATTCAGAGTTGAAGTATAACATCTTAGAGAAGTTAAACTTGGTGGAAAAGGTTTGTGGACAACACCAACATAAAGTGGACACATGGTAATGAAAATATCCAGAGATTCTTCAATCATCTCAACTAAATCTCCTCTGAGATTAAATTTACAATGGATGTCGAAGAAAACATGAGAATTCATTTTTTGAATTTCCTTGTTACCAGAAAGGAGGATGGAAAATTGGGGCATCAGGTGTTTAGGAAGAAAACTCATACTAATAGTTACCTTCATTCTGAGTCTTACCATCATCCTACTTAGAAATTTGGGATCCTTAATACTCTTGCTGCAAGAGCCTTGAGGATATCTGATGAGAAGCATTTGGAAGAGGAAATCACTCACCTGACATCTGCCTTTAAGGATTTGGGATATAAAGAGAGAGATTAGGAAAACGATAAAAAGAGCTGAAGATTCGGTCATATCCAATAAGCGCCAAGGAACTCAAAAAATTTGTGGTAGGGCTTTTCTACTATACATTAAAATTGTGACTGATAAGATAGCCAAGTTTTTAGGAAGAAGTGATAGTTTCATGCAATTGTCAGTAGCAGGAACAATAAGACAAAAAATGAGGTCTGTTAAAGATAGTATTAGTCATGAACAACTTAAAGGTGTTTACAAGATTCATTGTTCATGCGGGAAGAGTTATATTGGTGAAACTGGGCGCTCTCTTCAAAAACATCTTAAGGAGCATGGTGCCAATATTAAACATGAGCGATCTCGGACCTCAGCCCTTGCTAAGCATTCCTCGAGAACTGAACATCACTTATGGCTTGAAGATGCTAAGATCATTGCTAGGGAAGAGCACTATCGAAGGAGAAAAAATAGAGAAGCGCTCGAGATTATGAAACACCCACATAACATTAACAGGGATGGCGGATTCAAGATCAGTGACAGTTGGCAACCACTAATTCGACAAATGTGCCCCTAGAGTTTGTCTTCTACCCTAGTATAGCATCACAGGTTTGCCTCTCTTCCGAAAAATTTTAGGGGTTGGTAGCTGCAACAACTAATTAAGCTATTTACTTTTAATAATTATCTTTGTTAATTAATTTTTATTTAAAAAAACAAGAATTAATTAATTAATAATTATCATTAGTATCTAAAGTTGCTACTAAAATAAAATTAAAATTAAAATATTAACTGAGAGATTAATATTTTGATATTTTAATTAGTCTCCATATTAAAATATTATAAAATATTAAAATAGTATTAGGTTAATATTAGGTTATAAATTCAATAATGATCATTGTTAATATTAAGTTAATTAGGATTGATTAAAAATTTTATTAGTTAATTAAATAAATATTGGTTATTAAAATTAATATATAATAATTATAAATAATAAGTGATTTTTATTAACATTTATTGATTTAATATATAAATGTTAATATTAATTAAATTATTTATTTTTATTAATTATTAATTTTATGAATTAATATTTATTAATGGTTCTATATTTTAAAAAAATTTAGTAATTCACTTAAAAATAATTCACGTAAAAAATTTTATAAAAATTTTCATATAAAAAACTATCTAATTTTATTAACTTTTATTAACATTTATTAATTAATTAAATACATTATTATTATTATTATTAAACTAATAAACAGAGGTTAGTTCTATAAGTTACAAAATTTTATAAATAAATTAATTATAAATATAAATATAATAAATTAATTATAAATATTTATTATAAATATAAATATGATAAATTAATTTATAATAATTTATTATATTAATTAAATTATTATAATCAATAAAATAAATTTATTAAAATTTATAGAAATTTATTTATTAAAACATAGTTCAAAATAATAGAATTTATTAAATAAATTGAATAATTTAATAGAATTAACTAATTAAGTTCCTATCGGCTCTTTTCCTCACATTTTTCACTATATTTAAACCATGTCCTTTCGACTTTATTTCATTATTCAATTCAACTCTCATCCTAAATATGGATCCCCATTGGGATTCAAAATTTCGACAAATGTTTTACAACACTGTGGAAAATCCAGAGATTTCTTCAATAGACCTAGGCATTGATCAAAGCCATCAAATATTTCAGAATTTACATTCTGCATTCTCAGGTCATAGCATTTGTTCCTAAAAGACATCTTGACTCAAGCTGATCCTGATGGTAAGATAGGGAAATGGATAGCTAACTTGCTGGAATATAATATAGAGATCAAACCTAGAAAATTGGTCAAAGGTCATGGGCTAGCAAAGCTGATGGCACAATCCAATTTTGACTATCTTGATATAAATTTAATTTTAGAAATTTCATAATTATCAGATGGAGATGAAGAGTTGATTCCCATTGAAGAGAATTACATCATTTCTAACTCGTACAAAGACATTGTTTTTGTCTTACATCATCATTGGGCTCCCACTGAATTGACAAAGTATAAGGCAAGGTTTGTGAAGCTAAAATCTCTAAGGTACTACATCATTGATTAAAATTTGTATTGGAAAGATACTGGTGGTATTATTTTGAATTTTTTGCTGGAAGAGGAGGCAGAAAAAGTGATTGAGAGGTTTCACAAAGGAGATTGTGGAGGTCATAATTATTGGAAGGCCATAGGAAATAAGATTCTCAGAGCAGGGTATTACTGGCCCACTATGTTCAAAGATGTCTGCAAGAAGATTTATGCCTACCATGAATGCCAGATTTTTTATGGTAAGAAAAATCTTTTTCCTTTACCCTTGATGCCTATCTATTTTGAGACACCATTCCAATAGTGGGGGATATATTTTACTGGTGAGATTCATCCATCATCTTCAGGTCAACATCACTGGATCCAAATAGAAACTTATTATTTCACCAAGTGGATTGAAGCAATCCCAACTAGGAAAGAAAATGATTCAATTATCATTTCATTTTTGGAAAATAAAATATTGTCTAGGTTTGGCTGCCCTATGAAGATCGTCACTGACAATGCATAGGCATTCAAATCCAAGAAGCTGATCAGGTTTTGTCATCAATATCACATTACACTTGGACATTCTACTGCATATTATCCACAAGGTAATGGTCTTTCTGAATCTTCTAACCAGAGCATTGTGAGGATTATTAATAAGGTGTTATAGGAAAATAATAAGTTATGGCATTTGAAGCTAAAGTATGCCTTGTGGGCTGATAGAGTATGCACAAAAAGATCAATTGGTACTTCACATTATGAGTTGGTGTATGGGGCTGAAGCTAATTTTCCTACATCCTTGGGAGTGCCTATCATGAATCTACTGCAAGGATTAGAGGAGGAGCCAAATGCAATTTAGAGGAGAATAAATCAATTGATATCATTTCAGGAAAAAAGGGAGGAATTCTATAACATCAATCAGCAATCTCAAAACAGAATTAAGAAGACATTTGATAGGAAGTTCAAAGAGGAAAACTTTCATATTCAAGATGTGGTATTGAAGTGGGAGGCCAAGATTGAAGAAAAGGGGAAACATGGTAAGTTTTAGAATATCTGGAAAGGTCCACTCATAGTGGTTGCATTTCATGGAAACAACACTTACATACTGTAGGAGATGGATGAACAACCTTGTGCTAGAGGGCCCGTCAATGGAAGGTTTTTCAAGCAGTATTCCTCTTAAGTTATACTGATCTTTCATTCCATTGTACATATTCCATATTTATATGATTTTCTACTAATAAATACAATTTTATAATCAAGCTTAAGCCCGAGGTAAAGGCCATTAGATTTTGAAGGAAATCTTGGCAAATTTCAAAGCTTTTGTTTTCAAGAAGATGGATAGCATTGGAACTACAGTTTCTTTGGTGTACCACAGGGGCACACCATCCCAAGTGGAGCCACTTTCATCACTCAGAAAAAGTGAAACATCATTTTACATAGTCTTAGAAGTTCATTTGTCAAAGGTATGGTCATAGAGTTCATTTGTCACAAGTTGGTAAAGGAAAAATTTAAATTTTTCATATTAACTTATCCTAAGGTCCAAAAATACCCCCATTCAAGTCATATCATGCCCCATCAGTCATCATTTGCTGACATATTTCATTTCCTAAACTTTTGAAATAGAAAAGGTCACTTTATCCAATATTTCTTGCTTTCATAGCGATTACACTATAAAAAGGCAGTTTTGACTACAAAGCTGCTAATAGTTTCGTAGCGAAAGTACGAAGAAATGAACTAAGTATGCTACGAAAAGATTTTTTTCTATCTACCTTTGCAAATTTGGTGCAAGGTGTCAGTTAATGATTAGAAGTGTTAGGGTGGATTTCATTTGAGTCAGTTAAGGTTAAATCAAGGTACAAAGGTCATGGCTGAGGTCATTATTACTGTTTTTAGCATGCATGAGTCACGATTAAGCCATGAGCTATCATAAAAACTTTAAAACATTACCCAATTGAGTATTTTGTCATTCTTCACTTCATATTTGCATGATACTAAGCCCTGGAGAGCTGTTTCACCAAGCCAAGAGAGTTGCTGGCATTTTCAAAAGTTGCAGGTGTCACTAATTAAGAGAGGCAGAGAAGTTATAAAATCACCATGGTTGCAAAGAGGAAGACCAACAAAGGTGGAAATTGCCTCAAATATGAGCCATCAGACATGATTTTTTTGAATGAAGACCCAACTGCCTTAGAATATCTTAGAAGAACAGGGTGTTTGTAGTTCTATCAAAGATTGCAAGGGTGGCATGTGCAGGTTTCTAAGGAGTTTTCTATCAGTTTCAATGGGACAACTCCAAAAATGGGAATGTTGAACCTCACTGTAACACCAAATACTATTGCAGCAGCAACAGGAATCCCTAGAGGAGGAGAACAATGGTTCAAAGGCTTCAAGTTCACCATCCAGGACTGTAAAGAATTTATCAAGCTAGAGCATAGTGAGATCGATCTCACAAATTCCATCCCAAGGAGCTACATGAAAAACAACATCTCAAAGTTGTTGCTAATTATTTATAAGTACTTCACCTGTGAAGGGAGATATCACATTGTATATTCCTACCATCTTAAGATTTTGCTACAGTTTTTTGGTAAGAGGTCTCTCTGTTTACCTTTTTACTTATGCAAAAGCTTAGCTAAAATTTCATATAAGGTCCAAGGTAAAAAAGAATGAAATGAAACATCACTCTTTCATCATGGTTTGATCAAGTTTCTAGTATTAGAAGAGTTAAATAGATTAGGCAAAGACTAGTCATATTTTTTGTTCATCAATGGTTTTGAACTAGATTCCATCACTCCTAAAAGGTCTCCTAAACCTACAGATATCCCACCACCTTCAGTGGCAGAGAAAGTTGAGCCAGTGATCATGGAGATAGAGCCTTTACAAAAGGTTGATACACCCAAAGCTACACCTGCAAAACAAAAGCCAACAGTGAGCAAATAGGGAAACAAAAGGTTACAAGAATCCAAACAGTGGCTAAGGGTAACTTAGAGGACATTTTGCATGCTATTGATATTGAAGAAACTTCCATAGTGCAATTTGAAGACATAGATGAGGGAGGAAGGAAGCTCAAGAAGGCCAAAACAGCTAAAAAGTTAAAGTTTGTAGGCGAAGATGCAGGATTCATGTTTCAAGCTAGAAAACCAATGACAAGACATGACAGAAAGGTCTTAGAAAGCATCAAAGAGACTCAAAAGGTCACTGAAACTCTCCAACCACCACCAACCATAATAGATCTTTCCTTGCCTGCAAAAGAAGAATTAGTCATTAAAAAAAGGAAAGGTAAAGAGAAAATCATTGAAAAAATAGAGACTGAAGTCCTTAAGGATCAGTTGAAGCGGGAAAATGATGAAATATTAGTCTTGAAGAAAGAGGCAAGGAATCACAAGGTTTAGAAGGTACAGTTTCAAATAATGAAAGAGATTTTGAAGGATCAAGTCACAAGTGTCTCTAATACTGTGGAAAACTCAGAAAAGCTGATCAAATGGACCAAGCCATTGAGAGGAGAGGTGAAACATTTCAGAAAAATGAACCTATTCTTACAGTTTAAGAACAGGACACTAAAATACCAAGTCAAATACCTACAAGAACAACTGAACTTATTCATGAAGAGTTGGAGAAGAAAGGTTTGAAAATGATTGTGGTTGAAGAGCCATTGCTCAACTGATCATTAATGAAGAGGAAACACCACAACAGTCTTAAGTTGAGTTTGAATGTGTTTTAGAAGTTTCATGGCATGCTGAAGATCAATGTTTTACAGCTGGAGGTCACTTTTTTGAGACAGTGTTGAAATCTAGAAATTCTACACTTTTTCATGGTTTCGTAGCTTTTCCTAGGCTTAAAGCCAGGAAAATGCCATGAAATTTTATGTAGCAGCCTTTCTGCCTCTAAATTTACTTTTTGTCATATTCAAGGAGGGAGAATGATGGTGATGATGTTTCATGACTAGGGTGACACCATGAAACAATAAAAGGGAAGATTTTTTGGGTGTTGAAGCTTCTTTTTCAACGATACGAAAGCTCGCTATGAAACTTTCCTGTTTTTGTAGTGAGCTACTTTTGAAGGTTTTGGAGCATCCTAATGGACGTTTTGGATATATGGACTCCTCCAACAGGTCAACGGAATTTAACATAAAACATTTATGACTCGAAGGAAGTGCTGTGGAGACAGGTCATTAGCCAAAGATCTTGCTGAAGATCAGGACTATGCATTCCTAAAAAATAGGGTTTTCTTCCACGTGTCTAGGAGAGTTTTTAATATGTAAAGGTGGTAATGAACCTATAATTTATCCTTTGAGCATGTGATTCTTATTTTTAACTGAAATTTAACTATTTCAAAGATAATGTAGATTGATGTAATAAATAAGATTTTGAGCCTTATTAGGAAATGTCTTCTTTAGGGTGTAGCTGTCATTTTCTTGTTAGAAGATATGTTTTCCATTTATGTGATGTGTCATAGGAAGAATTCAATGAACCTATCCATCAAGAAGATCATCCTTGTTGTAAGAATGTCTATTTAAAGGAAAATCATCAAATTAGTAAAGGGTTGGAGATTTTTTGCACCAAATTTACAGTTTATGTATTTTGACTTATATCAGTAATAGAGAGGACTTTCTTCTTGACAGACCTGAGATTCTCATATGGTTTTTAATGTCTTTCTGATATATAACTTTATGTTTACTACTTGCAGTATATTTCATCTCTATTACTCAGAATTCATATGTTTATGCTCTGACTTCCTTTAGTGATGAAATGACTGTGTTGCTCTATGTTTTATGTGTGATTTGCCTCTATTAAAGACCCCTATCTGCCTCAACTTCCATGTCAAGAAACCTTGCCACTGAAAATATTGATTATTGACTCCATAAGCCCAATGGTAGCAAGCATGTTTTCTTTCAACCTGAAATCATAAAAAACAAGATACAAATCCTATAGAGTTAGCCATCTAGCACTATCATTAACCAATATAATTAAATCCCTTTGAGAGAGCCCTCTCAGACTGAAGAGGCTAAGCTTTAGTCAAAATTTGTCTTGAAACAGCTACATAGAATTGTCCGATCAACAACCAATCAAGTAAAATTTTGTGATAACAAATTCTCTAAACCAGATATCATAAGAAAAAATTGAAATGTATAATAGTTATGTTATCACTCAGATTGAACCTCATGCTGAGAAAGGAAATTTCAAGGTAACCTCAAACCACACTTAGCCAAGTAGCTAGCCCTACTATCTAAGGAGAGGGCTCTCTCTGTATATATCACAGTCAAAATGACTAAGGTGAGAAGATATTAGGGTAGGTATAGTATCTTAGGGTTTTGATTTTTGATTTTTGTAGGGTTTTTCTAGATCAAGAGGAGTCAAATAGCTAGGGCAAGGAAGTTAGGTCAAAATTTGCAGGGTGTTCTATGGGGCAAGGTAGGTATAATGTTTAGAACTTTAGGTTTTTGATGATGGGATGGTTTAAGACAGGTGAGGAGCTAGAAAGAGCATGGTGAATTCATTGTTTCTCTCTAAACTGAAGAAATTACAAATTATGAATGTTTACCCAAAATAGAGCATAGAAATTATGGATTCTATTCATCTAACTTGAAAACATTCATCTAATAGAAATGAAATGATGGATGAAGTAAAAAAAAATTCTAACATATGAACACAAAAGAGAAACTAAAACTAAACACAATACCATGTGGATCCCATAAAAAATAGCTACAAATTTGATTAATATCCATGCCAAAATTGATACAAAAAATATGTCCCTTGAGATGCCAAAGATCCAAGTGAATCCAACCATTACAATTAATGAGGGAATACATCATATAGACCTCAAAACCAATCTTCCCAGCCTCAGGGAGTCGAATCCATAAGATAGGGATTAGTTTCACCTACTCTCAAACAAGAATCTAAAGACTAGGAAGACCCAACATTTCGCCTCTAAAAGAGAGGAAACTGATTCATTTGACCTCTAGAGGACTTATCTGATGTATCTACCCTATATAAGAACAAGAACATGACATTTACATTTATCTTCACCTTTTACATCATTAATTTCCATTTACCAAGATAAAAAGTCAAAAATTCAAAATTTGTTGAAGATGATGAAAATGACATTTTCCTGGCAAAAGTGCAGCGCCATGACAAAAAAAATAGCCTCTCTTACAAGCAACTTTTGGAGGCCTTCCCGACATCCAAATCAGTGCCATGATAGCTCATTGGAAAGATCTCCAAGTCTAGTTTCTAAATATTCCTTCAGTTTCCAAAATGGTGCCCATATTCTCTATCAAAAATCACTTTTCCCAAGACTTTTATAAGTGCAGTGCCAAGGTAAAAAGGAGGCAAAAACATGAAAATTTGGTGGTTTTTTTTCACTTTTGAGGGACCAGTTCGCCTCCAAATTTTCTGAAACTTGCTAAGGTTGATGTATTCATCATCTGGAACATGATGGTTGTGGCCATTTGTCTATTGGAGGCTCCAAGAAAAATCATAGCGCCAAGGGCGTTGCGTTTTTGGCAGATTTTCTCTGTGCCAAAATTTCTCAGTTTTCTGCAAAACTAGGCCTCAGACATGGATCAATATCTCTCTAACCATGAGGTGTTTTGAAAAATAGAGAGAGGTTTTTGTTATTTGGAATATTTTGAACAAAAAAATCCTCCAGTTTTCTAATATGCTTCTCTTATTGTCCAAAATCATCTCTGCAAAAAGGTGTCCAAAACAGGACATTTCTGGAAAATGTGCCTTCAAAGATTTTTTTAAATTTCTGAAATTTTCTCCAAATTTCCTCAAAATTTCTCTAGAGATTCCAAATAATGTGTGTTATGCTATCATAGATATATCAACAAGTAGTTCCAATTTACCCTTTTCCCTTTGACAAATTAGGGTTTCCTTGAGTTTATCCTTCAAAAGTTAGGTTTTCTGCCTCAAGTATATCCTTCTCCAATGCCTCCTTGAGACTTCTTGTTCTTCGTTTCTTCCTGGTGCTTTGGGTCATGTGTGGTGTCTTATAATCTCTTCTTCTATGTTTATCTCCTCCTCCAGAATGTCCCTTTCCTTCCCCATGGTGTCTCTTTTCTCTTCCATGGTGTAAACCCTAGGGATGAGGAAATGGGAGTGGGGATAGGTCTAGGGAGTGGGGATAGGAAAATTAGGGAGATGGGGGAAGGGGTTATTGAACTTAGGGAGGTGAAAGGGGATCCAAATTTTTAAGGGATTGGGAATTAGAATTTTTTTACAGGGTTGATAAGGCTTCCTAGGAAATTGAGGTGCCTAGGACTTAGGGTTTAGGGAAAAAGGATTTTAGGGAAATGGATATGGTGTTGTAGGGAACAAAATAGAGTTTACAGTGATGTAGGAAGAGAATGTGAGGTTTATGGGTGCAAATTTTGGTAACAAAGAATGAATCTAGGGTTTGTAGCTAAACCAACATCCAAATTCACATAGAAACCAAAAACACCATGAAATTCCTTTTGAAGACTACAAGGAGGTGAAATTTACATGTTACTTACTTTTCAAAGGTGTTGAGAATCTTTTCTGAAGATTTGGGGAAATTTGGCTGAGTTTCGAAGCTTTAGAGAGTGAACTAGGCATTAGTGTTGTGCCCAAACATTAGCATAGTGCCACTGGGAATTAGCATAGCGTAGTTGGGGATTAACGTAGCACCGGGACAAAAACATAGCGCCAAGGTGCAAAAATGTAGCGCCTTTTTTCATACCACATTTGGAGGCCTTCATGGTGTCAAAATTGGGCCCAGGATATCTTGTTGGAAAGCTTATTCTGTCTAATTTCTAAATACATCTTTTCTTTCTGATTGGAGTTTATTTGACCTATCAAAAGTTGATTTTCCTAAGACTGGTCAAAAAGTGTTGAGTGAGGGTTTAGAAATGCAGAGTCTTGGTGTAGGAGACTTTTGGAGGTCTTCCTTAACTCCAAAGTGAGGTCATGATAGCTCATTAGAAATTTCTCTTTATATAGTTATCATTTGACTCATCAAGCAAGTCATTCAGAAAATCCAACTATGAGAAAACTTGATTTTCCCAAGGTCACTCTAGAAGTGTAGCAACTCTCCCGCGACACTTGTATTTTTGACATTTCTCAAAAACCATGTCAGCTATGTAAACCATGACATTTCTCAAAAACCATGACATTCCTCAAAAATCATGACACATTTCTCAAGCTTGTGCCATACATTTTTGGCGGTTTTACAACCCAACACCTTATGATAAGAAGATTCAATAAGTCCACTGATAATAATATTCTTTACTTTTGCATCATTTACCAAATTATTCTTACCTTATTTATCCACGGTTGATGTAAATCCATTTTGAAAAGTGTCCCATACTTCTTAACTTTGCACCAAGAGATAGACCTTCATTCTTCCTTTCTAGAGTGCATAATTATTTTCACTGAATTTCAGTACACCATTATTGGTATGTTCCATGACCTCCTTCCAGCTGTTAAACTACTATAGAATGAACCAAGCTCTGATACCAATTTTTGGAAATACTGTGGGGAGGGAGGGTTGACTCATTATTCCTTTCAATTAGAGCATTAGTTAATATTCAATTATTATCAGTGTTTGTACAATGATAGTAGTAAATAAAAGGAACACAAATGCACACAATTTTTAAGGTGGAAACCCACTCTGGGACAAAAACCACCTAATGCTTTTCTAATAATTCTTTAATATTCAACTCCAATTGAAAATAAAGCTCCAACTTCTTAGAATCTAGAAAAGAATTCTTCTCCAGCTCCCATTGGATGGATGCTCCAACGCCTGAGATTCTTTAGTAGTTAATTTAACAGATGCTCCAACACCCAATGAGCTACAACTCACCCTAGCACCACCCTAGCACCCTATAGAAGAACAAGAATGGACTCTCGTACCAGGGAAAATGGTCCACTTTACAATGATATAGAATGATGTAGAAGAAGAAGACAGAGTAAAACATAACCCCAACTATGATACAACCACTTAATGATGATCCTAGACCTCTTGACACTGCCTCTTCAACTCTTGGCAGATAGACACTTGTACAATTTTTACAATGATGCATTTACAATGACTTAGTACAATGATAACATTACAATGATTGTATGCAGTGTTGCCCACTTGAAGACTTCATGTGGTGAACTTCTTGCTGCTATTTTGCACCTTGGTTTCTGATCTTGTCATGCTACCCTCTATTGCACCTTGCTTTACTTTGCTGCCCTAGAAAGCCTGGTCCTTTGCAGCCCTTGAAAACACATGATCTAGCTTTTTCTTGCCTTCTAGGAGCTCGATATTGAATCTGGTGTATCTCTTTTATTTTACATCTCCAATATGTGATTTTTGGCCCTCTATTAGTCCTCTAGGTATTCTTTCCAATGCCATGGGTCTGACCTAATTTCAAATCTTCAAGGGAGAGTTATGCCCAATCTCTCACAATGGCCTAATTATGGACTGGTTCAGTAGAGAGAACTTGTACAACGTGCCACATATCTTTGTTTCTTCATTAGGATCTAAAATTTATACTTAGAAGCCTAAAACCCATGCACTATATGCCACTTCTTATAGAAATCCAATCCGATACTCATAGAGAGAGTTATGACGATTTTACAAAGTCACTTCTTTGAGATGAATTTTAGGAGCCTGCAAAAGCACTGACTTCCACATATCATATATCCAAAAATTTTGTGCACCTTGATCTATAATTTTTACAGGAGCTTCGTAAGAATTTTTTCTTCACCTCATAATAATTTCAACTTCTGAACCTTCGTAGAAAAAAAGTTAAAGCACATATTCTACGATGACATGTTTCAGATGGCGAAATCCCTACATAAGGAGGATATGAGGATCACAATTTATATAAATGCTTAGGTTGAGAGGGGCTTCAACAAGTGAACGTGGGAGGGATTTTAGGAGCTTAAAAATTATTAATTATTGACTTTTCAATGGCCCATGCCACTGCCCCATGGGGTTTTAGCCCACTAACTAGGGTTACAAACTTCAAACATGAATATCTCTCAAACCGTGAAGAATTACGTGGTGTGCCATATATCAACGGAAACATCTTGACAAGTAGAAACCATCAAAATCATATTTGACCTAGAATATAGTAATTTGGTAGGTAAAAATTCCCATGCAATATTTTGGCAGCCCCTGGTGTTTCTTGTGTTGACATCAATGACAACCGCTGATCAACAATCTCCCCGTTTGGCATTGATGGAAACACAAGTACTCCCCATGCAATCATGACACCTCTTCCTACAAAATTCTCTCCCCCTTTGACATCAATGGAAAAGGGTAACTCCCCATGACAAACAACCATATTGCATACTTGTACACACTTCCACTCCCCCTGACACACAACCATCCTGCAACCTGTACACACTTCCACTCCCCCTTTATATTCTGAATAAGGAAAATACAATGAGAACTTGGGATAATCCCAAGATTTTGGCGAAGATATTCCAATGCTTCATGAGTACTCTTACAATCATCAATGCTTCCTGCCCAATCTGCATCTGTAAAGGCATGAATAATGAGATTTTTACCCTTGGGATACCAAAAGCCATATTCTGTTGTTCCCTTTAGATATCAAATAATTATGTTGATGGAAATAATATGTGATTCTTTAGGTATTGCTTCAAATCTTTACTTGTCCAACTGCTTGCATAACATCTGGCCAGTAGGTTGTTGCATATAGAAGACTACCAATCATAGATCTATACAACCTTTGATCCACATCCTTAGATGAGTCTTCTATGCTAAATTTTCAACCTATTACCATCAGAGTAAGGATGGGTTTACAATCTTCCATTTTGAATTTCTTGAGAATTTCCTTGATGTACTTGGCTGGACATATAAATATTTCCTTCTCTTGCTGATATATTTGAAGCCCTAACAAGTATGTCAGCTCACCAAGTAAAGACATCTCGAAATCACTTTGCATATTTCTAGAAAAATTCTTACTTAGTCAATCATCATTGCTACCAAATATTATATCATCCTCTTTAGCTATTAGAAATGCTTTAGTTGCTTTATCCAAAACATATATGTCGTTTGGAGCTCAACTTGTTGTAGCCACAATTTCACCATACCTGCCTTTCCAGATTTCACATTTTGTGGAGTTGAATAGTATTATATGGCCTTGATCACACATTTTTCCAACACTGAGCAGATTGTGATTCATGTTTTCAACCAATATAACATTCTTGGCTAGAGCATATTTTCTTCCGAGAGTGACGGTACTTGATCCTATAACATTTGAAGATCCATCATTTCAAATGACACAGTTCCATCCTTCTTCTCTTTCAGAGATAAAAATTTATTTCTATCTCCAGTCATATGTCTTGAGCAACCACTATCAACATACGACACATATTTGTTGTTTTGAGCCTTGAGAGCGAGAGAAAAATTATCAGTCTTCTTCTTCTTCCATGTTTGTTCATTTTGTGGCTTCAAAGATTCTTCTGGAGGATTTTCAAGTCTGCAGTCTCTGGCTATGTGTCCAAAGTTTCGACATTTGTAACATTAAATATTATTTCTTAAATGTTCAAATCTATTGATGTTTCACTGAGCCCTGGGAGGTTCATATTTGACAGATCTCTTAGAATTGTATTGGTTCCTAGGGTACGTACGACATTCTACAACTTTATGACCAAATTTTCCACATGAATAACAATAGCCATAAAGAATATGTTGGTACCTGGATGGAAATATTCATCGAGGAATTGTCTTCCAAGGTTGTTTTTGCTAATCTTGTCCAATGAAGTCTACATGCATGTCAGATCTCATAGGTTCATTGTATTTTTTTGTAGAAGATCCTGCTTCTTCTTCTTTGTAACCGAGGCCAGTTCTATCATTGTAAGATCGTTAATTGTTGATGAGTTCTTCCAATCCCCTCGAGCTATTGGAATAGTTTTGGATATTTTTTCCCTTCTTCACTTCCTTACACAACGAGACTACTTTGGCTTCTAATTCTTCCCTTTCTTGGTTTCTTTCTTCCAAATTCTTTTGAAGTGACTCTTTAATGCATTTGTGTTCTTCAATTTCAATTTTGAGACCTTGAACTTGTTCTTCAAGAGTATTGGAACGGATCTTCTCAGCCTTGAGCTTTTTTATAAGCTTGATTGCTTCCTTAGAAAATTATTCTATGGTCAACCCTTATTCTTCATTGTTTGATACCTCTTGTTTATTGTGCTTGGCCATAAACAATACTCTCTCATTGGCTTCTTCTTCACTATCATTGTCTTCATTGGATGATGAGATATCTTCTTGAGAGAGAAAGTTCCTTTTGGATCCTTGCTTGTTGAATTTATTAAAGCCTTTCTTTCCTTTTGAGTTTCCATCACTTCTATTCAGACATTTTGATGCAAAATTCCCAACCTCACCACAACCGAAACATATCAATGGAAGTTTACCTTTGAATTTTCCCTTACCAATTTTTAGTTTTCTCATAAAGTAAGCATATTCTTCATCATCTCCCTTTTCTTCACACTTGTAGGTGCATGTCTTTTCAATTGAAGGTTGTTTGTCCTTATTAGTTTTCTTAGATGCAACGAACGTAGTTTCTAGATGCGAAGTACCCTCTTCTTCATCAAGTCTCATTTCATATGCTATGAGAACTCCATGTAATTCCTCTTTGCTGAGTTTGTCCATATTTGCACTATATTCTAAGACCGATACCTTTGGGTTGAATCTCCCTAGTAACGTTATAAGAATATTTCGTATGTTAGTCTTCTCATCAACTGGCTCTCCCAATCCTTCTAGAGTATTGGTTATTTCATCAACGTATTGGAAGTATGGAACAATGTTGCAATCTTATTTCATTCTGAGTTGCTCAAATTTTACTCTATAGATTTGAAGCTTTGCTTCTTTGACATTTGAGTCACCTGCATATATATTCTCAAGCTTGTGCCATACATTTTTGGCAGTTTGACAACCCAACACCTTATGATAACCAGATTCAATAAGTCCATCGATAATAATATTCTTTGTTTTTGCATCATTTACCAAATTATCCTTACCTTGTTCATCCATGGTTGATGTAAATCCATTTTGAACAGTGTCCCATACTTCCTAACCTTGCGCCAATAGATAGACCTCCATTCTTCCTTTCCAAAGTGCATAATTATTTTCATTAAACAAAGGTACACCATCCTTGGTATGCTCCATGACCTCCTTCTAGCTGTTAAACTTCTATTGAAGGAACCAAGCTCTGATACCAATTGTTGGAAATACTGAGACGGGGCTTGAATCAATATTCATTTCAATTAGAGAATTATTTAATCTTCAATTATCATCAGTGTTTGTATAATGATAGTAGTAAACAAAAGGAACACAAATGCACACAGTTTTTAAGGTGGAAACCCACTCCGGGACAAAAACCACCTAATGCTTTTCTAATAATTCTTTAATATTCAACTCGAATTGAAAATAAATCTCCAACTTCCTAGAATCTAGAAAAGCATTCTTCTCCAGCTCACATTAGATGGACGCTCCAAAGCCTAAGATTATTCAGTAGTCAACTGAACGGATTCCCCAACACCCAATGAGCTACAAATCACCCTAGCAGAACCCTAACACCCTATAGAAGAACAAGAATGGACTCTCGTACTAGGGAAAATGGTCCACTTTACAATGATATAGAATGATGTAAAAGAAGAAGATATACTAGAACATAACCCCAACTATGACACAACCACCTAATGATGATCCTAGACCTCTCAACACTGCCTCTTCAACTCTTTGCAGATAGACACTTGTACAATTTTTACAATGATGCATTTACAATGACATAGTACAATGATTGTATGCAGTGCTACCCACATGAAGACTTCATGTGGTGAAATTCTTGCTGTTGTTCTGCACCTTGGTTGGTGCTCTTATCATGCTACCCTTTGGTGCACCTTTCTTTTCTTTTTTTCCCTAGAAAGTTTGGTCCTTTGTAGCCCTTGACAGCACATGATCTAGCTTTTTCTTGCCTTCTAGGAGCTCGATATTGAATCTGGTGTATCTATGTTATTTTAGATCCCAAATATGTGATTTTCAACATTGTAGTATTCCTCTGAGTCTTATCCCCAATTCCATAAGTCTGACCAAATTTGGATTCTTTAAGAGAGAGTTATGCCCAATCTCTCACAATGGCCTAATTATGGACTAGTTCAGCAGAGAAAATTTTTACGATGTGCCACATATCATTTTTTCTTCATTAGGATCTAAAATTGATACATAGAAGCCTACAAACCGTGCACTATCTGCCACTTCTTATAGAAATCCAATCCGATACTCAAAGAGAGAGTTATCACGATTTTACCAAGGTCACATCTTTGAGATTAATTTTAGGAGCCTGTAGAAACACTAACTTCAACAGATCATATCTCCAAAAATGTTGCGCACCTTGATCTAAAATTTCTATAGGAGCTTCCTCAAGATTTCAGCTTTGCCTCATAATAATTTCAGCTTCTGAACCTTTGTAGAATAAAATTAGAGCGGAAATTCCATGATGACCTGTTTCATATGGCGAAATCCTTACATAAGGAGGATATGATGATCACAATTTATATAAATTCTTAGGTTGAGAGGGGCTTCAACAAGTGAACATGGGAGGGATTTTAGGAGCTTAAAAATTATTAATTATTGACTTTTCAATGAACCATGCCACAACCCCATGAGGTTTTAGCCCACTAACTGGGGTTACAAACTTAAAACATGAATCTCTCAAACCATGAATAATTACGTGGCATGACATATATCAACGGAAACATCTTGACAAGTAGAAACCATTAAAATCATTCTTGACCCAAAATATAGTAATTTGGTAGGTCAAAATTCCCATGCAATATTTGTGTAGCCCCTGGCACTGCTTGGCTTGACATCAATGACTGCTAATCAACATGGGACACCTAAGATGCACATCAAAAATGTGTTTTGATCCATGGTGGAAGTATGCAAATACTGACACTAACAAGTTCAAAGCAGAGTGTAGTTAAACAAATTCTACAATAAAATTCCAATTATAACATTTAAATTTAGAAAACGTTCAAGTTTATAGAATACTTAAGAAAACAACATGAACAATTGAAATATACTTCATTGAAGTAGCTCAACACATGAATCTTGTAAAGAAATGCCTTTATTACTTGTCATATCTGTCAACTTGGAAAAAGGTACAATAAAACCCTCAGGTGGTAGATCAATTCAACTATAGAAATATTCAGGAATCCACCCTCAATACTTTGAATTCATGAAGTATTTATACAAAGTTTACAAAATATCCTATCAAATTATTTAGGATTTATTTAAGGAAAATAAAATATCTTCATGGAGGAATATAGAGACACCTATTAACTAACTGCAAGCTACCCCTGTTTTATTTGACTTGTTGTTTTGTTGTTTGTCTCTTATGCTGGCTATATTTCACGTTTTCTACACTTTTACATTGGCTTGTCTTTCACGTTGGCTTGTCATCTGAATTTTCTTTTAACTCTGTCTTTCATACGTCTTTATCTGTATGCTCTTAACCTGTGAATTATTTTACATTTATTTGCTTTCATTTGTTTAATCTTTAACATGTATTTTCTTTTACCTGTCACAGTAAATCACACCATTTTTCCCATGTATCTTCATTTGGAATTTTTATCTTTACCATCCTTCAGTAAATCTCATCGGCCTTTGTGTATTTGGAAAATGTGGCCTTATTCAGAAAAAGGTGAATTACCTCATGCTGGAGAAAAAATAATTTCTCTAAAGTCTGAAGGAGCACTTTGCCTGTAGAAACTCCTTTCATTGCTGAACTTTTGGAAGTCTCTTTAGCTACTTCCCTGATATTTTTATCATAATCTTCATGCCTCATTAGTTTATCATTGATTACTAATGGATTAGGAAGACCTTTCTACCTCAAAACATCAAATTTGTTCATGAATCTGTTCACTACAAGTTTCATTGTCTGACATTTGTTTTCAACCTGTATCATCAGATTTGTCTTGGAAATAACCTTCTTCACCTCTATTATATTCTATGTTCTGTTTTTTATCCCAAGTTCTTCTAATTCTTACTTGTTTTTAGAGTTTATAAATTTTATTATCTCTGTGGATTCCTCTGGTTTCTTTCCAAGCTCTTCTTTGACCTTTTGAATTGCATCATCGGCCTCCTTTATCAAGTCCTTCTGCTCAAATATAACCTGTATAGAAGGCCAAATATCATTAACTAAGTTAATGATATCAGCCCACAACTGTTATTTTGCTTGGGCCAAAGGATCTTTTAGTGATAACTCTTTTTCTAGCTTATGGATTCTATCAGTCAATCCATTTTATTTCTGTGATTCTTCTTTATACATTAATTCTGCTAATTTATTTGTATCTTCTATACTCTTCACTTGTTCTTTGAGTTTATTGATTTCAGTAGTTTGAATTGGAATATATTGCATTGCCTTAATCATTTTTTTGGCCTCATCAGTGAGATGGGTTGATGATGTTGCTGGTGTAGTAGTTGGTGTAGTAGTTGTAACTTCTGTTGACACTGGAACTATTGTAGGCAATGGGGCTGATGTGGAAGATATAGGAATAAAAATAATGGGAACTAATTCCATACTGGCTTTCTTTTCCTGTATTAGTTTTTCCATTATTTTTTCATTTTCTTTCAGTTGAGCTATCAACTAGATGATGAGATTCATCATTTCATCCTTTCAATTTTCTTTTTCCAAAACCTCTTTCGCTTATGGATGTTTTCTATTTGGTAACTTTAGTTGTTTATTCAATGAAGCTATGTCTTCATTATTCTTTTTATTAGTTCTTCTACTCCTTTAATATTTTTTGGATCATAACAAACTTCCATTACCAAATCTTCAAGTGACTTTATCTTGTTATCCTTTGCTTGTGAAGAGGCTTTCTCTAGCTTTAACTATGTCCTTATATTTTCTAGAGAATTTTGTAACTTCTGGACACTTAAAGCTTTGTGTGTAATGATGGAATAGATCATTTCTTGTACCTGTTTATGAAACTCAATCTAGTCTATGGGATATACATCCTTGGCAGGAACTTTAAAGGTTTTTTTACTATAACCTTCTGAAGTTTTAGGAGCCTGCACCTTTGTTTGTAGAATGGTCACCTGCACCTTCCCTATCTTGAGGTCATAGGCTGAAAGAAACATGCTATGATCACTAGGAGTTTGTTTCCAATACTGGGCATATGTTATAGCCTTTAATTCTTCATTTCTGAGTTTGATTTCTTTATATATATCCATGATATATTTCTCTTTCTCCATTGGTTTTCTAGATGATGAAATCTCTTCACTACGTTGTTTCTAAATGATTTGTGCACTGGAGGTTGATGGCTGATGTTTTTCTTCTAAAACTGTTGGAGGAGAATCATCTCTAACAAATATATCTTTATCAATGACTTTAACTGTATCAACTATCTCAACTGTCTCTATCACTGGATTTAATTTGGCTTTCTTCCTATACATAAGCTTTAACTTAGTATCATAAGTGGTTTATGTAGAACAAGAGCTTTATTCTCTTGCGCTCTTTGAATTGTTGTCATGTGGGGCTGGAGTAAGCAGGATGGAACTAGTATCAACCTGCTTCTCCATCTCCTGTAAAGTATTTTCCAACCACTCTGACTGGTTGGAATACTTTTCAACCTTAAGCGTTGACTCATGAATAAAAGGGGTTAAATTTAATTTGACTCTGAACTTACTTATGACTCCCAAGGGGTCATATTTCCTTTTGAAACTGCTACTAAATTTGAAATCTTGTAAACATTTGTCTGCTTGCTGACCAACATTCCTAATATTGCATATAAAAGGACCTAGCTGGTTCTTGATCTTGAATTGAGTTTTCTTCTTTGCTGAAAGGAAATTGACTTCATATGAGTTCAGGATTTGTCTGATGTATTCTAATGAAAATAACCTCATTGGGAGGTATTTGGGAAGTTTGTATGGAGTTAGCTGACTTCCATACACTCTAATTTCTGTATGATTCTAGTATAAATATCAATTTCTTGTTTTACTTTGATATGAAAACTGCAACACTTTCTTTATCTCCTCATTGATTCTAGGTTGAATGCTACTACTTAGCATATTAAAAATTGGATTAAAAAAAATCAATGAAGTCTTTATAGCTAAATTCATTGGAATAATTTTTGATCAAGGATGTCCAAAAGAAAACATATTGGAGATTACCCTATGTGTCCAGTTTTTGGAGGCTAACTACAAACCTTTCTGATTGGAAATATATGAACATATGGAATAAAACTGAGGATTATTTGAATACTCATTCTTCTAGTTACTTGACTAGTTGATCATGGATTGCATCTGCTAGGTATTGGGAAAAATTGAAGGTTGAAGCTGGAGGCTGACATGGGAAAAATATGGATAGGAAACCTAAGATATATTCATCTACATGTTCATCAACTAAATTCCCTTAAATACATGAAAGTATTGTAACAATCTGTCTGGTTCTCTCTGAAAATATGAAAGTTGAATATGGAGGATTACCTTTAGGGGTTTCTTTTGATGGAGGGAGGAAAGTTTGAAATATTTGGAATCCTTTGGGAAAGTCAAGCTTTAAGTAGAGTTCAGTAAGAGTTTCAATGGATAATAGAACTTCATCAGGCTGTGGTTGAATTTGTAAAATTTGGTTGATGGAGTGAGCAGTGATTGTAAAGAGGATTTCTTGGTTTGGGGTGACTAAATCTCTTTCATTGGGTAAATATATTGTTTGGCAGAGTCTAATGAGTTCTAGAAATTGAAAGTTCTGTGAGAATATGTATTTAGGTAGGTTTGAATCCCACAGATGGATATCATATGCTTGGTTAATGAATTTTTCATGGCTCCAGTAGTGGAGCTCTAACAGGTTTAAATTAGTCACTGTATCACTGATTTTGAAGTCCTTATCAGCTAGAGGGGTGTGGTCAACATCTAATACATGTGGTTGCAAAGGGTTCACGGATATAATACTTAGGGAGGCCATCAATTTGTTTAATTTATCAATTATTATTTAATGAGTTTACTTTATGGCATTGAGCACTTAGTATTACCTAGAAAATAGTTGAATTTGGTTGTGCAAAATTCCAAGCAGTAGTAGGGTTAAATTCTGGTTGGCAAAGGCTTCTTTGGATTTTCTTTCAAAAATAACAGAAATAGTGGGAAAATGGCTTCGAGTGGGTTTTATTAATTTTAACCGAAGGAAGTTAATCACATGGCATGAGGGTTTGATTTCAAACAGTAGCTAGTTTCATCACACTACGCAGGGGTGGTTTAGCAGTTTATCGCATCGTTAAAAGTTGTTTGGAAGTTTTGGGCTGGGGGGTGTGATAAGTTGTGGGAGTGTCGCGTGGCATAGGAGCGGGGGTGCGAAACCATCCATTCACCCATTTCGCACGGCCCCCCCAACCCCCCCCCCCCCCCCCCTCGCCCCCGCCCCCCCCCCCCCCCCCCCCCCCCAAATGGTTTTAAATATCAGACATAAGAGGGTGCGAAATGATTTATTGGTTGTTGGATCTAATCGACAATGATCAGGTGACTGGTAGATGTGATGGGATTACAAAGAGGAGGGGTCGAGAGATTAGATAGGCGAGGGGTTGCGAAATAAACTAGGAATAGGTTTTAAAATGATATCAGGGAGGGGTTTTTTGTAAGTGGGGCCCGATCTATTTTAAGCATTTAAAACTTTGGATAAGTGGGTTTTTCATGTTTTTTATGAAAAAGATAGAGTTAGTTAAGAAAAAAGGATTTTTTCAAATGGAGAAGGGTTTTTAGTGGGGGAAGGGAATTTAGGAAGGGGAAAAGGTTAGAATGAGGGGAAAGGGATTTTTTACAAGGGGAAATGACTTCTAAGAGTGAAAATAGGGATTTTAGAAAGGGGAATTTGTTTAGAAGGATATTAGTGATAAAAGATAAACCATACGATGCCTTCCATAACTTGTGAAATTATTCTACCTACCCTTATTTATCCTAACATTTTTTACTCCTTTTATTGGGTGCATTTGAGCTTTCTGATCCTTTTATTTTCTTTTGATAGGCAAACTAACCTATTTCTAATCTTATATCCTCCAATGACTCAGATTAAACTGATGAGCTCATTTTATTCTCTACCTAAATACTGATCTACCGAGATTAAATGGTTTGGTCAGATCTTTATTCACAAACTATCAGGATATGAAATTTAAAGGCATGAATGAATCAATATTAAATTGTATGATCATCATGAATTTTGGCATTTTGGACAAGTTGCACAAAATTTTATTTGCAAAAATTAAACTAAGAGTAGTGGCATTTGAATGTGCAACACTTTCAGAATTTATTTTTGTTTATTTTTGTGGTGTTCATATTTTATATCCTTTTTTGATCTTTATTTCTTTTGGTCCTTTGAATTTTCTTTTAGGACATACCCTCTTTTCATTTTTTAATATGGGAAAACATTTGTAGAAAAGAAAAGGTATGTACAATATTACAAGACTAAACATAGGCAATTCAAAAGTATGATACCTATTATTATAGGACCATAACAATGGCTCGACTTGGGGATGGCATCTCCCAGTGAGATGTCAAGAAATTTCTTATCAGTGCCCTTGGAGCTTTGATTTTAATTGCCTTGGAACTTCTTTCTATGATCTCCTTTATTCAAACATATGATATACCTTTTAAAGCTTAGGGCCTTCTCTTCGGGCTTCAACTTTTAGAAGATAATCATCCAATCCAATCTAAAATTTTCTTTGGTATTTACAATGAGTAAAGTAAAAAAAATGAACTATTGGTTAATCTAGTGAAAAATAGTGCTTCAACATTCTACCATTGACTGGTCCACCTCGTAGATCTATTCCATATAACTCTTTCAAGAAAAATGCATTGTTACCTCTGTAACCATAAACGATGTATGGGCCCTTCCGAAGAAAATCAAATTTCCCATGTTTCCCTTTGTATTCTCTTCTAGAATCCCATTTGAGTACTTTATCACCTATGAAAAAATCATCTTCTTTAGTTTTATTATAAAAAATCTTTTTGATTTTGTCTTGCATTACTTGAGATTTGATATAAACTTCTACCCTTGTTTGCTGCAAATGAATTGTCTGATTTATCCTCCTTTGGATGTCATTTGGTTCTACTTGAAGCTCTTGAATCATTTTCAGCAATAGCACTCCTAAAGAGGATGGAAAAGCATCATCCATCCCATATAATAATTGATTGGGAGAGGTACCAATAGATTTATTTGTAGTTAGTCTGTCTGCCCATAAGGCATTGACCAACCTTTTATTCCAGGTTTTCTTGTTATCTTCTAACAGCTTCTTGATGATGTTGACTAGGCTTTTGTTTGACGATTCTATTATTCCATTACCTTGAGGGTAATAGGCAATGGAATGGCCAAGGTTGATATGGTATTTGTTACAAAAGTCTATCATTTTCTTGGATTTGAAGGTAGCAACATTATCAATAATAAGATTTTTTGGGCATCCAAATCTAGAAAGGATGTTGTTTTCATGAAATGAGATAATGACAAAGTCTGTGGCTTGTCTAAAAGGGATGGATTCTATCCACTTGGTAAATTAATCAGTGGCTATCAAAATTCATTTATGTTGGGCAGAGGATAGTGGGTGAATTTCACCAATGAAGTCTAAACCCCATTGTTGAAATGGCATTTTTGTTAAGATAAGTTTGAGGGGTAATGATAAGAGTTTATCCATCCCTTCAAATATCTGGAATTTGTGATAGGAGGTCACGTACTTTCTAACATCTGCAAAAAGAGTGGGCCAGTAAAAACCTTCCCTCAAAATTATATCAGAAATTGTTTTCCAGTAAAGGTGTCCTCTGCAGTCTCTTGCATGATATTCCTGCATGACTTTGTTAGCTTCATATTTCAATAAATATTTTAATACAATGCCACCATGATCCTTCCAAAATAAAACATTATCCAAAATACAATATTTCATTGCTTTCAATTTTAAGAATATGCTTTTAGTTATACATAAACCAAGAGGAGCTTTTAACTTCAGTAAAACAAATATGATGTATGCATACTAGGGTGAATCTATGAAAGCTTCACTGATTTGTGGAGTCACCATCGATTCCTGATCATCCATTTGAGAAATGAAATTTATGTCTAAGGCCTGACAATTCGATTCATCCATAAGTTTGGCTAAACCTTAAGCCTTTGATCAATTTTTTAGGCTTGATTTCAATGTCATATTCTAGTATAGTGGCAATCCATTTGCCTCTATTTCCATCAGGCCCATTCTGAGTTCGAATGTCCTTTACTACTGAGTTTGGAACATATGAAATTATGTGAGAGTATAGACTGTATACTCTGAAGTATTTTATGGCTTTCACTAAAGCAAGTGCTTTTTTTTCCATGATATTATACTTTATTGTTACATCTCTCAAGGATTTACTGAAAAAAGCAATGGGTTGTTCATAACCCTTATCATTCTCTTGCAACAACGCTACTGCAATGACGTTTTCTAAAGAAAATGAAAAAATTATAAAATCTTTTTTGAAATTAGGACTTATAAGGATAGGTGTTTTAGTAAGAGCTTCTTTGACTGCTTCAAAAGGTTGTTTAGCCTCTACTGTCCACTTAAGTATTGAATCTTTTTTTAACATGTTTTTCAAATTTCTAAGTAATTATGCAAAGTTAGATATGACTCTTCTAAGAAAGTTTATTTTGGATATAAATGCTTGTAACTCTTTAATGTTCCTAGGATGACTGATATTAAGGATTGCTTCAATCCTAGTTGGATAAATTCTAATTCCCTCTTTTGAAATAATGTGTGTCCTAGGATTTTTCCTTATTATAATCCAAAGAGTGTGTTTTTAGGATTCAAGGATATACCAGAATTTCTGCACTTTATGAATACTCTTCACAAATGATCTAGATTTTCATTATCTGTTTTGGAAAATACTGTGATATCATCTATGTAAATGACTAGAAAGTCATGAATTTCCTTGGCAAAGGCTATGTCCATAGCACTTTATAATGTAGCTCCAACATTCATTAGTCCAAAGGGAATTTTCAAGTACATGAAAGTTCCCCAGGGAGTGGTAAATGCAGTCTTTGCTTGATCTTCAGGTTGGACTAGGATTTGGTTGTATCCAAAAAATCCATCAAGTAATGAAATTTTGGATGACCTTACTACCCTCTTTAGAATGTGATCTATTTTAGGGAGAGGATAATTATCTATCAGTGATACTCTATTTAATTTTCTGAAATCAACACAGAGTCTGATTTCTCTTGTTTTCTTTCCAGGGGGGACTAAATTTGAGATCCAACTAGAATATCTAATGGGTGCTATGATTTAAGCCTCATACATCCTTTTAACTTCTTTTTCTATCAATGGAATAAGAATAGGGTTAATTATCCTAAGCTTTTGTATAAAGGGATCCTAATTTTTTTGATTGGTATCTTATGCTGGATAACGCTGGTGTAATAAGACTTGAGCTCTTCATAACTCCAAGCAAATACATCTTAGAATTCTTTAAACAAACTAATGTAATTTAAATTTTCTTCTAGAGGTAATGATTTGGATATCTTGACAAGCTTGGGATTTTCTTTTGTACCTATGTTACATTCTTCTATATCTGACCTTAAGGGCTCCATTTTGGGTTTTTTTGGCTACATCGTTTGAGTCAAAGGGATCTTCTAATGGGGATAATCCCTTAGGAAAGATGTTGTCTTTAAGGTTTAAAATTTATGATTCATCATTAATTAATTCCTTCTACTTTAGTGAATAAAGTTGGTTCTATTTTATTGAAATCATTCACATATAACTCGTTATTCACGTTATAGTCTATTGTACAATCAATGTCTATATTACATTTCTGAAATTATCCTTCACAATTGATAAAATCATAAATTTGTGAGTCTTTTGAAAAGGTTTTCCTATACTTCAAATTATCAGGTATGGTTGACCTAAGTCTTACTACAGCATTGTATTTATGATTTGGTTGAAATGGTAACCTTCATGTGCTACCAAAAGTGGCCAAACTATGTGCTTGCATATTTTTCTTTCTTGGAATAACAACACAGTCAGTTTCAAGAAAGCAATTTATCAAATCTAAAATGGTTTCTCTATATTGGATAAGTCTAGGATTATTCACAAGATACTTTCCCTTGATTTTTATTATGATAATTTCTGAGCCTCACATGACAGAAACTCGTTTGGCTCCAATTTTTCTTACAATTTGCAGTCCTAACACTAATGATTCATACTCTGCCATGTTATTAGTGCATTTAAAATTTAACCTAAAAGCATGTCCTTCTGAATGATCATTCTCTAAATTATAGATCCATACTCCAGCTCCTACTCCTAATCTATTTACAGAACCATCGAAATATAAATGCGACATAGGCTCATGGGTTATATTGTCACTATCAATTTCTTTGTGTTTTTGTTCTAAAACTATGATTTTGTCTTTTCCAGTGTCTCAATTACATAAGATAAATGAGTCTATGTCAGATTGCATAGAATAAATAGGATAATTCTGTGGTTTTTCTGCACTATTGACCATGTATTTCATCATATTTTCTCTATAAAGTTTTCTTTGCTAACAAAATATAGAAATTCTATCATATGACATATCTAATTGCAGTGATCCCTGTAATTTTTCTCCCCATGAGCGAGATAATAACATACCATACTTTGGAAGGATATTAACAACTACAATGTCCATCACAATACTCTTTGCTGGGAACTGGACTAGAGTTACATAGAGGTATTTTATTAATCAAAGGCATTTGACTTGACTAGAATCAAAGGAGAAAAGGTCTTTGTATGGTATGGTGATATCTAAGTTCAATTTTTCCATGACTTATTTAGGCATTAAGTTATGAGATGCTCCTGAATCCAACATAGCGCTATGTAAGATTTTATGATGAACGTTTAGGCTAATGTAGAATGGAGGGACACCCCCTTGTTGATGTTTTCCATTAACTTTAGAACCAAATAATAACTCGGGTTGATCATCGTTGAGGTTAACAACATCTTCGCCTTCACCTATGTTTAGTGTTTTAGTGGTTTGGGCTTTGTATGAATCATTTTTCACCAGCTCTATTATATGAATTGGCATTTTCAATTTAGCTATTTAAATTTGGATATTAAATGGGATTTAAGTTTTTCCTAATTAATGGTTTCATATTTACCAATTGTAGTTTGTAATTTTTTGTCCTTTTTCTCAACATTTGGTAATTCAGTTTGTGTATCTACTGTTTTATTTTTAATTTTCTTATCAGGAACAGTTTGAGTAGAAATTGAACTTTTAGTAGTAGTTGAAGTTTGAGTAGCAGATGATGTTATGTCTACAATCTTTGGACTGGCTGCAATCTTTGGACTGGAAGTATTCTGAGTTTATCTAGGGAGAATTTGTAGAGTTTTGGTCACAGGAGCTTCTACTGTTTTCTTAGTTTGAGTTTGGACTATTTTCTTAGTAGGGGCTTCTGTGTTATTTTTTCTTCTAAGGCTATATTGTTTATGAACTTCATAAATAGCAGATTCATAGCCTTTTTTATAGTTAGAGGACTCTCCAGAATCTAAATGTAATTGTTGTAACATGTACATTTCCTATTCTTCTTGGGTAAGAAAAATAGTATTTTCATCATTTATTCCCATGAAGTTTATCTAGGTGTCCTAGTCTTCTTCATTTTGTTGAGAACTTTCAACATAGTTTTCTTGGAAAGGTCGTCTAATCAGTTGATCGGATGAAACTTCTCTAGATTTACCAGTATTAGGATTTTTCCTAAAGTTGGGGTTTCTAATTTGAGGACCTTGTTCGTTTTCCCACTCAGTATTTCTTTCCATGTTTTCTAATCTATCCATTAGTCTCTCCATACTTTTAGCTAAACTATCTGTCTTAATATCTGATTTGGATGGTTCTTCCTTAATGGCCACTCTTCTTTCATTACTCGACCTAGCTCTTTTAGCTAATAAGTTAGCTTCTATACTAATTGCATTACTCTGCATATTTTCTAAAGTTTCAGGGTTTATTTCTCTTAATTAATAGGACATATCAGTGTCAAAACCATTTGGAAATTTAATCAAGGATAGATATGGTGGAGGTTTGATATTTGCTAGAATTGCATTGTAAATACTATTAAACCTAGTACATTAATTCTGAACAAATTCATTAGGATTTCTCTTAATGTTATCATATTCAGATAATATATGTTAAGGGCATTTCTTTCTTTCCCATCTATTGATAAAAAATCTATGGAATGTAGCTAAATCAACAATATGACTAGTAGGTAAAGCTTTAAACCATTTTTTAACATCTCCTGCTAGTGTTTGTGCAAATAATCTCATTTTAACATCATCCTCATCAACTTCATGTAATTCAAAACAATCAGTCATCTTATTTACATGTTGTTGTGCAATATATTGACCAATACCATAAAACTAAAAAAATTTACTCTGGTAATCTTATGGCATAGTATGTAAAGGGGCCTGTCAGGCCAAAGGAGCATATCTGGCTACCATGGCTAGGATTCTAGCTTGACTGGGAGGTCAATTAGTGGTGCTTGGTGATGAACTTGAAGTGCTTGAAGATGAGCTTGAAGTGCTTGAAGATGAGCTTGAAACACTAGAATATGTACTTGGAACACTAGAAGATGTACTTGGAACACTTGAAGATGAGAATGAAACTTTAGGTTGAAGAGGAAGCTTGGGGATGAATGGTTCTGTGAAATGAACTGTGGTGGATATTATAGATGAGTTTGTAATAAATAAAGTTGTATTTACAGTTTCAGAAGGAATGGTAGAAAGCTTAGGGGTAGTAGAAGTTAGGGAAGCTAATTCAACAGACTGTTGAAAATAGGCTTTGTCTATATCCTTAATCAAAGTTGAGGTCAAAATATCAAGTTTATCAAAATTCTTTAGAACCTGTTCATCTAATTCAAGTTGTATCCTTCTTTTCTTCAATAAATTGAATAAAATTAGGGTCTATTATAATATCATAGATTAAATTTTCATATTTGGTTGCAAATAAATAATTCTCAAATGATGAATCAAATTGAATATCTTGTATGCTTGATAATTCGTTAGGAAGTGAATTTGCTTTGATTAATTGACTACTACCTACTACACTTTCTACTTTTTTAGGTTTTCTTAAAATTCTGTCAGGATCATCAAAAATTATAGTAGGCTATAGATCAAGATGAGCCCTGGTATAGTATGTTCTTTTAGAACCCATAATTTTAACTTTTAATGATAAATTTTAACAACCCTAAATAAAACTTAAGGTGAAAATATGAGGAAAAGTGTTTCCTTTAATATTTATTTAACTGAGGACTGATTTCCCCAGTATGGTCACCAATATGCTATCTCTCCAAAATTTCCCTAGGGTTGTTATGTTATGTTAAAATAAATATCAGAGATAACTATCAACCACTTTTGGGGATTAGGATCTACTCTTCCTAATGCTCAGAGAGGGCTCTCTCTTAATGATTTAACTTTGTTTTTTTAATTGATTTTTGGGCTAGTTATGTATGAATGATTTGGTTTGAGTTTTATTTTTTGGTGGAATTATTGATTTAGATGGATAGGTGCCTTTCTATTTTCCATTATGATATGGAGTCAATATATCAAGAAAACATAATAGAATCAAGTTCTAAATAAAGTGTTATAGGGCATGGTAGCTGAGAAAAATAAGATCTTAAAGGCTGAATGGTGAAGTGTTTTTCAATCAGGATCGAGGATAAGTTAAGGATTCCTTAAACCAGATAATGAAGGAAGGTGAAGGAGGTCAGTTGGGATCAGAGAGAAATCAAGGATTCTCTAAACCAGATATTAGAAGAAAACATTAAAATGTATAATAGTTCAAAGCAGAGTGTAATTAAACAAATTCTGCAGTAAATTTCCAATTATAACATTTAAATTTAGAAAACATGCAATTTTATGGAATAATTAAGAAAATAACATGAATAATTGAAATATACTTCATTTAAGTAGCACAACACATGAATCCTGTAAAGAAATTCCTATGTTACTTATCATGTTTATCAACTTGGAAAAAGGTACAATAAAACACTCAGGTGGTAGATCAATTCAACCATAGAAATATTCAGGGATCCACCCTCAACTGATTTAGGATTTATTTAAGGAAAATAAAATATCTTCATGAAATAATATAGAGACACCTATTAACTAACTGCAAGTTGTCCCTATTTTATTTTATTTGTTGATTTGTTGTTTGTTTCTCTTATTCTAGTTATCTTTCACACTGTCTGCAATTTTACGCTGGATTTTTTTCACACTAGCTTGTCATCTAACTTTTATTTTAACTCTGTCTTTCATCTATATTTATCTATATTCTATTAAACTATGAATTATTTTGCATGTATTTGCTTTCATCTGTTTAATCTTTAACTTGTCTTTTCTTTTACCTGTCATAGTAAATCACACCATTTTCCCCATGTCTCTTCAAATGGAATTTTTATCTTTACCATCCTTCAGTAAATCTCATCTACCTATGTGTATTTGGAAAATGTGGGCTTATTCACAAAAAGGTTATTTACGTCATGCTGGAGAAAAAAAAATCTCTAAAGTCTGAAGGGGCACTTTGCCTATAGGAACTCCTTTCATTGTTGAACTGTTGGAAGTCTCTTTAGCTACTTCCCTAGTCTTTTTATCATAATATTCATGCCTCATTAGTTTATCATTGATTACTAATGGATTAGGCAGACCTTTCTGCCTCAAAACATCAAATTTTTTCATGAATTTGTTCAGTGAAAGTTCCATTGTCTGACCTTTGTCTTCAGGATGTATCATCAGATTTCTCTTGGAAATAACCTTCTTCACCTCTAATATATTCTCTGTTATATCTGTTATCCTAAGTTCTTCTAATTCTTTCTTGTTTTTAGAGTTTAGGATTTTTATTATCTCTGTGGCTTCCTCTGGTTTCTTTCCAAGCTCTTCTTTGACCTTTTGAATTGCATCACCAAACTCCTTTATCAAGTCCTTTTATTCAAATATAACCTGTATAAAAGGCCAAATATCATAACTAAGTTATGATATTGGCCCACAACTGCTGTTTTTCTTGGGCCAAAGGTTGTTTTAGTGATAGCCCTTTTTCTAGATTATGGATTCTATCAGTCAATCTGTTTAATTTCTATGATTCTGCTTTATGCATTACTTCTGCTAATTTCTTTGTATCTTCTGAACTCTTCACTTGTTCTTTGAGTTTTTTTATTTCAGTAGTTTGAATTGACATATATTGCATTTCCTTAATCAGTTTTTTGGCCTCATCATTCGAATGGGCTGATGATGTTGCTGGTGTAGTAGTTGGTGTGGTACTTGGAACTTCTGTTGACACTGTAACTACTGTAGGAAATGGCGTTGATGTGGAAGGTATAGGAATAACAGTAATGGGAACTTCTTCCATGTAGGTTTTCTTTTCCTATAATAGTTTGTCCATTTCTATTTCCATTTCTTTCAGTTGAGCTGTCAACTGAATGATGAGATTCATCATTTCATCCTTTTTATTTAATTTTTCCAAAAGCTTTTTAGCTTGTGGATGTTATATATTTGGTAACTTCAGCTGTTTCTTCAATGCAGCTATTTATGCATTCATCTTTTTTATTAGTTCATCTACTGATTTAATATTTTTTGGATCATTACCAACTTCCATTACCAAATATTCAAGTGATGTTATCCTATTATCCTTTGCTTTTGAAGAATCTTTCTCTAGATTTAATTGTGTCCTTATATTTTCTAGAGAATTTTGTAACTTCTATACACTTAAAGCTTTGTGTGTCATGGTGGAATAGATCATTTCTCCTGCCTATTTATGAAACTCAATCTGGTCTATGGGATGTACATCCTTGGCAGGAAGTTCAAAGGTTTTTTTACTATAATCTTCTGAAGTTTTAGGAGATTTCACCTTTGGCTCTAGAAAGGTCACCTGAATCTTCCGTGTCTTCAGGTCATAGGCTAAAATAAACCTACTCTGATCACTAGGATTTTGTTTCCAATACTGGGCATATGTTACAGCCTTTAATGCTTCATTTATGATTTTTATTTCTTTATATTTCTCTATGATATCTTTCTCTTTCTCCACTGGTTTTCTAGATGATGAAACCTCTGCACTATGTTGTTTCTGAATGATTTGTGCACTGGAGGTTGATGTCTGATGTGTTTCTTTTGAAACTATTGGAGGAGCATCATCTCTTAAAACTATATATGTATCAATGACTTCAACTGTATCAACTATCTCAATTGTCTCTATCTCTAGATTCAATTCGGCTTTCTTCCTATACATAAGCTTGAACTCAGTATCAGAAGTGGTTTCTGCAGAATAAGAGATTTCTTGTCTTTCCCACTTTTAATTTCTATCCTGTGGGGCTGGAGTAAGCAGGATGGAACTAGTATTAACCTTCTTCTCCATATCCTGTAAAGTATTTTCCAACCACTCTGACTAGTTGGAATACTTTTTAACCTCATGATTTGATCATTAATAAAACGGGTTAATTTGAATTTGACTCTTAACTTAATTATGACTCCCAAGTGGCCATATTTCCATTTGATATTGCTACTGAATTTGAAATCTTGTAAACATTTGTCTTCTTGTTGACCAACATTCCTACTATTGCAGGTAAAAGGACCGAGTTGGTTCTTGATCTTGAATTGAGTTTTCTTCTTTGCTAAAAGGAAATTGACTTCATCTGAGTTCAGGATTTTTATGATGTATTATAATGCAAATAACCTCATTGGGAGGTATATGGGAAGATTTTATGGAGTTAGCTGACTTTAATACACTCTAATTTATGTATGATTCTAGTATAAATACCAGTCTCCTGTTTTACTTTGATCTGAAAACTGCAACACTTTCTTTATCTCTTCATTGTTTCTAAGATGAATGCTACTGCTTTACATATTAAAAATTGGATAAACAAAAGAATCATTAAAGTATTTATAGATGAATTTAGTGGAATCCTTTCTGATCAAGGATTTCCAAAATACAACAGATTAGGGATTACCCTCTTTGTCTAGTTTTTGGAGGCTAACTACAAACCTTTCTGATTGGAAATATATAAACAAATGGAAAAAAACTAAGTATTTGAATACTCCTTCTTCTGGTATCTTGATTAGTTGATCATGGATTGCATCTGCTAGGTATTGGGAAAAATTGAAGGTTAAAGCTAGAGGCTGACTTGGGAAAAATATGGATAGAAAACCTAGGATAGATGCATCTACATGTTCATCAGTAAAATACCCTAATATACATGACAACATTGTAACAATCTATCTAGTTCTCTCTGAAAATATGGAAGTTGAATATGGATGATTACTTTTAGGGTTTATTCTAATGGAGGGAGGAAAGTCTGAAATATTTGGAATATTTTTGGAAAGTCCAGCTTTAAGTAGAGTTAAGTAAGGGTTTTAATGGATAATGGAACTTCATCAGGCTGTGGTTGAATTCGTAACATCTGGTTGATGGATTGAGCAGTGATTGTGAAGAGTATTTCTTGGTTTGGGGTCACCAAATCTCTTTCAATGGGTAAATAGCTTGTCTGGCAAAGTCTGATGAGTTCTGGAAATTGAAAGGTCTGTGGGAAAATGTTTTTAGGTAGGTTTGAATCCCACAGATGGATATCATATTCTTGGTCAATGAATTTTTCATGGCTCCAGAAGTGGAGCTCTAACAAGTTTAAATCAGTCACTATATCATTGATTTTGAAGTCCTTATCAGCCAGAGTGGTGTGGTCACCATCTAATAGAGGTGGTTGCAGATGGTTTACGGATATAATACTTTGGGAGGCCATCAATTTGTTTAATTTATCAGTTATTAGTTAATGAGTTTACTTGATGGCATTGGGCACTTAGGATTACTCAGAAAATGATTGAATTTGGTTGTGAAAAAGTCCAGGTGGTATTAGGGTTCAATTCTGGTCGGGAAAGGCTTCTTTGGCTTTCTTTTGCAAATAATAGAAATAGTGGGAAAATGATTTCGGGCGGGTTTTATTACTTTTAACCATAGGCAGTTAACCACATGGCACGGGGGTTTGATTTCAAACAACAGTTGGTTTCATCACACTTCACAGGGGAGGTTCAGCAGTTTATCGCATCGTGAAAAGTTCTTTGGAAGTTTTGGGTTGGGGGATGCAATAAGATATGGGAGTGTCGTGTGGCAGAGAAGCAGGTGTGTGAAACTACCCATTTCACACCACCCCCATTAGTTTTAAATATCATACATGCAGGGGTTTTAAATGTTTATTGGTCATTGGATCTAATCGACAATGATTAGGTGACTGATAAAAATGATGGGATTTCAAAGAGGTGGGCTCGGGAGATTAGATAGGCAGGGGGTTACAAAATACACTAGGAATAGGTTTTAAAATGATCTCTAGGAGGGGTTTTTTGGAAGTGGGGCCCAATATATTTTAAGCATTTAAAACTTTGGATAAGTGGGTTTTTCATGTTTTTTATGAAAGAGGCGGAGTTAGTTAAGAAAAAATGATTGTTTCAAATGGAGAAGGGTTTTTAGTGGGGGAAGGGAATTTAGGAAGGGGAAAATGTTAGAATGAGGGGAAAGGGATTTTTTACAAGGGGAAATGAATTCCAAGAGTGAAAATAGGGATTTTAGTAAGGGGAATGTTCTTAGAAGGATATTAGTGATAAAAGATAAACCATATGATGCCTTTCATAACTTGTGAAAGTATTCTACCTACCCTTATTTATGCTAACATTTTTTACTCCTTTTATTGGGTGCATTTGAGCTTGCTGGCCCTTTTATTTTCTTTTGACAAGCAAACTAACCTATTTCTAACCTTATATCCTCCAATGGCTCAGATTAAACTGATGAGCTCATTTTATTCTCTACCTAACTACTGATCTGCCAAAATTAAATGGTTTGGTCAAATATTTATTCACTAACTATCATGATATGAAATTTTAAGGCATGAATGAATCAAGATTAAATTGTATGATCATCATGAATTGTGTTATTTTGGGCAAGCTGCACACAATTTTATTTTCAAAAAGTAAAATAATAGTGGCATTTGAATGTGCAACACTTTCAGAATTTATTTTTGTTTCTTTTTATGGGTTTCATATTTTATATCCATTTTTTATCTTTATTTATTTTGGTCCTTTGATTTTTCTTTTAGGACATACTGTAATGTTCCAAATTTTGCAATAAAGTATTTGGAACATTAATCTTGCTTTTATTTTAATAAAAGGAATAAAATGGGTGAGGGAACCCATGTAGAAATTTAATAAACACTCCTAAGGTGCAAAAAGTCACTTAAGTGGCTTAAGATAGCAGCCCCAAGTGTGAAAAGGGCCAAAGGCAAGTGAGCTAGACCATGGTTGACCAAAGTCAACAACATACCCTAAAAGGGGAAGCTTGCACAAGAACATTACGTAGTTAGAGTGGAGTGAAAATTGAATTGAGAGAAACCATAATGTGAGTGGGGTCCATGCATACATTGCATAAAATATGAAGGAGAGCCATTGTGGAGATCATTTTTTGGAGATAGAATTCGAAGTTGAAGCTCTCTTCAAATTGGTGCTGCTTAGCACAAGAGGGATTCCTATTTAGGAATTCCCTTCTCTTCCATGGGAGGCCATGAAGAGATTGTTCTTCATCTTCCTCACATCATGGCTTGAGGCCAAAGTAGTCATTTGCAGCTACTGCATTATTCTTGCAGCAAGAGAATGCTAGAGTTGTTGGTGTTGCAGTGAGGGACCTTCATCATCACATTTCTGGAGTTGTTCTGTAGAGGAGAGGCCATATATTTCTCTAGGAGATTAGGAAAGGAGATTCCGGAGCTTCTATTTCAAATTTTGGCATTGGGCCATATGTTTTCTCTCATGCCCAGCGCAGTCTCCTTCCCTTACATCGTTATCTTCAAAGGTGGCTTGCATAAGGGATTAATTTTGTGCACCAGTGAGTGCGATCTTCAGTAAGGGTATCAACCCCTTTTCTTTGGAGATCATTGGAGGAGTTATCATGGTTTATTTAAGTATATACTCCGTTCTCCTATCTTGTATTATATTTGAGTTGCAGCAACTACACTGCAACTCCGACATTTTACTGTTTTATGCATTTTAGCCAATCCCTTGGAGGATTGATGTAATAATGTTTTTTGGGGTCGATATCTTGCTCCCCCATATTTATTTGAGCATGTATTGTTAAATCATCTTATATATATATGTCTGCAGTCATTTTCCCTCATAGACTATGCAGTTAGAGAGTAGCTGGGTTTATGTAGCAATGTATTCTCTTGTTTATGTACATTTTCCTTAGAGGTTGATTTGCACTCACCTTGAGAGGTCTTTTCCTCAAGGATATTGTATAATATTTGCTGCTATACATTATGTATAAAATTTTTACTCTTCTGTCATTATATGATGCATTCTTCACTTTTTTTCATATTGGAGGTTTAATACTGCTGAAGGGTTTCTCATTGAGCATTATTTCGGTATACTTGTTGGTGGGAGATCTGAATAACGTTTTTATGGTTATTTCATTGAGCTTATATTTTGTAGGGATTTGGTATCAGATATATTCTAAGGCATCCCGGCACTGGATTACCTTATTTTCACATGGGCTTCCTTATACAGTGCCCTCATGGACAGCTGTTGCAGAAATTCCTTGAAGGGAAATATTAATTCTTGACAAGTTCTATTGGAAAAGTCTATTAGTGGGCCAAGTAGCCTCTAGATCTCATTCTTCCTTTTGAAGATGATATATCCAATAAATGCCCCAGCAGTCAATCTCTGAAATAGTTTAGTGTTGATTGTTAAAACTCCTGGAGTTGGAATCTTGGAATATCTTAAGATATTGATGGCATTGCAGAAATTTCCCCATTTGGGACATTACACATACCCTCTTTTCATTTTTTTAATACGAGAAAAAATTTTCAGGAAAGAAAAGGTATATACAATATTACAAGTCTAAACATAGCCAATTCAAAATTATGATACCTATTATTATAGGACCCTAACAGTGGCTCGACTTGGGGATGGAATCTCCTGGTGAGATGTCAATAACTTTCTGATCAGCAGCCTTGGAACTTTGAATTTTCTTGCCTTGGAATTGATTTATGTGATCTCCTTTATTCAAACATATGATATTTTACCTTTTAAATCTTAGGGCCTTCTCTTCAGGCTCTAACTTTTAGAAGATAATCATCCAATCCAATATACACTTTTTTATGGTATTTACAATGAGTAAAGTAAAACAAATGAACTATTGGTTAATATGGTGAAAAATAATGCTTCAAAATTCTACCATTTACTGGTCCACTTGGTAGATCTATTCCATCTAACTCTTTCAATAAAAATGCATTGTTACCATAAATGATGTATGGGCCCTTCCAAAGAAAAAATAAATTTCCCATGTTTCCCTTTGTCTTCTCTTCTGGAATCCCATTTGAGTACTTTATCACCTATGAAAAAATCATCTTCTTTAGTTTTCTTATCAAAAATATTTTTGATTTTGTCTTGGATTTCTTGAGATTTGATGTAAACTTCTTCCCTGGTTTGCTGCAAATGAATTGTCTGATTTATCCTCCTCTGGATGTCATTTGGTTCTACTTGCAGCTCTTGAATCATTTTCATCACTGGAACTCCTATAGAGGATGGAAAAAAAACATCCATCCCATATAATAATTGATAGGGAGAGGTACCAATAGATTTCTTTGTAGTTAGTATGTCTGCCCATAAGGCATTGACCAACCTTTTATTCCATGTTTTCTTGTTATCTTCTAACATCTTCTTGATGATGTTGAGTATGATTTTGTTTGAGGATTCTGATATTCCATTACCTTGAGGGTAATAGGTAGTGGAATTTCCAAGGTTGATATGGTATTTGTTACAAAAGTATATCATTTTCTTGGATTTGAAGGCAACAACATTATCAATAATGAGATTTTGTGGGCATCCAAATCTAGAAAGGATGTTGTTTTCAAGAAATGAGATAATGACATAGTTTGTGGGTTGTATAGAAGGGATGGCTTCTATCGAATTAGTAAGGTAATCAATGGTTATCAAAATCCATTTATGCTGGGCAGAGGAGGGTGGGTGAATTTTACCAATGAAGTCTAAACCCCATTGTTTAAATGACATTTCTATTGAGATAGATTTGAGGGGTAATGATAAGAGTTTCTTCTTCCCTTCAAATATCTAGAATTTGTGACAGGAGGTCACATAATTTCTAACATCTCCAAAAAGAGTGGACCAGTAAAAACCTGCCCTCAAAATTATATCAACAGTTGTTTTCCAGTAAAGATGTCCTCCACAGTCTCCTGCATGAAATTCCTACATGACTTTGTTAGCTTCATCTTTCAATAAACAATTTAAGAGAATGCCACCATGATCCTTCCTAAAAAAAATATTATCTAAAATACAATATTTCATTTCTTTCAATTTTAAGAATCTACTTTTAGTTCTAGATAAACCAGGAGGAGCTTGTAATTTGAGTAAAAAAAATATGATGTCTACATATCAGGGTGAATCTATGAAATCTTCACTGATTTGGGGAGTTGCCATCTCTTCCTGATCATCTAGTTGAGCAATGAAATTTATGTCTAAGGCCTGACAGTTCGATTCAGACATAAGTTTGGCTAAACCTTGGTCTTTGATCAATTTTGTAGGCTTGATTTCAATGTCATATTATAGTAGAGTGGCAATCCATTTTCCTCTCTTTCCATCAAGCACATTCTGAGTTAGAATGTCCTTTACTACTGAGTTTGGAACATATGAAATTATGTGAGATTATAGAATGTATACTATGAAGTATTTTATGGCTTTCACTAAAGAAAGTGCTTGTTTTTCCATGATATTATACTTTAGTGTTGCATCTCTAAAGGATTTACTAAAAAAAGGAATGGGTTGTATATAACCCTCATCATTATTTTGCAACAAGACTGTTGCAATGGTGTGTTCTAAGGCAAATGAAAAAATTATGAAATATTTTTTGAAATTAGGACTTATGAGGACAGGTGTTTTAGTAAGAGATTCTTTGACTGCTTCAAAAGACTGTTTAGCCTCTATTATCCACTTAAGTATTGAATATTTTTTTAACATGTTCAAATTTCTAAGTGATTCTGCTAAGTTAGAGATGAATCTTCTAAGAAAGTTTATTTTTCCTATAAATGCTTGTAACTCTTTAATGTTCCTAGGATGACTGATATTAAGGATTTCTTCTGTCCTAAATGGATCAATTCTAATTCACTATTTTGAAATAATGTGTCCCAGGATTTTTCCTTCTTCTAATCCAAAGAGTGTCTTTTTAAGATTCAAGGATATACCAAACTTTCTTCACTTTATGAATACTCTTCTCAAATGATCTAGATGTTCATTATCTATTTTGGAAAATAATGTGATATCATCTAGGTAAATGACTAGAAAGTCATGGATTTCCTCGGAAAAGGCTATGTCCATAGCTCTTTGGAATGTAGCTCCAGCATTCATCAGTCCAAAGGGCATTTTCAAGTACATGAAAGCTCCCCATGGAGTGGTAAATGCAGTCTTTGCTTGATCTTCAAGTTGGACTAGGATTTGGTTGTATCCAGAAAATCCATCAAGTAATGAAATTTTGGATGACCCTACTACCCTCTATAGAATGTGGTCCATTTTAGGGAGAGGATAGTTATCTTTCAGTGATACTTTTTTTAAATTTCTAAAATCAACACAGAGTCTGATTTCTCCTATTTTCTTTCTGGTGGGGACTAAATTGAAGATCCAATCAGAATATCTAATGGGTGCTATGATTTGAGCCTCATACATCCTTTTAACTTATTTTTCTATCAATGACATAAGAACAAGGTTAATCCTCCTAAGATTTTGTTTAAATGGCTTCTAATTTTCTTTGATTGGTATTTATGATGGATAATGCTGGTGTCATAAGACTGGTCTTCATAACTCCAAGAAAATGCATATTGGAATTATTTAAACAAACTAATGTACTTTAACTTTTCTTCTAGAGGTAATGCTTTTGATATCTTGACAAGCTTTGGATTTTCTTCTGTTCCTATGTTACATTCTTCTATATTTGACCTTAGGGGCTCCATTTTGGGTTTTCTGGCTACATCATTTGAGTCAAAGAGATCTTCGAAAGGGGCTAATCCCTTATGCAAAATGTTGTCTTTAAGGTTTAAAACTTCAAATTCATCATTAATTAATTCATCTATTTCTACTATTTCTAATTTGTCTATTTCTAGTTTAGTGCATCTAGTTGTTTCTATTTTATTGACATTATTCACATCTAACTTGTTATTCATGTTATAATTTGCTATACAGTCAATGTCTATATTACATTTCTAAAATTCTCCTTCACAATTCATAAAATCATAAATTTGTGAGTCTTGTGAAAATATTTGCCAATACTTCAAATTATCAAGTATGGTTGGCCTATGTCTTACTTCAGCAGTGTACTTATGATTTGGCTGAAATGGTAACCTGCATGTGCTAGAAAAAGTTGCCAAACTATGTGCTTGCATTTCTGTTTTCTTGGAATTACAACAAAGTCAGTTTCAAGATTTTTTTTTTATCAAATCTAAAATGGTTTCTCTATATTGGCTAAGTCTAGGATTATTCACAAGATACTCTCCCTTGATTTATTTTATGATAAGTTCCGAGTCTCCCATGACAGAAACTCTTTTGGCTCAAAGTTTTCTTACAATTTGCAGTCCTAAAACTAATGCTTCAAACTCTGCCATGTTATTAGTGCATTTAAAATTTAACCTGAAATCATGTCCTTCTGAATGAGTGTTCTCTAAATTATAGATCCATACTCCAGCTCTGTTGGGAAAAATACTAAGAGGGGGGGTGAATCAGTATTTAGGTCATACTCACATATTTTTACTTTTTCTTACTTCAAAACCCATACACTGATTTGCTAAACCCAACTAGCGTATACACGCGCATATACTTCATAAAACTTGCGTATGAACAGAGATCTAGTTATGCAGATAATTCTTAACTTAGTTCTTTGAAGCATTCATTCATTTGATGTTTAGTTAACAGTAATTATGTGCAGTAATAACAGAATAGATCATCACACATAAGCATCACACATGAACACTAGGATTTTAGGTGGAAACCCAAGTCGAGATAAAACCACCGCTGTCGTTGCTCAGCCTTCAATATTTTATTATAAAGAAAACATCTTACAACTTATGTACTGGCACAGACTCATACCAGTACGCAGGCACCCACCTGCGCTCGTTTACCAGCCTCTCCTGGAAGGGAGCTACGACCCCCTGACTGAAGGCTACAACCCTCAGCACCTCTGTGGACGACGTTTCATTGATTTTCATACTGGATCCAACCCATTCAATTAAGCTCAAGGAACTTTCATCAAACCAACAACTTGCTCTATAGCAGCATAGTCAATATTAGAACAACCCAGATCATCATTTATAGATAGCAGTAAAATAGCAGAACATATCAGACATTTCATAACACAAACTTCATCAAGCCCTAGTTTTAATACGCGCTTTCCTTTCACAGATCCTGCGTATATATGCGCTTCCATGCATATCAACTCGCGTATACATCTTCACATACTTCAGAACTAGTTTCACATTACATATGCACTTTCGCTGAATTAAACCCGCGTATATACGCGCTTCCTCTGCTGCAAACAAGCGTATAGATATTCAAAGATTATGGGGCAGCACAATTCTTTAGAACAGATATATATATATCTCAGATTTTACCCTTCACTTCAGACAGATGTTTGCTAGATCACAGATCTAATCACTCCATAAACAGATCTAGAAAATACATATACATTTTAGATCTAGAGATCCTTCTTCATCATTTTCTTCATAGGCACATCATAGATTCAGATCTATCATCAAACTGTTACCCGTTCCATTCAGAAATGCTTCAAAGTGAAGTATTCATTAAGACCCAGACGCTTGCACGCCTTGCGCAATAATTTCCTTCTCCTTATATATATTTAGCCTTTATCAATACCATGAGCCAAAAACCACTCAACCGCTAATGGTATTCCTTTAATTTATCCCCGGGGCTCTTTGATTTCTTTTTAATTTATTTTATTCAAATGAGGAGATTCAAATTATCTATGTGCGCCCAGCCTTTAACCCAAAGTTTAACCCTTTGGATTTTATAAACAATATCCAACGCTTTTCCATACGCAACTGTCTTGTTGATGTGGTGAGTTCCGCAAGTGGAACAGCCATACATCTCAATCATTTTTGTATTAATAATCGTGCCAATCCAATTTGAAAACCCTAACCTCCATTCTTCCATGCACGAATCATCCCATTCGAGCCCTTCAATAATATTCAATCTTTTATCTCTGCCATATAATATTATAACTATAACCCCAATGGTTATTTTAAAACTTTACACTGTCCCCGTAACATTTCTTTTATTCAAATTTCATTCTTTGACCCCGGGCCCACATCGCAGTTGGCCATTTGCGATGTGCGATATGCGATGGCGCGATCAAACAAAAGTGCGCAAAGTTGACATTTGCGATTTGCGATGGGATCGCATCGCAAATTGGCGATCAAACATATGGCGGAACACTTGAATGTGCGATACTGCGATCTTGTGATGGCGCGATGATCGCATATCGCAAACAAAAGAACTTGCGATGGCGAAAATAAAAAATATGCGATATAGCGATATTGCGATATTGCGATGGCGCGATGATCGCATATCGCAAATAATCCATATCAACAAGACATTTAAACTTAAAAACTTGCGATCTTGCGATTTGCGCTAAAGTGGTGGGGACCACTTGTCCTCCCTTTTCAGAAACTTTAAGTCTTTCCGCTGTTTTAATCAATTTCCTTCATACTTGGTTGTTGAAGGCTTTGAAAGCTCAAAATGACTATCTTTAAATAAACTCTGCTCCTCGGTAGTCTTGAACTACGAATGTCTTCATTCCTTCTGCAAAAATACTTCGCCCATAACAAAAATTTCTCCTCTGCAATACTTAGCTGCGGTCCATCACAATTCATTCATCCTTACATTTCTCCCATCCTTCTTGAATGTGTGTTGTTGTTTACCAAAACTCTGTTGTGCCTTTGATCTCTTTTCTCCCACTTAGTCTCTGCTTCTTCTGTTCTTCTCTGTTGATCGTTGTTTTCTGCAACTTTGCTGTTCTTCTTCGTTGCCCATGCCTTTTCCATTTTCTTTGGCATATCCTTTGCCATCAATGACAATATTCCAACAAGCTCCTGCTCCTAATCTGTTTACAAAACCATCGAAATATAATGCCACATAGACTCATGGGTTATATTGTCACTATCAATTTCTTTCTGTTTCTCTTCTACAACTCTGATTTTGTCTTTGCCAATGTATGAATTACATAAGATAAATGATTCCATGTCAGAATGCATAGAATAAATAGGATAATTTGGTGGTCTTTCTGAACTACTTACCATGTATTTCATTAAGGTTTCTTTGTAAAGTTTTCTTTGCTGACCAAATACAACAATGGTAGCATATGACATATCTAATTGCAGAGATCCCTGTAATTTTTCTCCCCATGAGCGAGATAATAACATACCATACTTTGGAGGGATATCAGCAACTACTATGTACATAACAATACTCTTTGTTGGGCACTGGACTAGAGTTACACAGAGGTCTTTTATCAGGCCAAGGCATTTAACTTGACTAGAATCAAAGGAGAACAGGTCTTTGTATGGTCTGGTGATAGCTAAGTTCAATTTTTCCATGACTACTTTAGGCATTAAGTTATGAGATGCTCCTGAATCTAACATAGCATAAGATTTTATCATGAACGTTTAGGATAATGTAGAATGGAGGAACACCCCCTTCTTGATGTTTTCCATTTAATTCAGGACCAAATAATAACTCAGGTTGATCATCATTGAGGTTAACAACATCTTCACCTTCTCCTATGTTTAGTGTTTTAGTGATTTGGGCTTTGTATGAATCATTTTTCACCAGCTCTGTTAAAGGAACTGGTATTTTCAATTTGGCTATCTCAATTTGAATATTGAATGGAATTTGAGTTTTTCCTAATTGAATGATTTCATCTTTACCAATTGTAGTTTGATTTTTTTTGTCTTTTTTATCAATAGTGGGTATTTCAGTTTGTGTATCTACTTTTTTTGTTTTCAATTTTCTTGTCTGGAATAGTTTGAGTAGCTTTTGAAGTTTGAGTGGCAGTTGAAGTTTGAGTAGCAGATGATGTTATGTCTACAATCTTTGGGCTGGAAGTATTTTAAGTCTCTCTAAGGAGAATTTGTAAAGTTTTGGTCACAGGAGCTTCTACTGTTTTCTTAGTTTGAGTTTGGATTTTTTCTTAGTAGGGGCTTCTATGTTCTTTTTACTTCTAAGGCTATATTTTTTATGAACTTCGTAGATAGCAGATTCATAGCCTTGTTTATAGTCAAAGGACTCTCCAGAATCTAACTGTAATTGTTGTAACATGTACATTTCATGTTCTTCTTGGGTAAGAAAAATAGTATTTTCATCATTTATTCCCATTAATTTTATCTAGGTGTCCTGGTCTTCTTCATTTTGATGTGAAATTTCAGCATAGTTTTCTTAGACAGGTGGTCTAATCAGTTGATCGGGTGCAACTTCTCTAGATTTACTAGTATTAGGATTTTTCCTAAAGTTGGGGTTTCTAATTTGGGGACCTTGTTGATTTTCCCACTGAGGTTTTCTTTCCATGTTTTCTAATCTATCCATTAGTCTTTCCATACTTTTAGCTAAACTATCTATCTTAATATCTGATGTGGAGGGTTCTTCCTTAATGGTCACTCTCGTTTCATTCCTCATCCTAGCTCTTTTAACTAGTAAGTTAGCTTCTACACTAATTGCATTACTCTGCATCTATTCTAAAGTTTCAAGGTTTATTTCTATTAATTGATAGGACATATCAGTGTCAAAACCATCTAGAAATTTGATTAGGGCTAAGTCTGATGGAGGTTTGATATTTGTTGGAATTGCATTATAAATGTTATTAAACCTAGTATAATAATCCTGAACAGATTCATTAGGAGATCTCTTAATGTTCTCATATTGAGATAATATCTAGATAGGGTTTTTATTTCTTTCCCATCTATTGATAAACAATTGGTGGAAAGTAGCTAAATCAACTATATGGTTGGCAAGTAAAGATTTAAACCATTTCTTAACATCTCCAGCTAATGTTTATGCAAATAATCTCATTTGAACATCATCCTCATCAACTTCATTTAATTCAAAATAATCAGTCATTTTATTCACATGTTGTTGAGCGGTATACTGACCAGTACCATCAAACTGAACAATTTTACTCTGGTAATCTTGTGGCATAGCATGTAAAGGGGGCCTGTAAGGCCAAAGGGGCATATCTGGCTGCCATGGCTGAATTCTATTCCTTTGAGAGTAAATTAGTGGTGGTTAGTGATGAAATTGAAGTGCTTGTAGATGAGCTTGAAGTGCTAGAAGATGAGCTTGAAACACTAGAATATGTACTTGGAACACTTGAAGATGAGAATATAACTTTATGTTGAGGAGGAAGCTTGGGGATGAATGGTTCTGTGGAATGAATTGTGGTGGATATTATAGATGAGGTGGTATTAAATAAAGTTGTAAGCTGTATTTATAGTTTCGGAAGATATGGTGGGAATGCTTGGGAATTGGGCCTGATTAGGGCCGTGAATTACGATAAATTGTTGAAAATAGGCTTCGTCATGTCCTTAATCAAGGTTAAGGTAAAAATATCGAGTTTATCAAAGAGTCTCGGGAACTTGTTGATCGTCGATTCTATAGTTTCCTTCTTCGTCGATAAATTGAATAAAATTAGGGTCTATTACAACATCATAGATTGAATTTTCATATTTGATTCTAAATAGGAATGCTTAAATGATAAATCAAATTGAATATCATATGCAACGATAATTCATTAGGAAGTGAATTTGGCTTTGATTAATTGGCTAATAACCTAAACTTGCTACTTTTTTATTTTTTCTTAAAATTATGTCACGATCATCAATAATTATAGGAGGTTGTGGATCAGGATGAGCCCTGGTATAGTATGTTCTTTTGGAAGCCAGAATTTTAACTTTTAATGAAAAATTCTAACAACCTGTTGTGACCAGCAACAACCCCACTTTTTATTTAATATTAGTAATAATACTAAATAAAAGGGGACCCTTAGTAAAAAATCCAAAAAATCAATTAGGATTTGTTTTCCTTTTTCAAATAAAACTTTATATCATAAACTTAGGGAAATCCATTAGAAGAAACCTTAACAAACACTTAAGTCTATGATAGATTACAATAAAATTGTTCTTTAAAGCGAAATATCGCATCCATCGCAAAATGGTATTTATCTTTTGTAAAAACTGAAATTGCGATTTTGCGATAACACGATAACGCGATCCCAAAAATCCTATACAATAACATATTGGTCGCAGATCGCATAGCGCAGAAAATAGAAATGTTAAACGAATACTTGTTGCGCTATTTACAATTTTGCGCTTTTGCGATATTTGCGATGTGCACTTTTGCGCTATTTGCAAAATTGCGATGGTTATGTTTTGCGATATTGCGATATTGCGATATTGCACAGATCGCAATATCACAGATCCATAAAAGCGCGTTGTTCAAAGAAAATCTTCCCATAAATCAATATATGTTATGCGCTTTAATGATTGGATTAAATGAATGGATTTTCAATTAATGGTAAATGAGATTTTGTTTTGATTGAAAGTCGTTTCATGTTATAATAATATATTTCATCCCCCTTTGCATTTAAAAATATCTCATCACCTTTCTTATGCCATTACTCTCATTTAACTCGTAAAACGCAAGAACAAAGGAGCAAACATCTATACAAAGCGTTCACAGAACATTATGGGTAAAAAAGAGAAGAGATAAAATTTTGAAAACAGAGAAATGACTTCACTGTATGCAGACACTGCTTGCAATAAGGATGCCGGTATAACCACCTGGGAAGGAATGTATAATTTTTTGGAAGAAGAAAATCCTGTGGTGATGAAAGTTGCGGCTATAGCAGGTTCCAGTAATACGTCTGAGGCAACCCTTAAAGAACTGGCTTGTTCATTTCTTCATAGAATAGAGGCAAGGCCGAGGATTCTTCCGTATACAGACATGGTGAAATGGGTGCTAGACAGCACCGATATTTCAGACAGGAAATTTAGAACTCAAACTCAAGAGCTAATCGGGTCGTTCACTACGAAAGATTTGAGGCTGATGTATCAGTTTCCGGAACCTCAGGCGACTTATAATAAGCAATTCATGGAAGATTTTTCCAGAGAACATGCAAATTTTTCGGAATGCACACAGGAGTGGAACAAAAGAGATGAACCGTTGAAGAAAAACAAACACGGTATGTACAGTACTGGTTCACTTACCTCTCCTTATTGTTTTGCTGCTGCCATGTTATGCAGGCTTTTTGGAAAGCCTGACATAAATATGATCTTTCCTGAATTTCTCCCTTTGTTGAATGCTGCTGTTAATTCTACAATTGTAGACTGGGCCAAAATCTTATCTGATAATTTGACCACTGCTATTTTTCACTACCGGTCCAAACGAAATGTTTCTTAGCAGATTTATCCGCCTTTTTATTTATCTTCTTATGTCATGGACGCTATCTGTTTTGTCTCTAAATTCCCTGTGATGGGTTGGCAATGGACTATCCATGATCCTTTGCCTATTCATGTGTATCATAAGGAACTATGGGAGTCTAATTTTGTCCCCCATTTTTACCAAATTTTCCATGGTGTAATGCTTCCATTGTACAGAACATTGCATAATAAGGATGCCCCAAGGTTATCCCCAGAAACAGAGGTCGACATTCTCCCCATCGCGAGATGGTTTGGAGAAGAATTGTTCACTTATGTTAGGGTTTTTGGAAGTTTTTCTTCGCCCCATGTTTTACCCTTATATGTTCTAGATAGACTTGTAGCTCGGGAGATTGCTTATCAGACCTGTGGCCAAGGAGGTTTAACAAAGGAATTAAAAGAGAAGAAGAAAGGCATTTGGCCACAATTTCTCGTAAAATGTGGAAAATTTTCACTGTTTGATGTTGGTCATGCATTCAAAGAAGTAAGCAACATTACATGCTTACAGCTGTTCAAATTTTCGAGAAGGTTATTTGACCCAAATAATATTGTTAAGAATTTTACCAATGCAATCAGAGTAAGGGAATTTTCCGGGGAACAGGATCTTTTTGATGATATGTTCCAAACAAAAAGTTCATTTAAAGAAGTTTTGAATTCAGCTCAAATGCAATTATCTCCAGAGGAATTCCAGGAATTTAAACTTTACAGAGAGAGAAGACTAACTACTATTCCTTTGGAAAATCTACGCTTGGAACCCGCAAGGGAACAAACTCCTAGTGTTAGTCTTAACGACAGTTTGAGTACAGATAAATCTAAGTCAAAATCTGAAAGAGAGACTTATGAACATTCCAATAAGTCTAATGAAAAGGAAGATAAAATTGAAGAATCAGTGAAATATTCTGCGCAATCGAAAGAACTTCCTCAACAGCAAATTTTGACTTCTCAACAAACAAATCCTCCCCCTACAAATGTACAACAACAGTCAGTCACCATTCAATTAGACAAAGAATGGGAAAGCTTTAACCAATTGATTAATGTAGAAGGACAGAATGTACAGACCCCTGTACAAACAACCAAAGTTTTGAGCACATGAATAAGTAGCACAGCCACAGTAACTGAGCACATACCTATCACACCCTCCTCTGAAATTGTACTTAATGTAGAGGACATTCCTCCTCTAGATATATTCTACAGCCCAAAATACAAAGCAGTAGGGAAGAAACAGAGAAAAAAGAGAAAGTTAGAAGGTGCAATTGCTACTGAAGCAGAACAACTAGATGTCTTGTGGAAGGATCCTTCCACAGAACCTACTGAGAATCTTGCTAAGTTATCTCAAATGACAGGGGCTTATGCTTCTGCAACTATTGATAAAGCATTTGAGATAAAACTCTTATTAAATGAAAAAGAAGAACAAATAAAAGTTCTACAACAGCAATTGCAACAGGTACAGGCCAATAATGAAGCGCAATTGAAACTTGAAGAGTTACAACAACAACTTCAAGAAATGAAAATAGGACATCAAAAAAGCTTGGCTGATAAAGAAAAACAAATACAGATTATCGAAGATCAACACAAATATGATCCTAAGCTTCCTGAGTTTTTTTCAAAAACTATCTCTTTAAACAATCAACTACTGCAACAAGAAGAAATGTTATGCCAAAAAATCTTAGAATGGAATTCTTTTTGCCAAGAGAGTGACAAAATCACAAATCATGTCATAGATTTATGAAATGATTATGATTTAATTAATGAAAATATCAAAGATTATTTGTTATGGCAGAAAACAGAAGAAGGAAAAAAAGCTGGTGCACCAATTATTAATGAAAATCATAAAGAAATACTGTTCAATAACTGGGATGCACAAATCAGAAAGGTAGAGAAGGCAGCAGAGGAGGCGGATACAGCAGAAAACACTCTTACTGATTGTATAAATGATAATTTGCACAAAGCTAATTTGATTTCAGAAACTGTTCCGGGATATCTCCCACAAGCACATCAACTGCAAACAGAATGGAGGCAAAAGGCAGAAGAAAGAGCAAGATCAATCCAAGGGCTGACAAGATTAAACTGGGACTCTTACTGGACATACTTAGTGAAGCCACACAATCAGCACAGTGCGCTTAATTGTATCATCAATTCTACTGAGAAGATTGTGCCTACACTTGCCGACTCTTTCATTTCAGGATAGTTGAATTCTGAAGTCGGTCAACCACATCTTCTCAAAACTATGCTAGATGCCTGCAAGTTTAAAGATCAAGTTCATAAATAGTTAGTTAATAGTCTTTATTTTTAGATTTAGTTTTAATTTTACTGTATTTTTTCCTAGGAAAAGGACGGTCATTAAACCGAATCCTTAATTTTTGTAATAGACTATTTTTAGATTTAGCTAAGTAGTATTTAAACCCTTCTCATGCATTTAGAGAAAGGTCCTGGATTTTAATATTTTTGACTTGGAGATTACATTTCTGTACTCCACTGACTTATATATTTTTTAAAAGGATCACATCTGGTGATTTTATGCAGAATTATCTTTAAAGTGTTGCATTTCTGTACCTTGGATTTGATTTTTCATCAGAATTACTGGATTAGAGTATCAGATTTCATTTGAAAGTCTTCAAGATGAATAAGTTATTTCTATCTATTCACTGTTGATTTCTTTTGTCTTATGATATTCGCTTTGAAATTTGCTATCATTTACAGATATTTTTTTTCATAACGTTTTTTTATATATATCATTTTTGAGTATAATTGAAATGTTATCTTTCATAAGTATATGTAGATGATATATTATGATGAATGCAATAAGTTAATACAAAACTATTTAATTTCTTAAACAGAGTTATCTTTATTTGTTTCTGCATGTTTCGATTTAAATGATAATACATTTTTATGGTTATTGTTAAACTGAAATAATCTTAAGTTGTATTCACATATGATTGCCCGGGTTAGTGTTAGAATTTCTTTATCAGTATTTAGTTTAAATTAGATATTTTTATTTCAGTCAATTTAGTCCCACTTTCACTCATCCAAATCAACCCATTACCAACCCATTAGTTATAAGGAAACTGGTCCTTTAAATCCAGTCGGAGCCACCATACCAAACGGAAAAGGAGCTGTCCTAAGGTCCCGACCGGGTGGTTTTCCCCAATGTTTGAAGCAGAGATTTTCTAGGCTTCAACATTTTTGGCGCTAGAAGGAGGGCTTGAGCTATGAATGGCAAGTAAATATTTACCCACAAGCCATTCTGAGAGCAAAACACCCTCATAAACTTCTTCAATGTCTTCTGAAATACAAAATCCTATAGAAGGAATTGAGAAGAATATTCAGACACCCACTACCAAAATCTTAAAACAATCAGACAATCAAAATCCTGAGTCCCCTGAAGTTCAAGATTTAATCCATAAATTGAAAGGATTCTCATTATCTCTAGATGAGTCTGAAATATCTGAAGGTAGTGTAACTTCAAAATTTGTTTCTTCAAAACCTCTTACTAGGCTTCAAAGTGAAAAACTTGGTATTTCTCCGAAAGAATTCCCTTTACCTAGTAGAGTCAAGACAAGAAAAACTCAATCAGAATCAGTAAGTGATATAAGTTCTTTATCTCATATTCAATTACCTGTTTCCAAAATCCCAACTCAACAAAGTACAGTTGTTTCCACATCATCCGCTCAATCATCATCTGCTCAATCATCATCAATCTCAACATCATCTATTCCAACAACTTCTATTCAGACACCACCAGCCTCTACTACTCCTCCAATAGTTGTTCCAATAATGGCTATACCATGGGCTACTCCAGGGGCTGTCAACATGCCTGCACCTTTACATGATTTACCTGACAATCCTGGAAAATGGCTTCCAAAGTTTAGCCCAGATCTTAACATTCAAGCTGAAGAACACATCAATAACTTTATGCTGGCTATAAATTTGAATGGAGTCATACATGAAGATGTTGTAGTCAGACTATTCCCTTATACTCTTCAAGGAGCAGCAGGATCCTGGTATTTTTCATTACCTTCAGGATCCATAACAAGTTGGGTCATTTTTGCAGATCATTTTTTAACCAAATTTGGAGATGACAGATCAATAGCTACTTTAATCAACGATCTCTCAAATTTGAAAACAGAACCCAAGGAACCCATTAAAGATTTCAACGCTAGATTCAACAAACTCTTGAACAAAATTCACACAGATTCAAGGCCTAGTGAACAAGTCAGAAGTGAATGGTACATAACTTCCTTACCCTCAAACATAGAAATTTTTGTAGACAGAGCTGCAAAACCTACATTAGCCGAGAATATGAAAGAGGCTATTGCAGTAGAAAAATGAATTATTTCTCTAGAAAAGAAAAATGCTATTGAGGAAAGGAAATCAAAGAAAGTCAGCTTCAAAGATGATTAAAAAAAAAAGGCCAAAGACCCATACAACATGGAAGGTTTACAAAAAGTTCTTAAAACCATGTCAAATGAAATGGTTGAAATTAAAAAACAAGTAGCTGAAACTTCTACCAAAAAACCATTCCGAAATTTTAAAATAAACCAAGTTGAATCTAAACCTCCTAATTCAATCTCTAATGCGGAATCAGAAGAAGAGGAAGAAGAAGAAGAGACATCTTTAGTATCAGACGAGGAAGATGAGAATGAAGAAATAGCTGAATTGCATGGAATGTGGGATTTTATTCTCCCTAATTCTGATAGTGAGGTTGAACAAGAAGCTATGCCTGTAAGTACTAGGAGTAAATCTACATCGGAGCCTGTAAAAACAGTTCCTAAAAAGAAAATTACAACTCCAAATACCAAAGACAAATCCCCTGCAAAGAAAGCTTCTCCATTACCTACTCAAAATCAGCCATCTTCTTCTAATCCTCCCACATCGACAACAAAGACTTTAGTGGTGTCAAATCCTATGGAGTATAACATTGTTGAAGACATGAAAAGATTAAAGCCAACATTTCCTTACATGAACTCAGCAAACTAAAACACCAACAAAAGTTGCTATTAAAATAATTAAACGCTACACCAATTGCTCCTTTACCAAGTGGTGTAGTTGCAAAAGCAGCTAAAGGAGCTGGTAAGCCACCAGATAAGGTAGATGCTACTGATACAGTGCTCATTGGAGAAAAATCAAATTCTCAGACTCCTCCTTTTCTTTTGACTTATGAAATGTACAATAAAAATATGCATAATTGTTTAATTGATTCTGGAGCATCCTCCAATATAATGCCTACTTCTGTTTGTGCCAAATTGAATATCGAACCACAGAAATCGGCAGTTCGTATTGTTCAATTGGATCGCTCTAAAGTTCAAGTTGTAGGAGAAATCAATTCAGTTACTATCAGATTAGCTTCCGATCCTAGGATTGTCCAAAGAATTGATATTTTGATTGCAGATATTCTTGAATTCTATGGATTAATCTTAAGCAGGGACTGGTCTGTGAAACTTAATGGTTATATCTCAACTGATTATTCACATATGTGGCTTCCCTACAAAGGGAAACCAAATCAAATCAAAGTTGAACGAGAAAAACATATGACGCATACTGTCACTAAATTTGAACAACCTAATGAGCCTGTGGCATTCAACAACAATATTCTTGGAGGTTATTCTGCTGAGTCATTTCTTGGAAACTTCAAAGCACCTCAATCACCTTTTTCTGTAAATACTTTTGTTTCTCAAATAGAAAATTTTTCACAATCTGATTCTTCCAGAATTGTAAATATTTCTGATGTAATTGTAGATAAGCCAATAGATAAATCTTTATTTTGGTCGTTATATTTTGATGGATCAAATTCTAGTGATGGAGCTGGAGCAAGATGCATCTTAATTGATCCAGATGGAGAGAAAACCATGATGTCATGTAAGTTAGAATTCGAGTGTACGAACAATACCGCAGAATATGAAGCCTTGGTTCAAGGACTTTATAAAGCTATAGGGTTAGATGTTAAATACTTGAAAGTCTTTGGTGATTCCGAAATTGTCATAAAACAAGTTAAGAATACTATTCATTGCCTTTCAGGACATCTTAAACACTATCAAACCCTAGTACAAGATCTTACCACTCATTTTTTAGCATTCAATATTTCTCCTATTCCTAGGAATCAAAATACATCAGCTGACTTGTTAGCTAATGTTGCATCTAAACTCCTTCCTACTGAAGATTGCAGTCCTGATAGGTTTTTTGTAGAATTGATTTTTCGCCCATCTGTCCCCGATAATGTCACAAATTGGAGAGTTTTCTATCATGATCAAGATATTTTAAATTTCATGACTTCAGAGAAATCATATGATGAGCAAATTATCGATGAGAATGATCATGATTTACAAATTGCTTCAAAAGGTAATAAAAATCCCATTCCAAAATCTGTTGTTAAATTAGAGGGCTTATATGATATTAAAGACAGATTCAAGAAAGTCACTAATGCTAAACTTCAAAGTTCCACTTTGAAGTTTGAATTAGTAAATATTGGTTCTGATTCTAAACCTCAAAACGTTAATTTAGGACTCAATTTAACACCAGAGGAAAGGAATGCTTTCATTAAACTCTTGAACAAATATAAAAACGTTTTTGCTTGGAATTATGATGATTTAAAAACGTATGATACTTCGGTTATTCAACAAACAATTCCAATGCTTCCTGATATTAAACTTGTTCAACAAAAGTTAAGGAAGTTTCATCCAAATCTCGAAGGACAAATCAAATCAGAACTTAATAAACTTTTAAAAGCAAAAATCATTTTTCCTGTAAGGAACTCCAATTGGGTTTCCAATATGGTACCTGTAAGGAAGAAGAATGGTGATATAAGAATCTGTATTGATTTTATAAACTTAAACAAGGCATGTTTAAAAGACAATTTCCCATTGCCAACCATGGAACAGATACTTCAAAAGGTAGCTGGTTCTGAACTCATGTCCTTTCTTGATGGATTTTCAAGCTATAATCAAGTTTTAGTTCATCCAGATGACAGATTGAAAACAACTTTCAGAACAAAATGGGGAACTTATGCTTATCAGAAAATGCCTTTTGGTCTAATAAATGCAGGAGAAACTTTCCAAAGAGCCATGGACATAGCATTTAAAGGTATGATCAATAAATCAGTTGTTGTTTATCTTGATGACATAACAGTATTTTCAAAAAAGAGAGCCAATCATCTACATGATTTAAAGAAAATATTTGAAAGATGTAGAAGGTTTGGTATTTCCTTGAATCCAAAGAAATCTTTCTTTGCTTTGGATGAAGGAAAACTATTAGGATTTGTTGTGTCAAAAGATGGTATATATATTGATCCAGATAGAGTGAAAGAAATTTCTGATATTTCTTTACCTCATAACAAAAAATCCATGCAATCATTTCTTGGACAGATCAATTTTGTTAAAAGATTTATTCCTGATTTTTCTTTAATTGTTTTAGCTATGCAAAATATGATCAAGAAGAATTCAATATTCAAATGGACGCATAAAGAAAAAGAAGCTTTTGAGGCAATCAAACAAGCGATCATTAATGCACCAACATTGAATACCCCGGATTTTTCTAAAGATTTTACTTTGTATACTCTGGCCACTGAAACATCCTATGCAGCCATTTTAACACAACTCAATGATCAAGAAATCGAAGCACCAATTTCTTTCTTTAGCTCAAATCTGCAAGGAGCTGAGCTTAATTATTCCGATGTTGAAAAACAAGCCTTTGCCGTGTTTAAATCAATCAAACATTTTAGACCTTTTCTCTTGAAAACACATACAAAAATCATTGTCCCATTCTCTGCAGTGAGGCAATTATTAATTCAAAAAGAAGTAGGAGAAAAGAGAGCTAACTGGGTAACGGCCTTGTAAGAATATGATATTGATATTAAACCAGCTAAGATTGTTAGAGGACAAGGTTTTTGCAGATTATTGGCAGGAGCTCATAACATACCAGAAAATCAAGATTCAAATCAAGATATTCAAGTAAGTCAGATAAGTGTTACAGATTCTGAATCTCAGTATGCTGATCTTATCTATTACTTGAAAAATTGGTATGCTCCTTCTAATCTCAGCTATAAGAGCAAACGTGCTTTAAGGTTAAATGCTATTAAATATGAGATCATTGATAATGTGTTATTCAGAAAAAATTATGATTCAATCTTATTAAGATGTCTTGAAAAGACTGAAGCTGAAAAGGTTTTGCAGGAATTGCATGATGGACCAGCAGGAGGTCATTTTGGAGGTGATACCATAGCTCACAAAATAATTCGTGCTGGTTATTACTGGCCTACCCTGTTTAAATATACGCATGATTACGTAAGGAAGTGCAGAGTTTGTCAAACTGCAAGTGGAAGACAAAGGAAACTAGCCTTTCCTTTGCAACCAGTGAGTATTGAGCAACCATTCGAACAATGGGGGCTTGACATTATTGGTGAGATAGTACCTCATTCTTCCAAATAGCACAAATACATCCTTACTGCAACTGATTACTTTACAAAATGGGTAGAATCAATCCCGTTGAAGGTAGCCAATTCTGATGCAATTATTGATTTCATAGGTCAATTCATCATAACCAGGTTTGGTGTACCTAACGCTCTTGTCTTCGATAATGCATCTTACTTCTCTGGAAATATTTTAATAGAATTTGCAGTCAAAATAGGTTTTAAATTGAAATATTCAACAAATTATTACCCACAAGGTAATGGTTTGGTTGAATCCACTAACAAAAATCTTATCAAAATCATTAAAAGGACCATTGATCAAAATCAAAAGAATTGGCACAAGTCTTTAATCTTTGCATTATGGGCTGATCGTATCACTGAAAAAGCTTCAATAGGAACTTCACCTTTCAATTTAGTTTATGGAAAAGAAGCTATGATACCATCAAATTTAGCTCTTCCATCATTAGCCCTAGTGCAATTTATTGAAGAAAATCCTTCTTCATCCATTCAATTGAGATATAATCAAATCCTTAAACTAGAAGAAGATAGAGATAAAGCAAAAATTATTCATGAAAAACATCAACAGCTTGTAAAATCTTCTTTTGATGCAAGTTCTACCGGCTCAAAAATTTTGTCAATTGGTGATCTTGTTCTAAAATGGGATAAAGCACACGAAGAAAAAGGTAAACATACCAAGTTTCAGAAAATATGGCTTGGACCATTTAAGATCGTTGAAAAGATAGGCTCAAATACATTCATACTTCAAGATGTAACAGGTAAGAGAGAATCTCTTCTTGTAAATGGGCTTATCTTGAAGAAATTATTTTCATAAGAAGATAACCCCTTCTTAAACTGTACATATATCTTTCTGCAAATTTTTTTGATTGTTTTTGCAAATAAAGGTTGTTAATAAGTCTATAATTCACTGTTTACTATTTAGGAAAATTTCTTAGGAAAAATATTATAAATATTTATTTTGTGTAAATAAGAATTTTTAAAGAGATGATCACAGTTTTTGGATAGTTTAAAATAAGATTTTAACTTTGAAAAATTATTCCAATCATTTGCATGATCTTTTGAAAACTTGAGGAGAATGTAAATAATTATAAGTTTATTGAGCAGAGAAAGGTTATCTATAAAAGTAAAGATTTTTCAAAGTCTTGGTACTCAAGAAACTCTGAAAATTGTCATCCATTGATTCTTAAGGATAAAACTATTTCACCCCATCCATTTAAGTTGTGATTTTTTAGAATGTAATTCTAATAAATTATATGAAAATTTAAGAGATAAGAGGTCTCATTATGAGCCGACTTACCATGTTCATAAGGAGTAATAAAACTGACATTACCAATACTGCATACCAAAACAGGGTAATGGCTTATAAATATAAGACAAGGGGTCTCATCACGAGCCAGCTTGTTCAGTTTAATTATAACTAGTGAATAGCATTGTTATTAACTAGCTACCAAACCAGAACAATGGCTCTTAAAAATAAAAAATAAGTAAAAGACAAAAACATGAGATAATAGGTCTTATGAATTTATCTTTTAAAAAGTCATAATTTTAATTGGATGGGACAATGAATAGTTAATGGTTTAAAGGTAACCCTGTCGAGACTATGAACGTTTGCTGGCAGCAGAGGCAATACCTATGGCAATAGAGTATATTATAAAACCAAAACTTGGAGAAATCCACTTACTTCATTATTAACACCAATCAAAGCTTGAGATAGCCCAAAAATATTTTTATTCTTAAGGAATTAGAAAGAAATTGTGAATGATTTTTATTTTTTCTTCATAGTTAGATTTTATTTAAAATATCCTAAGATAGTTTTCATTATCTTTAAAAATATTTATTTACTAGAAATATAGTGTTCATTTAATTTTTTCAGAGATAGCTGTTTCTTTCAGTGAATCGCCAATTGTTGTGACCAGCAACAACCCCCCTTTTTTATTTAATATTAGTAATAATACTAAATAAAATGGGGACCCTAAGTTAAAAAATCCAAAAAAATCAATTAGGATTTGTTTTCCTTTTCAAATAAAACTTTCTATCATAACTTAGGGAAATCCCTTAGAAGAAACCTTAAGAAACACTTAAGTCTATGATAGATTACAATAAAATTGTTCTTTAAAGCGAAATAGCGCATCCATCGCAAAATGGTATATATCTTTTGTAAAAACTGAAATTGCGATTTTGCGATAACGCGATCCCAAAAAGCCTATACAATAACATATTGGTCGCAGATCGCATAGCGCAGAAAAAAAGAAATGTTAAACGAATACTTGTTGTGCTATTTACAATTTTGCGCTTTTGCGATATTTGCAATGTGCGCTTTTGCGCTATTTGCAAAATTGCGATGGTTACGTTTTGCGATATTGCGATTTTGCGATATTGCGCAGATCGCAATATCGCAGATTCATAAAAGCGCGTTGTTCAAAGAAAATCTTCCCATAAATCAATATATGTTATGTGCTTTAATGATTGTATTAAATGAATGGATTGTCAATTAATGGTAAATGAGATTTTGTTTTGATTGAAAGTCTTTTCACGTTATAATAATATATTTCATCCGCCTTTTCATCTAAAACTATCTCATCACCTTTCTTATGCCATTACTCTCATTTAACTCGTAAAACGCAGGCACGAAGGAGCAAACATCTATACAAAGCGTTCACAGAACATTATGGGTAAAAAAAAGAAGAGCTCAAATTTTGAAAACAGAGAAATGGCTTCACTATATGCAGACACTACTTGCAATAAGGATGCCGGTATAACCACCTGGGAAGGAATGTATAATTTGTTGGAAGAAGAAAATCCTGTGGTGATGAAAGTTGCAGCTACAGCAGGTTCCAGTAATACGTCTGAGGCAACCCTTAAAGAACTGGCTTGTTCATTTCTGCATAGAATAGCGGCAAGGCCGAGGATTCTTCCGTATACAAACATGGTGAAATGGGTGCTAGATAGCACCGATATTTCAGACAGGCAATTTAGAACTCCAACTCAAGAGCTAATCGGGTCGTTCACTACGGAAGATTTGAGGCTGATGTATCAGTTGCCGAAACCTCAGGCGACTTATAATAAGCAATTCATGGAATATTTTGCCAGAGAACATGCAAATTTGTCGAAATGCACACAGGAGTGGACCAAAAGAGATGAACCGTTGAAGAAAAACAAACACGGTATGTACAGCATTGGTTCACTTACCTCTCCTTATTGTTTTGTTGCTGCCATGTTATGCAGGCTTTTTGGAAAGCCTGACATAAATATTATCTTGCCTTAATGGCTCCCTTTGTTGAATTCTGCCGTTAATTCTACAATTGTAGACTGGGCCAAAATCTTATCTGATAATTTGACCACTGCTATTTTTCACTACCAGTCCAAACGAAATGTTTCTCAGCGGATTTATCCGCCTTTTTATTTATGTGCTTATGTCATGGACGCTATCTGTTTTGTCTCTAAATTCCCTGTGATGGGTTGGCAATGGACTATCCACGATCCTTTGCCTATTCATGTGTATCATAAGGAACTATGGGAGTCTAAGTTTGTCCCCCATTTTTACCAAATTTTCCATGGTGTAATGCTGCCATTGTACAGAACATTGCATAATAAGGATGCCCCAAGGTTATCCCCAGAAACAGAGGTTGACATTCTCCCCGTCGCGAGATGGTTTGGAGAAGAATTGTTCACTTATATTAGGGTTTTTGGAAGTTCTATTTCCCCCCATGTTTTACCCCTATATGTTCCAGATAGACTTGTAGCTCGGGAAATTGCTTATCAGACCTGTGGCCAAGGGGGTTTAACAAAGGAATTAAAAGAGAAGAAAAAAGGCATTTGGCCACAATTTCCCGTAAAATGTGGAACATTTTCACTTTTCGATATTGGTCATGCATTCCAAGAGATAGGCAACATTACATGCCTACAGCTGTTCAAATTTTCGAGAAGGTTATTTGACCCAAATGATATTGTTAAGAATTTTACCAATGCAATCAGAGTAAGGGAATTTTCCGGGGAACAGGATCTTTTTGATGATATGTTCCAAACAAGAAGTTCATTTAAAGAAGTTTTGAGTTCAGCTCAAATGCAGTTATCTCCAGAGGAATTCCAGGAATTCAAACTTTACAGAGAGAGAAGACTAACTGCTATTCCTTTGGAAAATCTTCGCTTGGAACCCGCAAGGGAGCAAACTCCTAGTGTTAGTATTAACGACAGTTCGAGTATAGATAAATCTAAGTCAAAATTCTGAAAGAGACTTCAACATTCAATAAGTCTAATGAAAAGGAAAGATAAAATGAAGAATCACAAAGATTTCAAGGTGAAATCGAAAGAACTTCCTCAACAGCAAACTTTGACTTCTCAACAAACAAATCCTCCTCCTACCAATTTACAGCAACAGTCAGTCACCATTGAATTAGACAAAGAATGGGAAAGCTTTAACCAATTGATTAATGTAGAAGGATAGAATGTACAGACCCCTGTACAAACAACCAAAGTTTTGAGCACAGGAATAAGTAGTACAGCCACAGTAACTGAGCACATACCTATCACACCCTCCTCTGAAATTGTACTTAATGTAGAGGAAATTCCTCCTATAGATGTATTCTACAGCCTAAAATACAAAGCAGTAGTGAAGAAACAGAGAAAAAATAGAAAGTTAGAACGTGCAATTGCTACTGAAGCAGAACAACTAGATGTCTTGTGGAAGGATCCTTCCACATAACCTACTGAGAATCTTGCTAAGTTATCTCAAATGGCAGGGGTTTATACTTCTGCAACTATTGATAAAGCATTTGAGATACAACTCTTATTAAATGAAAAATAAGAACAGATAAAAGTTCTACAACAACAATTGCAACAGGTATAGGCCAATAATGAAGCGCAATTGAAACTTGAAGAGTTACAACAACAACTTCAAGAAATGCAAATAGGACATCAAAAAATCTTGGCTGCTAAAGAAAAACAAATACAGATTATCCAAGATCAGCACAAAGATGATCCTAAGCTTCCTGAGTTTATTTCAGAAACTATCTCTTTAAACAATCAATTACTGCAACAAGAAGAAGTGTTATGCCAAAAAATCTTACAATGGAATTCTTTTTTCCAAGAGAGTGAAAAAATCACAAATCATGTCATAGATTTACGAAATGATTATGATTTAATTAATGAAAATATCAATGATTATTTGGTATGGCAGAAAACAGAAGAAGGAAGAAAAGCTGGTGCACCAATTATTAATGAAAATCATAAATAAATATTGTTCAATAACTGGGATGCACAAATCAGAAGGGCAGAGAAGGCAGCAGAGGAGGCGGCTACAGTAGCAAACACTCTTACTGATTGTATAAATGATAATTTTCACAAAGCTAATTTGATTTCAGAAACTGTTCCGGGATATCTCCCACAGGCACATCAACTGCAAACAGAATGGAGGCAAAAGGTAGAAGAAAGAGCAAGATCAATCCAAGGGCTGACAAGATTAAACTGGGACTCTTACTGGACATACTTAGTGAAGCCACACAGTCGTCACAGTGCGCTTAATTGTATCATCAATTCTACTGAGAAGATTGCGCGTACACTTGCTGACTCTGTCTTTTCAGGACAGTTGAATTCTGAAGTCGGTCAACCACATCTTCTCAAAACTATGCTAGATGCCTGCAAGTTTAAAGATCAAGTTCATAAATAGTTAGTTAATAGTCTTTATTTTTAGATTTAGTTTTAATTTTACTGTATTTTTGCCTAGGAAAAGGACGGTCATTAAACCGAATCCTTAATTTTTGTAATAGACTATTTTTAGATTTAGCTAAGTAGTATTTAAACCCTTCTCATGCATTTAGAGAAAGGTCCTGGATTTTAATATTTTTGACTTGGAGATTACATTTCTGTACTCCACTGACTTATATATTTTTTAAAAGGATCACATCTGGTGATTTTATGTAGAATTATCTTTAAAGTGTTGCATTTCTGTACCTTGGATTTGATTTTTCATCAGAATTACTGGATTAGAGTATCAGATTTCATTTGAAAGTCTTCAAGATGAATAAGGTATTTCTATCTGTTCACTGTTGATTTCTTTTGTCTTATGATATTCGCTTTGAAATTTGCTATCATTTACAGATATTTGTTTTCATAACGTTTTTTTTATATATATCATTTTTTAGTATAATTGAAATGTTATCTTTCATAAGTATATGTAGATGATATATTATGATGAATGAAATATTTCAATACAACTCTGTTTAATTTCTTAAACAGAGTTATCTTTATTTGTTTCTGCACGTTTCGATTTAAATGATAATACATTTTTATGGTTATTGTTAAATTGAAATAATCTTAAGTTGTATTCACATATGATTTCCCGGGTTAGTGTTAGAATTTCTTTATCAGTATTTAGTTTAAATTAGATAGTTTTATTTCAGTCAATTTAGTCCCACTTTCACTCATCCAAATCAACCCATTACCAACCCATTAGTTATAAGGAAACTGGTCCTTTAAATCCAGTCGGAGCCACCATACCAAACGGAAAAGGAGCTGTCCTAAGGTCCCGACCAAGTGGTTTTCCCCAATGTTTGAAGTAGAGATTTTCTAGGCTTCAACACAACCCTAAATAAAACTTAAGGTGAAAATATGAGGAAAAGTGTTTCCTTTAAGATTTATTTAACTGAGGAGTGATTTCCCCAGTAAAGTCGCCAGTATGTTATCTCTAAAAAATTTCCCTAGGGTTGTTATGTTACGTTAAAAGAAATATTAGAGGTAACTATCAACCATTTTTGGAGATTAGGATCTAGCCTTACTAATGCTCAGAGAGGGCTCTCTCTTAATGATTTAACTTTGTTTTTTTAATTGATTTTTAGGCTAGTTATGTATGAATGATTTGGTTTGATTTTTATTTGTTGGTGGAATTACTGATTTAGATGGATAAGTGCTTTTCTATTTTCCATTGGGATATGGAGTCATTATATCAAGAAAAAAAAATATAATCAAGTTCTAAAGGACGTGTTACAAGGCATGATAGCTGAGAAAAATCAGATCTTATAGGCTAAATGGTGAAGTGGTTTTCAATCGGGATCAAGGAGCAATTAAGGATTCCTTAAACAAGATAATGAAGGAAGGTGAAGGAGGTCAATCAAGATTAGAGAGAAATCAAGGATTATCTAAACCATATATTAGAAGAAAACATAAAAAATAATAATAATTCAAAGCAGAGTGTAATTAAACAAATTATGCAGTAAAATTCCAATTATAACATTTAAATTTAGAAAACATGCAAGTTTATGGAATACTTAAGAAAAGAACATGAAAAATTGAAATATACTTCACTGAAGTAGCTCACCACATGAATTTTGTAAAGAAATGCCTTTATTACTTGTCATCTCTGTCAAGTTGGAAAAAGGTACAATAAAACCCTCAGGTGGTAGATCAATTCAACTATAGAAATATTCAGGAATCCACCCTCAATACTTTGAATTGATGAAGTATTTATACAAAAATTACAAAATATCCTATCAACTGATTTATGATTTATTTAAGGAAAATAAAATATCTTCATGCAAGAAGATAGAGACACCTATTAACTAACTACAAGTCATCCCTGTTTTATTTGATTTTTTGTTTTGTTGTTTTTTTATCTTATGCTTGCTATCTTTCATGCTATCTTCACTTCTACGCTGGATTGTCTTTAATGCTAGCTTGTCATCTTACTTTTATTTTAACTCTATCTTTCATCTATATTTATCTGTCTACTCTTAACTTGTGAATTCTTTTACATGTATTTTCTTTCATCTGTTTAATCTTTAACATGTATTTTCTTTTACCTGTCATAGTAAATCACACCATTTTTCCCATGTCTCTTCATCTGTAATTTTGATCTTTACCATCCTTCGGTAAATCTCATCTGCCTCTATGTATTTGGAAAATGTGGGCTTATTCAAAAAAAGGTGATTTACCTCATGCTGGAGAAAAAAGAAGTTTTCTAAAGTCTGAAGGAGCACTTTGCCTATAGGAACTCCTTTCATTGTTGAATTGGTGTAAGTCTCTTTACCTACTTCCATGATATTTTTATCATAATCTTCATGCCTTGTCAGTTTATCATTGATTACTAATGGATTAGGCAGACATTTCTGCCTCAAAACATCAATTTTTTTCATGAATATGTTCGCTACAAGTTCCATTGTCTGACATTTGTCTTCAAGCTATAGCATTAGATTTCTCTTGGAAATAACCTTCGTCACCTATAATATATTATTTGTTCTGTCTGTTATCCCAAGTTATTATAATTCTTTCTTGTTTTTAGAGTTTAGGAATTTTATTATCTCTGTGGCTTCCTCTGGTTTCTTTCCAAGCTCTTCTTTGAAATTTTGAAATGCATCACCAAACTCCTTTTTTAAGTCCTTCTGTTCAAATATAACCTGTATAGAAGGCCAAATATCATTAACCGAGTTAATGATGTTGGCCCACAACTGCTATTTTGCTTGGGCCAAAGGCTCTTTTAGTTATAACATTTTTTTAGTTTATGGATTATATCAGTCAATCTATTTTCTTTCTGTGATTATGCTTTATACATTACTTCTGCTAATTTCTTTGTATCTTCTAAAATCTTCACTTGTTCTTTGAGTTTATTGATTTCAATAGTTTGAATTGAGATATCTTGCATTGCCTTAATCAATTTGTTGGCCTCATCAGTGGGATGGGCTAATGATGTTGTTGGTGTAGTAGCCGGTGTAGTAGTTGGAACCTCTCTTGACACTAGAACTGTTGTGGGCAATGGGGCTTATGTGGAAGCTATAGGAATAGCAGTAATGGGAACTGCTTCCATGCAGGCTTGATTTTCATGTATTAGTTTTTCCATTGATGTTTCCATTTCTTTCAATTGAGTTGTCAACTGAATGATGAGATTCGTCATTTCATCCTTTTTATTTTCTTTTTCCAAAACCTCTTTAGCTTGTGGATGTTATGTATTTGGTAACTTCAGATGTTTCTTCAATGCAACTATGTCTGCATTCTTATTTTTAATTAGTTCTTTTGTTGCTTTAATATTTGTTGGATCATGACCAACTTCCATTAAAAAATGTTCAAGTGACTTTATCCTATTATCCTTTTCTTGTGAAGAATCTTTCTCTAGCTTTAACTGTGTCCCTATATTTTCTAGAGAATTTTGTAACTTCTGGACACTTAAATATTTGTGAGTCATGGTGGAATAGATCATTTCTCTTGCCTATTTATGAAACTCAATCTGGTCTATGGGATGTACATCCTTGGCAGGAAATTCAAAGGTTTTTTTTCTATAATATTCTGAAGTTTTAGGAGCCTGCACCTTTGGTTGTAGAAAGCTCACCTGCATCTTCCCTGTCTTGAGGTCATAGGCTAATAGCAACCTGATCTGATCACTAGGCGTTTTTTTCCAATACTGGGCATATGTTACAGCCTTTAATGCTTCATTTATGATTTTTATTTCTTTATATTTCTCCATGATATCTTTCTCTTTCTCCACTGTTTTTTTATGATGAAACCTCTACACTATGCTATTTCTAAATGATTTGTGCACTGGAGGTTGATGGATGATGTGTTTCTTTTGAAACTGTTGGAGGAGAATTATCTCTGACAACTATATCGATATCAATGAATTCAACTGTATCAAGTATCTCAACTATCTCTATCACTGGATTCAGTTTGGCTTTCTTCCTATACATAAGCTTGAAATTAGTATCAGAAGTGGTTTCTGCAGAATAAGAGCTTTCTTCTCTTGCCCTATTTGAATTTTTTTCCTGTGGGGCTAGAGTAAGCAAGATGTAACTAGTATCAGCCTGCTTCTCCATCTCCTGTGAAGTATTTTACAACCACTCTGACTGGTTGAAATACTTTTCAACCTCAGTCTTTAACTCATGAATAAAAGTGGTTAATTTGAATTTGACTCTTAACTTACTTATGACTCCCAAGGGGTCATTTTGACATTTGAAATTGCTATTTAATTTTAAATCTTGTAAACATTTGTCTGCTTACTGACCAACATTCCTACCATTGCAAATAAAAGGACCTAGCTGGTTCTTGATCTTGAATTGAGTTTTCTTCTTTGCTGAAAAGAAATTGACTTCATTTGAGTTCAGTATTTGTATGATGTATTATAATGCAAATAACCTCATTGGGAGGTATTTGGGAAGCTTGTATGGAGTTAGCTGACTTCCATACACTCTAATTTTTGTATGATTCTGGTATAAATACCAATCTCCTATTTTAATTTGATCTGACAACTGCAACACTTTCTTTATCTCTTCATTGATTCTAGGTTGAATGCTACTACTTAGCATATTAACAATTGGATAAATAAAATAATAAATGAAGTCTTTATAGCTGAATTTAGTGGAATCCTTTTTTATCAAGGATGTCCAAAATACAACAGATTGGGGGTTACCCTCTGTGTCCATTTTTTGGAGGCTAACTGCAAACCTTTTTTATTGGAAATATATGAACATATGGAACAAAACTGAGGAGTATTTGAATACTCCTTCTATTTTCTTGACTAGTTGATCATGGATTGCATCTGCTAGGTATGGGGAAAAATTGAAGGTTGAAGCTGGAGGCTGACCTCGAAAAATATGGATAGGAAACCTAGGATAGATGCATCTACATGTTCATCAGTGAAAACCCTAAAATACATGACAACATTGTAACAATATGTATGGTTCTCTCTGAAAATATAGAAGCTGAATATGGAGGATTAATTTTAGGGTTTTCTTTTGATTGAGGGAGGAAAGTATGAAATATTTGGAATCTTTTGGGAATGTCAAGCTTTAATTAGAGTTCAGTAAGGGTTTCAATGAATAATGGAACTTCATCAGGCTGTGGTTGAATTTGTAGCATCTGGTTCATGGATTAAACAGTGATTGTGAAGAGGATTTCTTGGTTTGGGGTCACTAAAGCTCTTTCATTGGGTAAATAGCTTGTCTGGCAGAGTCTAATGAGTTTTAGAAATTGAAAGGTATGTGGGAATATGTAATTAGGTAGGTTTGAATCCCACAGGTGGATATCATCTGCTTGGTCAATGAAAATTTCATGGCTCTAGTAGTGGAGCTCTAACAGGTTGAAATCAGTCACTGTATCACTGATTTTTAAGTCCTTATTAGCCAGAGGGGTGTGGTCAACATCTAATACAGGTGGTTGCAAAGGGTTTACGAATATAATACTCTAGGAGGCCATTAATTCGTTTAATTTATCAATTATTAATTAATGAGTTTACTTGATGGCATTTGGCACTTAGGATTACTTGGAAAATGGTTGAATTTGGTTGTGCAAAAGTCCAGGAGGTAGCAAGGTTCAATTCTAGTTGATAAAGGCTTCTTTGGATTTTCTTTCGCAAATAACAGAAATAGTGGGAAAATGGTTTCGAGCAGGTTTTATTACTTTTAACCGGAGGTAGTTAACCACATGGCGCAAGGGTTTGATTTCAAATAGTAGATGGTTTCATCACATTGCGTGGGGGTGGTTTAGCAGTTTATCGCATTGTGAAAACTTGTTTGCTAGTTTTGGGCTGGGGGGTGTGATAATCTGTGGGAGTGCCATGTGGCATAGGAGCGGGGATGCAAAACCACCCATTTCGCACCCCCCACATTGGTTTTAAATATCGGACATGATTTGGTGTGAAATTCTTGATTAGTCATTGGATCTAATCGGCAATGATCGGGTGACTGGTAGAAGTGATGGGATTTCAAAGAGGTGGGGTCGGGAGATTAGATAGGTGGGGGGTTACGAAATACACTAGGAATAGGTTTTAAAATGATATCAGGGAGGGGTTTTTTGGAAGTGGGGCCCAATATATTTTAAGCATTTAAAACTTTAGATAAGTGGGTTTTTCATGTTTTTTTATGAAAAAGGCAGAGTTAGTTAAGAAAAAAGGATTTTTTCAAATGGAGAAGGGTTTTTAGTGGGGAAAGGGAATTTAGGAAGGGGAAAAGGTTAGAATGAGGGGAAAAGGATTTTTTACAATGGGAAATGACTTCCAAGAGTGAAAATAGGGATTTTAGAAAGGGGAATGTGTTCAGAAGGATATTAGTGATAAAAGATAAACCATATGATGCCTTCCATAACTTGTGAAAGTATTCTACCTACCCTTATTTATCCTAACATTTTTTACTCCTTTTATTGGGTGCATTTGAGCTTGCTGACCCTTTATTTTATTTTAATAAGAAAAATAACCTATTTTTAAACTTGTATCCTCCAATGGCTTAGATTAAACTGATGAGCTCATTTTATTCTCTACCTAACTACTGATCTGCCAAGATTAAATGGCTTGGTCAGATATTTATTCACTAACTATCATGATATGAAATTTAAAGGCATGAATGAATCAAGATTAAACTGTATGATCATCATGAATTGTTGCATTTTGGGAAATCTACACACAATTTTATTTTCAAAAGTAAACTAAGAGTAGTGGCATTTGAATGTGAAACATTTTTAGAATTTACTTTGTTTCTTTTTGTGGGGTTCATATTTTATATCCTTTTTTGATCTTTCTTTCTTTTGGTCCGTTGATTTTTCTTTTAGGACATACCCTTTTTTCATTTTTTAATATGGGAAAAAATTTGTAGAAAAGAAAAGTTATGTACAATATTACAAGATCAAACATAGCCAATTCAAAATTATGATACCTATTATTATAGGACCATAACAACTCTCATGTAGAATCTTGTGTGGGTAATTTTTTCCACTTGATGAGATACTTTGAAATTGATCGATTTCGTAGTTGTCGAGTTCTTGTTTTAATGACTACTTCAGGTTCCAATATGATTTCTCCTTTCTCATCAAGTTCTAGAAATATTGTTTGAACTAGAATTTTGTCACCTATAACCTTCTTTAAGCATGAAACATGAAAAATTGGATGCACTCGAGAAGAAGCAGGAAGCTCCAACTTGTATGCCATAGTACCAATCTTTTGCAACACCTTGTAAGCACCATAATACTTTGGTGATAATTTATTATCCTTCATAGCTTTCTTTAGGGAAATTTTTTTGTATGGTTGTAGCTGTAAAAATACCTAGTCTCCTACATCAAAACTTCTCTCACTTTGATGTTGATTTGCCTATTGTTTCATGTGATTTTGTGTCAAATTTAGGTTATCTTAAATATGATGTCATGGATGGTGGATGATATCCATAAAGTGCCATAAATGGGGTGATTTTTGTTGCAGTATGGAAGAAAGTGTTATACCACCATTCAGCCAGAGGTGACCACTTGACCCATTGTGTTTGTTTATCAGATACAAAATAATGAGTATATCCTTCCAAAAAAAATTTCACTATCTTAGTTTTCCAATTGGATTGAGGATGATAAGATGAGCTATGAGCTAGTTGAGTATAAAAACAAGAAAATAATTATGTTCAAAAAATTCCTGTAAAAATGGGATCTTTGTCGTTTAAAATAATCTTTGGGTTTCTATATAGCTTTTGAATTGTTTCCATAAATGCAGTAGCAACTGTGATTTCTTTAAATGGATGAGATAATGCACATAAGTGTGCATACTTGGTAAGTCTATCAACTACCACCATGATGACACTATTTCCTTCAGACTTAGGTAAACCTATGATAAAATCCATTGAAATATCCTCCCAACGTTGACTTGGAATGGATAAATTTTGTAGAATACTTGGGGTCTTAATTGTCTCAACTTTATTTTTCTGGAAAACCAAACATTCCGCCACAAAATTTTGAATATCATATTTAAGGCCATCTCAAAAAAAAATATTTCTTCACCCTGTGGTAAGTTTTTAAAAATCTTGAGTATGCTTCTAAGGGAGAAGTGTGAAATTCCAAAAGAATAATTTTTTTTAGTTGGGAATTCTTACAAAGATATAAGCGATATTTGTACCATAAGGAATGATTTTTCCAACTAAATGTATCAGATGTACTAGGATCTTGTTGCAACTTCTGAATGAGTGTCCACACTTATTCATAATTTTTCCATTCATCCCTTGCTTCGGTTATCCAATCGGTTTGGATAATAGAATTGGCACAAAGAAATGCTACCACCTCTTAGTCCTTTCTTGAGAGTGCATCTTTAAAAAAATTTAGCTTCCTTTTTTGTCGATGATTTCAAATTCATAACCCAACATCTTTGTGACCCATTTTTTCTACTCTTCTGAAGATAGTCTTTGTTCCACAAAGTATTTAAGACTATCATGTTCCGTTTTTACCTTGAAGTGTCTTCCCATTAGGTAAGGTTGCCATTTATTTAGTGCATGTAGTATTGCCAAGATTTCCTTCTCATAAATAGCTTTCTTTAAATACTTTCCTTTGATTAGACGGCTTTCAAAAGTAATGGGTCTTCCTTCTTGCATTAAAACAACATCAATTCCATTTCATGAGATATCACATTCCACAATAAAGGTTTTTGTGAAGTCTGGCATAGCTAAGACCGATGTAGACACATCTCCTATTTAATATGTTCAAAGGCCTTAGCTGCTTCAAGAGTTCATGAAAATGCATCTTTCTTCAGTAATGTTGTTAGAGGTGCTGCTAATCTCCCTTAATTTTTAAAAAAATTGCGATAATACCCTGTTAACCCGAGAAATCCTCGTAACTGCTTTATGGTTGTGGGGACTTTCCATTCCTTAATGAATTTAATTTTGTTAGGGTCTACCTTAACACCCTCGTGAGATACAATATGACCCAAATATTCCATCTCGTGTACTCTGAAGAAACATTTGGAGGTTTTTGCATATAATTGTTTCTCCTCTAATAGTTTGAGCACCTTGTCAACATGTTGAACATGATCCTTCAAAGACCTGTTGTAGATTAGTATATCGTCAAAAAATACTAACACATATTTTCTAAGGAAAGGTTTGAAAATGGAATTCATCAACCCTTGAAATGTAGAAGGTGCATTGGCAAGGAAAAAAGGCATGACCAAAAATTCATAATGACTCTCATGAGTTCGAAATGTTGTTTCAGAATATCTTTAGTCTTCATTCTAATTTGTTGATATTCCGAACAAAGATCCAACTTGGTAAAATAAATTTCCCCATGTAATTCATCCAATAATTCATCAATCATAGGAATGGGAAATTTATCTTTAACAGTGAGCTTCTTGATTTCTCTATAATTCGGACACATGCACCATGATCCATCCTTCTTTTGCACCAACACTACTAGAGTAGAGAAAGAAATTTGACTCGGTTGAATTATACAAACATCTAACATTTCGGCAATCATACATTGAATTTCACTCTTTTGGACATAAGGATATCTGTAAGGCCTAATGTTTGGAGAAAAACTTCCTGGAATGAAATGAATAACATGATCATGATCACAAATAGGTGGGAGTCCTTTGGGAGTTTCAAACACCTTGGAATGATTATCCAACACTTTTTAGAGATCTGGAGAAATAGATGATTTTGATTTTGGAACTTCTAGTGAGCATAATTGTGCAATTACGTCTCGTTGTTATTTCTTTAGAATCTTTATCATGACATTAGAGGTTACTATATTTCCTGGCTTCCCTATGATACCCCGTAACTCGACTTCCTTTCCTTCCGAAAAAATTTCAAGAAAAGTTCTTGAAAATTAAAAGCTACTATCCCCAAAGGTTGTAGCCATTGTACTCCTAGTACAACATGAACACCTCCCATTGGAATGGAAATCATTGGACTTAGCTTGATATTATTTCATTTTCTAGAGAAATTTATAGTTCCTCCATTTGCAACCATCACTTGACATTCTGGTGCTGGGTATAGGAAGAAATTCAATTCCTTTGCTACCTTAAAATGAATAAAATTATGGGTACTACTTGAGTAAATCAATACTATTACCTTTTTCTTCTTGATATGTCCTTATATCTTGAGAGTTTGAGGAGTGGTAATTCCCGCCAATGAATTACATGATATTTTCAGTCTCATATATTCTTTCTCTAGGGTTGGTTCTTGGTGTATATCCTCTTATTTTGAAGTTTCTTTTTCATTTTCTTCCTCCTCTTCAAAATCTATGTAAAATAATTTCTTCTGAGCACACTTATGACCTTTAGTGTATTTTCTATCATAACTGTAGCAAAGGCCTTTTTATCTTTTTTCTTCCAATTGTTATGGTGTCAACCTTGCAGGTTGTGGAATTCTAGGAGTAGCAACACTTCCATCTTTATAGATGTGAGTGGTAGGCTTCCTTGTTGCCATAATTTCACATTCAATTTTTCTTTCCAACCTGGATGTCTTTTCCAATGAATTAGGTTCCCAAAGGAGAACCACATATTGGATGTTATCCTTTAAAGTCCCTATGAAGACATCAATCATGTGTTCATTCGGAATATCAGCTACCCTTATATTCAATTTTGGAAGTCCTCAATGTGCTCCACCACTGAACCCTTTTTTTTGATATTTATCAATTGGCTAAAGAAGGTGTTGCTCTTTGTATCCTCATAATGGGTATCATTTCCTCCATATAAATTGACCAAGCGCCAATTTTTTTACGGGAGAAAAGACATCAATACCATACAAACATATTTTTTTCTAAATATAAAGTTGCAAGACGTGCCTTTTGTGTGTTTTGCACATTATTGAGATCAAAATATTGTTCCATATGTAGTATCCATGTTGAGGGATCCCTGCCATCAAACTTCCTCATAACAATCTTTCGAATATGGTGGGTCTTCAATTCAACATTAGATTTTATGAAATCACAATTAACATTTATTTTTTTCACATAATGATTTTTCTCTACTATATTTTTTGCCATTAGGAATAATTTCTTGTATCAAATTTGTTAAACCTTCCATGTATGATTTTATATCATTCTTCATGTCTTCCATTTTTTCTTCCATGTCATTATTCAAACCATCCATTTTATCTTCCACGCCTTTCTCCAAACCATCCATCTTAGCTTCCATGCCTTTCTTCAAAACTTCCATTTCATTTTTTTTTGCTCTTTGCGAGAGAGAAATTTGGTGCACTTTCTCTTGTAATTTTGATATACCATGTTGCACTTCTTCCTCTTCATGAGTCATAGTAGAGTATTCTAAGGCATTAATGGGTGTTGATTTATTTTTCGGGGGAATTCTAGAAAAAAATACTGATATCTATGCTTCAATATTCCCTTTGAATCACTTCAAACCGATTTTTCAAACAACACTTATGCAATTTGAAAAACAATTACACACCTTTTTCTTTCTTTTGAGTAGCTCGATATTGAAACTGAATTATCTCTATGATTTTAGATCTTAAATATTTGAAACTTGGTCCTCTTGTAACCCCCTGAATATTCTTTCGAATGCCACAGGTCTATCCTAATTTGGATTCTGCAATACAAAGTTATGCCCAATCTCCCACAATGACCTAATTATGAGCTAGTTCAGTAGAGCGAACTTGTACGGCATGCCATGTGTCACTCTTTCCTCCTTCAGATCTGCAATTAATACACAGGAAACTAAATTCCATGTAATTTTAGAAACTTTTTATATAATTCCAGCCAGATGCTCAGAGCGAGAGTTATGATGATGTTCCCAAGGTCACCGCTTTTAAATGAAATTCATGAGCTTGCAGAAACGCTAACTTCCACAGATCATATCTCCTAAAGTATTGTGAACCAAGATCTGAAACTTTTATACCAAGTTCCTCATGATTTCTTGAAAATTTTTAGTATCTGAAACCTCGTAGGAAAAATTTTACAGCGCAAATTACACTATGACCTGTTTGAAGCAGAGAAACCCTAGAATCCAATTCTCTGATACCAATTTTTATGAAGCCAACACCAAAAATAGAAGAAAAGAGAGATCAATGCCTTAGAAATAAGCCACTTTGAGGGGGAATCCTTCTTTACATTACATAAATGAACAATTATTTGATGATACAAATGAAAAAACCTCCTTTATATATATGTGAGTACATGGGGTAAAAATATAATCCTAGCCGACCTAATAATAATAATGTAAGGGAACAATAATAACAATATGGGGGTTACAGGGGTACAACATTAAAAATAAGGGGGCTACACTAACAATAATAAGGGACTACACTAGTAGGACCTAACAACATCTTAGTGAAAAGAGAAGCAATTTCATTTTTTCAGTAAGTTTTCTTGTTGGGGAATAGTGAAAGTGAATTATATTTTAAAATTTGAATTTCAATAGTTTTGAAATAGATGGGGGGCAAACTATTTTTTTCATTACTTGCACTCTTGTTTGCACTTTTTCCCTCAATAATTTAGAATTCATCGAAATGGAAAGAATCTCTTTTAGCATTTAGCTACATTATAGGGTTCAGGTGACATCAATATTGAGCCTAAAACTGAGACTTAACTGAAGATCAAATTTAAAATTTATCCAATTAACCTTAAGGAGCATTTGAAATTAACGAAAACATCTAGAGGTATAGACTAGAGACGTGTTCTGGCATCGTTAAGAATAGGAGTTGTCTCTAACAGTCTGTGTTACATCCCGGAGGTGAAACCCTGTCCCACGTATGGAAGTATATATGACTATGCTCCACGTATGAAAAGTATAAGGGGGCACTCTCATCATATGGTTACACATTAGACAACACTTCTACGGACTGGACTCCAATGTACCTTCGAGTATATACGGGGAGACAACACTAGGTTGCAAGCCTGCTATAGGTAATGGATTCGGCCACCTTGTAGATGTGATACACTAAACACAACATTCAGGGAGATTGGATCTGGTACGTTAAGTCCTTGGTAATTTCTTATATCATTTATCACTAAGGTCTATATTGGAGTTCACGAATACCTATTAATCCTTTATGCCCAGTTCACCCTTTTGATTTTTATTTTTTTTAATTTCTAAAAAATGAAATGCCCACAGTAACATCCTACCAGTGAATTTCTCTAGCCTCATCTTTACATGGTTAATTGTAAATTTTAAACTTCTCAATAAATTGATTCACCTTCTCTTTCTTTGATCTTTCCTTAAACATCATCGTGGCTGAATTGTTAGATTCACCTCCTTCCTCTTCTGAAGTATCTCAAGACCCTCCTCCCGAGGTCCCCCAATTTCTAGTTGGGCCCCTTGAAGCTCAAGGTGCTGAACTTGGAATTGTAATAAGTGTATAACTTATTTCATTGCAACCACCGCTTGGCGATTTTCTTTCGTCATCATCTAAGGATCCTGAGTCGAAAAGTCCCAAACTGTCTACAGAGTTTATGATCTTTCCTCCAAGTCAACTCTTAGATACATTAGTTGTCTCACCTCAACAGGCTTATAGTCCTTTTGATGAGCTCGAAGTTAGCCTTGTTGCTTCTACAGTAGCATCTCACACTAATTTCTACCAATTTTTTCCTTCTTTTATGGAATCTAACGCTGACGATATTTCATTTGTGAGTGCTCCTTAGAGAACTTCACAGGAAAACACTGCAACTCACATTCCATAAGATTATATTTAACAATGAGCTTATTGAGCTCCCTATAATCTGGACACATGCTCCATGATCCATCCTTATATTTCAAAAAAACTATTGGAGCAGAGAGAGAACTTTGAATCGGTTGAATTATACAAACATCTAACATTTCGGTAATCATACATTGAATTTCGCTCTTTTGGACATAAGGATATCTGTAAAGCCTGATGTTTGGAGGAAAACTTCTTGGAATCAAATGAATAACATGATCATGATCACAAATAGGTGGGAGTCCTTTGGGAGTTTCAAACACCTTGGAATGATTGTTCAAGACTTTTTGGATATCTAGAGAAATAGATGATTTTGATGTTGGAACTTCTAGTGAGCATAATTGTGCAATTACGCTTCGCTATTATTTCTTTAGAATATCTATCATGACATTAGAGCTTACTATATTTCTTGGCTTCCCTGTGATACCCTGTAATTCAACTTCCTTTCCTTCCAAAAAAATTTGAAGAAAAGTTCGAGAAAATTAAAAGCTACTATCCCCAAAGGTTGTAACCATTGTACTACCAGTACAACATCAACACCTCCCATTGGAATGGAAAGAATTGGAATATTCAATAAATATTCCCCCATGGATAGCTTGATATTATTTAATTTTCTAGAGAAATTTATAGTTCCTCCATTTGCAACCATCACTTGACATTCTGGTGCTAGGTATAGGAAGAAATTCAATTCCTTGGCTACCTTAAAATGAATAGAATTATGGGTACTACCTGAGTCAATCAACACTATTACATTTTTCTTCTTGATATGTCCTTATATCTTGAGAGTTTGAGGAGTGGTAGTTCCTACCAATGCATTACATGATATGGTCAGACTCATTTCTTTTTTCTCTGGAGTTGGTTCCTGGTGTATATCCTCTCCTTTTGAAGTTTCCTTTTCATTTCCTTCCTCCTCTTCACAATCTATGTAGAATAATTTCTTCTCAACACACTTATGACCTTTAATGTATTTTCTATCATAACTATAGCAAATACCTTTTGCTCTTTTTTCTTCCAATTTTTGTGGTGTCAACCTTGTAGGTTGTGGAAGTCTAGGAGTAGCAACACTTCCATATGTATAGATGTGAGTGGTAGGCTTCCTTGTCACCATAATTTTACATTCAATTTTTCTTGCCAACCTAAATGACTTTTCCAATGAATCAGGTTTCCAAAAGTGAACCTCATGTTGGATGTTATCCTTTAAATTCCATATGAAGACATCAATCATGTGTTTGTTTGGAATATAAGCTACCATTATATTCAATTTTGGAAGTCCTAAATGTGCTCCACCACTGAACCCTTTTGTTTGAGATTTATCAATTGGCTAAAGAAGGTGTTGCTCTTTGTATCCTCATAATGTGCTAACATTTCCTCCATAAAAATCGACCAAGTGACAATTTTTTTACAGGAGCAAAGAGATCAATACCATACAAATGTATTTTTTTCTAAATATAAAATTGCAAGGCATACCTTTTGTGTGTTTTTCTCATTATTGAGATCAAAATATTGCTCCATATGTAGTATCCATGTTACAGGATCCCTGCCATCAAACTTCCTCATATCGATCTTTGGAATATGGTGGATTGTCAATCCAACATTATATTTTATGAAATCACGATTAACATTTATTTTGTTCTCATAATGAGTTTCCTCTACTATATTTTCGCCATTAGGAATCATTTCTTGTATCAACTTTTTCAGACATTCCTTAAAACCTTCCATGTATGATTTTATGTCATTATTCATGTCTTCCATTTTTAATTCCATGCCATTCTTCAAACAATCCATTTTAGCTTCCACACCTTTCTCCAAACCATCCATCTTAGCTTCCATGCCTTTCTTCAAAAATTCCATTTCATTTTTTGTTGCTCTTTGTGAGAGAGAAATTTGGTGCACTTGCTCTTGTAATTTTGATATATCATGTTGCACTTCCTCCTCTTCATGAGTCATAGTAGAGTATTCTGAGGGCTTAATGGGTGTTGATTTATTTTTAGGGGGAATTATAGAACAAAATACTGATATCTATGCTTCAATATGCCCTTTGAATCACTTCAAACTTATTTTTCAAGCAAGACTTATGCAATTTGAAAAAAAAATACACACCTTTTTCTTGCTTTTGAGGAGCTTGATATTGAAAATGAATTATCTTTGTGATTTCAGATCTTGAATATCTAAAATTCGGTCCTATCGTATCCCCCTAAATCTTCTTTCGAATTCCATAAGTCTGACCTAATTTGGATTCTGCAATACAAAGTTATGCCCAATCTCCCACAATGACCTAATTATGGACTGGTTTAGTGGAGCAAACTTGTACGGCATGTCCTGTGTCACTCTTTCCTCCTTCAAATGTGACATTAATAAACAGGAAACTAGAGTCCATTTAATTTTAGAAATGTTTGATATAATTCCAAATGGATGCTCATAGCGAGAGTTATGACGATGTTCCCAAGGTCATTGATTTTAGATGAAATTCAGGAGCATACAAAAACCCTAACTTCCATAGATCATATCTCTGAAATTATTGCAAACGAAGATCTGAAATTTTTATACCAATTTCCTCAGGATTGCTTCAAAAATTTTAGTATCTGAAACCTCGTAGAAACAAAGATATAGAGAAAATTCCACTATGACCTGTTTGAAGCAGAGAAACCATAGAATCCAAATCTCTGATACCAATTGTTATGAAAACAACTCCAAAAATAGAAGAAAAGAGAGATCAAAGCCTTAGAAATAAGCAACTTCGAGGGGGAAACCTCCTTTACATTACATAAATGAACAATTTTTTGATGATACAAATGAAAAAACCTCCTTTCTATATATATGAGTCCATGGGGTCAAAATATAATCCTAGCCGACCTAGCAATAATGATGTAAGGGAACAATAATAACAATATGGGGGTTACAGGGGTACAACATTAACAATAAGGGGGCTACACTAACAATAATAAGGGACTACACTAGTAATATAGGGACCTGTTAAGGCCTCAAAAATATGTGGCAACAACAAGGAGTATAACCACCTAGTCCGAACCTTAAGATAGTTCCTTTTCTATTTGAGATAGCAGCTTTGACTGGGTATAATGGGACCAATTTCCCAGAGTTGGGTTTTTTTTTATTGTTGGGTTTCTCTGAAAGGATTTGCATGAAGAATTACTAAAAACTAAAACAAATTTATTCTAAAATTAAAAAATTTGAATTAATTCTAATTTAATCTAACCTAAGATAATACTAATTTGATGCGATCTAGAATGATATCTATTCAATCTATGATGATTAAGCTCATCACAGATTTAATAGAATATTTACTTTGTAAGACAATTCTATTGAAAAATATTTAATCAAAAGAAAATGATAAACATATCTCATATATTTGATGATCATATATAACACAAACCAATTTCTATCTTTATATCATACAATAGTACAATTGATATTTCAGACAAAAACAATCGATTTCCTATATTATTCATGAAAGCTGAATTCATAACTAATATTCAAAACAGAACTAGCATACATGATAATAGTACCAGATGTGTGTTCTTTTCATCTGATCAATAATAATAGGCCACATTCAACTCTTCTATCAGTATGTCTTTCAAAGAATACAAAAGTGCATCAATAGTGATCAACAAAATGATATATAACTGAAAAGGCCGGGTTCCATTATTTTATCAAGGCATCCACAAACTTACTTAAAATTAAGCATTCTTTGCAAATGTTCCCAATAAAATTCTGGACCCCTCTCTAAATGCATGAGAAGGGTTTAAATACTAAACTAACTATATACTAAAATTAAATTATTACAAAAATATAGAAGAGGTTTCAAACAACCTTTCTCTAAAAGCTTAACTTAAACAATAATATAGGAATTTTAAACTAACAATCCTGATTTTGCGAATCCTACACTTCTTTCTGAGTTTGATCACGAAGTTGACAAATATCTAACACTGCTTTAAGCTCAGCTGGCTATGATATTCGTGATCGAGTATGTCCCTTGAAAGTAGCATTTGAGATTACTGACTGAGATCTTTTGTTGAATCTGTAAGAGACTAAAGAGTTTGATGTTGAGGTAAGGTTTGATCAGAAAATTCCAGTAATTTTCCTAATCAAACTTATTAACTTTTTTGATCATTTCCTCTTGTGTATCTGCTCTTTGTCACCACTTTATTTCTACTTCTCTTGTTCCTGAAAACACATCAGACATGTTTTCTTTAAGAATTTTTGTTTTAAACAATTGATCACATATAGACTGAATAATATCATTTGATTTCTTGGATGTCTTGGCCGCTTTCTCTACTTGATTAATTTGTGCTCTCCATTCTGGGAATAGCAGTTCTTTTCGAAGCTTATCTATTTGTGGTAGATTAGCTTGATTTCCTGTTTCTGAAATTTTCCACTGAATGTGTTCTTTGATTTTCTTTTCAAGTCTTTCACATTCCAGTTTCTGAATTTATATTTGCTAAATCATTATCTTATTGTAATCAAAATAAGAATCAATCATGTAAGCTTGGTGACAAAACACTTATTGTTCTTTCTTTAACATGGTGGTTACATCAAGTGCTTCTTTGATGAATTGTTCTAACTGTGGTTGACTCTGTAACTCAGCCATTTCTCTCTCTAGATGTGCTTTCTTTTAATTAAGGTCTAACTGATACTTTGATTTGAGGCTTTTAATATGTTTATGAAATTAGGCTATTCTTATTTTGATCTGCTCAGTGGAATTGTCTTTCTCTTCATTTAACAATTGTTTTAATTATTTTACTTTGGCTTCCTTTTGTTTCAACAATACTCTAACCTCAGTAGCTTTATCAACAGTAGCGATGGCATATGCCCCTACATATTGTGATAACTTGGTTAGATGTTTAGTGGGATCATCTGAGGAATCCTTCCAAAGTACATCAATTGATTCATTTATTGGTTTTGGAGTTGTTTCATCAATCCTTCTTCTTTTATTTATTTTAACTATAACCTTGTAGCTAGGACTGTAGAAAATATCTAATGAAGGAATATCTTCAATCTATAGAACTATCTGAACTGTAGGGTAGGACGGTATGATTTCTTTCTCATGTATTGTTGGATCTCTTTGTATCGGATTGACAGTCTCAACTATTTTCTGTGAAGGTTCTAGTGTTTGGAAACTTGATGCTTGATCAGTATTGGAATTTTCTTTGGGAGTCTTTATTGCTTCAGAAAATACTTATCATTCATTCGTCAGATCTTTTACTTGAGACAGCTTGGACTGATCTAACATGCTATGCCTATGTTGAACTATTTCCGAATTTGATTTTGTCCCATTATTCCTTGTTTTATCCAACACTTCTATGTCTTGAATAATTTCGTCAATTTCTAAATTTGCTTTCTTAGATTCAGATTCATTTTCATATTGACTCGAATTATCATATTTCTACTGTGATTGACCTGATTCATTTTCAGATATATCTTTGATTTCATCATCCAGACTAACACTTGGAGTGTGTTTTTCATATTCAATAGTCAAAAAATCCAAAGGAACATTTTATAGTCTCTTGTTTCTATATGCTTGAAAAGATTTAGCATCTTCTTGACTTATTTGACTAGAAACATATTTGATAATATTAGAGAAATTTTCCATGCCTTGGAAGAAGACATCAATTTCATCTGCTTCCTTTACAAAAGGCTTCACTTTTAACTCTACGATGTAATCTTTATCACATCATTGGGATCATATAATCTTCCTGGCATAAATGCCAATTTCAATAACTAAATCTTAGGAACCTCTTTGAATGTGTGGCCAGTATTAGCTAGAGCAAAGGTGTCGCACTATAGAGGGAAAGTAGGGAAAATAGCCTTTTTACCATCCTTTAGCTTTTTTGTGACACCGTTGACAAGCTGATAGGCTATTTATTTCGAAATTAATTTATTTGGAACATAGTAAGGTAAAACATGGGGAGGAGCATAATTCCCAAATACTCTAATATATGTGAAATTTTCTTCGGCAAACCATCTAGCTACTGGAAGAATATCTACATTGGCTTCTTCAGAAACCCTAGGAGCCTTTTTGTTGAAAATCATCTGATGTATGGGCAATATGACTCCATAGCAGATTTTATAGAAGTGTAACTGGAACTAAAAATCCCAAATTTCTCTGTGGTAGATATGAATCGGGGTAGGGTATTTGGTAGTCCATTTCCAACCCATGGTAGGAAAATTAGAAGTAAAATAGATAGCGTCCATGACATAGGCATACATATAAAAAGGAGGTATTTCTCTAAGTGAAATGCTTCTTTTATTCCTGTATTCAGTTATATGCTTGGTTAGGTAATTGGATAAAATGTCTACCCAATTTAAGATAGATGAATTGACGATTGCGTCAATTAGGGGAACCCAATCTCTTGAAAATCTAGTACTATCAGGCTTGGAAAATATTCTACATAATTTACCATGGGCATAACAATAAGGATTAGGAATTTGTGCAATTGGGTACGTACCAAACTTACCTTGCTTCAATTTCCCTTCATTGTCTTTCCATTCATGGATGACTTTGATAAGATCTGGATATTTTTCTTTGAAATTCTACACATATTCATTGTCGTATTTCTGCTGTGGGGTTGGCAGGTGATACATTATTACTAAATCCTCTGCTTTGAAAGAACCTATAGTTTCTCCTCTCGAATTCTTGAACATTCTATATTCAATGTTTAAGTTGTCAATTTCCCACTTAACCATGTCTGTATAAGGAAGAATGTTTGGTCTTGCAGCTATCCTCTGAATGTACGAGCATGCAACATCAAAAAGTGTTGCATTAGAGGTAGAATAAGTGCCTGTTGCAGAAAATTTGTTTATCGCCCTTGGTCCTTCGTCTTCGAATATTTTATACATTGCCTCCCATGTCAAACTTCTGCAGTCTTTGTTACAGACGATGTCTAAAAATAATGAATACGTATCTGTTTCTTCTGTGGACAACGCTTGAGAAATTTCTTTTCCCCTTTTTCTCATTTTGAAATTCTTCAATCTGGTAATTGGTTTCATGAGAGCGAAGTGAATTTAACACGTAAGGAGTATAATGAGAGTAAATCAATCATTTAATTCAAACACATGCGAGAAGATGTCAATCTATCAATCATCTTTCATAATTCCTATTTTAATATTTCACATGGCTTCACACGTAAGATCTATCAATCATTTTAAAGATGTCAAGATCTTAAATTCCATTTGATATGACACAAGTTGTTTTTACACGTTGAATTCATTTAATACGCAAATCGCAATCATTCCCTATAATATTCTGTGATCGTTGACCCTTAAAGGCTACGAAATGTGATATACGCAAATTACAGTTCACAAATTTTATAGGATAGTGTTTGAGTATATATTATAAGTTGTGCGCAATGTGAATTGCGAAAAACTTAAAGTGGCCGTGATAGCGAAAGATTTTATATTTCCTGGTTTATTTTCTTGTCAGGTCCACGGGTATCACAAATTATATCATTTTCTTCTTAAAGCTTCATTAATTAAATAAAGTGCGATGTGAAAAGGAAAATAAAATAAAACGATGATTTGATGTTTTTACAAGGTTTTTTAATTATTTCTTCGGAAAGGCTTCGAGTGCATTTCGCAAATCGCATATTTTATGTTTTATAATTCTTTTTGAAATAAGATATGTAATATGCGATGCACTTTAAGGAAAAACAAAAAAAAATATTTTCTAAGTTTTTTATTTTAGGAAATTATAAAAATAATTTCCTATTTATTTATAAAGGGTCCCTATCTATAAAAAATAAATGGGGGGTTGTTGTAGAGCACAACAATTGGTGATTCACTTGGACGAACCAGATGTCTCTGATAAATTTTTTGAAAATTATAAGCCTTTTTTAAAACAAAATAGTTAAAGGAATGAAATTTCAAATAAATAATATCTTTGCAAGCAATGAAAATTTATTTTATTCACTATTCATGAGAATTCCTCTATAAAGATATAAGTATGAAAATCCATATCAATCCTTACTTAGTTTAAAAGGATAAAGTAAATAACCTTTATAGATCAGCTTTATACACATTTACTCTTTTATCACAGATAGAGCCTCTGTTCCAATAGGAATTTTTAAGCTTTTGGCAGGGTTACCTTTTACCCAGCGATGATCCATTTTCCCATCTAGTATTTCTTATAATCTTCATAAGTAAATTCTAATTTTTGAGAAATTTTTTTATATACTTTTATCTACTAAAAAGCCATTGTCTTGGCTTGGTAACCAAATAATGACAATGCCATTCACAAATAGTAATTAAACTGATCATGCTGGCTCTTGATGAGACACCTTATCTTTATGATATAATCTCAAGTCATTACATTGTTTTGGTAGACATTATTAGTAATGTAAGTTTAACTATTTATTTATGAACATGGTAAACAAGCTCGTAATGAGACTTATTATATTTTAAGTTTTTCTTCAAATCATATCTTTTGATTTCCTTTTGAAAATTTATAAGATTTTCCGGATGGGATGAATCATAGGTCTTTTTAAGATACTGGATGATAATTTCGAGTTTTAGATTGATTTTCTGCAAGAAGGTTTCTTAATATATCAAAGTTTCTTTTCTTGACTGATAAAAGAATATTCATGCTATATAAAAATGAGAGTTCATAAAAAGGAATAATTGTTTTATTGAAATTTCAGTTTTTTTAAAAAGATAAAATCAATCTGTCTCTCTAAATATTTCTATTTTCTTTCCTTAACATTTTCACTTTTTATAAGTGAAAAGAAAAATCAAAAGAAAGTTATCTAAAATTTGTTTTGAAAGGCCAACTATCAATACTAAGAAAGATTTTATTTTTACAAGAAAAACAAAAGATTTTAATATACAAGGATAGAAGGGGTTACCTCCTATGAGAAATATTTTTTCAAAATTTTTCCATAAACAGGCAAAGAATCATTTTTTCCTGATAAATCTTGTAACAAAAATGTTGATGGGCCTATTTCTTCAATTATTTGAAATGGACCTAGCTAGAGTTTTTGAAACTTCATGTGTTTACCCTTTTCCTCATCCGCTTTGTCCCATTTCAATACCAAATCACCAATTTGAAAATTCTTTAGACTGACAAAAGTTGAATCAAATGACGCTTTTATTATTTGTTGATGATGAATATGAGTTTGTTTGGCTTTTTCTCTTCCTTCTTCTAACTTAAGAATTTGATCTTGTCTAAGTTGAAGGGAAGATGAAGGATTTTCATCAATAAAATACACTAAAGAAAATGATGGTATTGTTACGTTTGTGGGTAGAACTGCTTATTTCCCATAAACTAACACAAATGGAGAAGTACCTATTGAGGATTTCTGGGTGATTCTATCTACCCAAACAATAGATAATAGTGCTTTGTGCCAATTTTTATGATTTTGTTCTATAGTTCGTTTGATGATTCTGATAAGGTTTTTATTTGTAGATTCAGCTAATCCATTACCTTGTGGATAATAGTTAACTGAGTATTTTAATTTAAAACCTCTTTTTAAAGTAAATTTTATCATGGCATTTTTGAAAAATTAAGATGCATTATCAAATAACAAAGTTGATGGGAGACCAAACTTGGTGATTATGAATTGATCAATAAAATCTGTAATACTTTGTGTATGAACCACCTTTAATGGGATAGATTCTACCCATTTTGTGAAATAATCATTTGTAGTGAGAATAAAATTGTGTTGTTTTGAAGAGTTAGGAGTTATTTCACCTATAATATCTAACCCCCATTGTTCAAATGGTTGTTGGATATTTACTGGTTGTAGTGGAAATGCTGCTTTCCTTTCTCTTCCCACTGAAGTTTGACATACTTTACATTTTCTTGCATATTCATGTGCATCTTTAAATAGAGTTGGCCAATAGTAACCAGCATACAGTATTTTATGAGTTGTGGTGTTTCCTCCGAAATGACCTCTAGCTGGTCCATCATGTAATTCATGCATTACTTTTTAAGCTTCAGTTTTTTCTAAACATCTCAATAATACAGAATAATAATTCTTTCTAAATAACACATCATATATGAGTTGATATTGTTTTTCTTTAAGCCTAAGAGCACGCTTTGCTATATAATTTAGATATAATGGATCATATCCATTTTTCAAGAAAAATTTCAGATCAGCATATGAATCATTTAGGCTTATCTCGGACAATTGTATTTCATTTGATTGATCTTCTTCTGTTGGTAAATGAGAGGCTCTAGTTAAAATCCTACAAAGACCTTGTCCTTTAACAATTTTAGCAGGATGTATCTCTACATCATATTCTTGAAGTGCAATAACCCAATTTTCTCTCTTCTCTCCTACTTCTCGTTGGATTAATAATTGCCTTACTGTTTAGTAGGGTACTATTATTTTAGTATGTATTTTTAGGAGAAAAGTTTTGAAATGTTTCAAAGCTTTAAACACAACATAAGCTTGATTTTCCATAAATGAATAATTTAACTCAACACCTTGACGGTTAGAACTAAAAAAGGCAATCAGTGCTTCAATGCTTTGGTAATTTAACTCTGTCAAAACTGCTATGTATGATGTATCAAAAGAAAATGTATATAATACAAATGATTTAAGAAAATCAGGAATTTTTAAAGAGGGAGCTTCAATGCTGGCTTTTTTAATCAACTCAAAATAATTTCTCTCTTCTTTTCCCCATTTAAAAATTGAATTTTTCTTGATCATTGATTGCAGGGGTAAGATGATTTGGGAAAAATTGGGAACAAACCTTTTTACAAAATTAATTATTCCTAAAAATGATTGCATCATTTTTTTATTATGTGGTAAATGGATTTTTTCAATTTCTTGAATCCTATCAGGGTCGATATGGATTCCCTTTTTAGAGACAATGAACCCTAATAATTTATCTTTTGATAAGGTGAAACAACATTTTTTAGGATTCAAGGAAATGTCGTATTTTTTGTATTTTTCATAAATATGTTTTAGGTGATTAACATGATTGCTTTTATACTTAGAATAAACAATAATTTCATCTAAATATATAACAACCGAGCTATTGATTAGTCCTCTAAAAGCTATATCCATAGCACGTTGAAATGTAGCAGTAGCATTAATCACCCAAAAGGCATTTTTTGGTATGCATATGTTCCCCACTTAGTTTTGAATGTTGTCTTTAATCTATCATCAGGGTGTACCATGATCTGTTTATATCCTGAAAATCTGTCGAGAAAAGACATCAATTCAGATCCTGCAACTGACTGTAATATCATTTCCATGGTGGGTAAGGGGAAATTATATTTCTGACAATATTTATTCAAATTTCTAAAGTCTATGAAAATCCTAATGTATCCATTCTTTTTTCTAACTGGGACCATGTTTGACACCCATTTTGAATGTCTAACAAGAAAAATGGCTTTGGCTTTGAGCATTTTATTTAATTAAGATTTAATTTTACTTTCTAAATTCGGATGAATTTTTCTATTTTTTTTTTTTAATAGGATTATCATCTGAAATCATAGGTATGGTATGTTGAATTATGGATCATATGTTTTAAGATCTGAATAATCCCATGCAAAGATATCTTTATATGTTTTCAACAATTTAATGAATGACATCCTTTCTTCGGATTTTAAACCAAGACATAAGTTGATGTTTTGAGGTTTTTCTGGTGTATCAAGATTAATCAATTCAAATTTTAAAGTAGAACTATGAGTTTTTGAATTGGTCATATTCTTAAATCTATATTTCAAATCATAGAGATCTTCCATTTTGATTACATATTTGGGAATTAGATTAGTATTTGGTTTATCTCTAATCTGTAAATCATGTTCATCTACGATTTGACCTTCATAAGCTCTGTTTGATGTAAGAAAGTCTACTATATCTGCATCATTGTTAAATACTCTCCAACTTGTTAAATTATCAGGAATGGAAGGCCTAAAAATTAACTCAATTGAAAATCTATCTGGAATAAATTCTTCAGATGGTAAAGTCGAGATGCTACATTAGCAAGTAAATCAGCACTTGCATTTTGTAATCTAGGAACTGTGGAGATATTAAATGTAGTAAAATGGGAATTAAGACTATGAACTAAAGCTTGATAATGTTTCAAATTTCCAGAAATATAATGATTTGTGTTTCTAAATTGTCTAACAATTACTTCAGAATATCCATATACTTGCAAATATTTAACATTCAATCCAATAGCTTTGTATAGACCTTGTATCAATGCTTCATATTCAACAGTATTATTTTTGCATTGAAATTCCAATCTACAAGCTAACATTGTTTTCTCTCCTTGTGGATCGATTAAAACGCAACCTGCTCCTGCACCATCTTCTAATTTTAAACCATCAAAGTATAGAGTCCAAAATGTAGATTGTTTTGGAATTTTATTGCTAAGGTTAACACATCTAGAAGTGTCTGTTTGAGAAAAGTTTTCAATTTGAGAAATAGCAGTGCTTGTTGAAAATGGTGAAATATGGGCATTTAATGATCCAAGAAACGATTCAGCTGAATAATTTCCAATAATATTATTGGTAAAAGCTACAGGTTCATTTGCTTCTTCTAGTTCAGTGACTGTATGTTTCATGAATTTTTCATGTTCAATTCTGATTTGATTTGGTTTTCCATTATATGGTAACCAAATGTGTGGCCAATCGGTAGCAAAATATCCCTGTAACTTTTTAGACCAATCCCTACTTAAAATAAGACCATAAAATTCAGGGATGTCTGCGACCAAAATATCAATTACTTGTAGTAACTTTGGATTGATGATAACCTAATAGATATAGATATCATTTCTCCAATAACTTCAACTCTTGTTCTATCCAATTGAACTATATGTACAACTGAATTTTGAGGAGTGATATTCAATTTTGTACACACTATTCTTGGCATAATGTTTGAAGAAGCTCCTGAATCAATAAGACAATTATGAACATTTTTGTTGAAAATCTCATAAGTCAAAAGTAAAGGAGAAGTGTGAGAAATAGATCTATCACCAATTAAAACAATATCATTGGGATTTACCTTGTTTGGGGATGATGGAGGTTTCCCCATATCTTTAGAAGCTTGGGCTATAACTGGTGGTTGTATGGGATCTACAGGGATTTCTTTGAGTTCTCTAAGAAAAATTTTATGTTGTTGTTTGAGTTTGGTCATTCCATGTAATGAAATATTTGCTTTGGTATTTTTCATATCTTCAACTATATTATATTCCACTGTATCTGAAACTATCAAAGTTTTAGAAGTTGTATTAGGATCCGATAAAATAGGATCTGTCTGAATGCTTTTAGATTTTTTGGCTATTGTTTTCTCCTTGGTGGGGAGAGATTTATGTTTCTGATTTGATACTGTTGAATCAAAAGAAGATTTACTTCTTGTAGACACATGTATAGCTTCACTTTCTTCCTTTGTGGGGAGAATGAAATCCCATAAACCATTCAATTCAACTTCTTCCTCGGACTCTGGTTCTTGTTCAGATGGTGAGGGATCTTCAATACCTTGACTGGATTCAGCATTCGAAATCACATTTGGAGGATGAGATGTTGAAGAAGGATTTTTCTTAAATGGGCGAAATGATTTCTTAGGGGTTGAAGTTTCAACAACCTGTTTCTTTATTTCAATCATGTCATTTGACATAGTATTAATACTTTTTGAAGACCTTCAATATCAAATGGATCTTTTGAGACTTTATTTTTAGAATCTTGACTAAATATCACTTTCTTGGATTTCCTGTCTTCTATCTCTTAACGTTTTTCTAATGCTAAGATTCTTTTCTCTACAGGGAGAGCTTATTTCATGTTTTCTAATAGGGTAGCTTTACTAGATGTTGTGGAGGTAAATCTCCTCTGCAGACAGAGGCGATCCCTACTAGCCCAGATCGGGTTTAGCAACAATAGTATCACGCTAAGGTGTAAGTTACTAATTGCAATAGACCAAATTGCGAAGAAGGCCTACCTTAAGTCCAAAGTTGTTGTTCATAGAGAAGATAATGCTCCCGTTTCCTTGCCCCGACATATCACAATTCTCCCACTTGTCGCGATCGAACACTTGCACACACAAGAAACACAGTGAACACACAAGCGTAAACCCAATATATGCAATTATGTATTAGTTATATAAGACACAACTCATGATCACAAAGAACAATACGAGTGGAACCATAACCAAATTCGCTTATCATTAATTAATACAAAGAAAGATACAACTTGGCTCTGACACTGAATCTTCCTTCGGTGGGTCGACAGCGGAATACGTCTCAGTAAAGCTCGTCGGGAATGGGACAAGCCTCTCTCTTAGGTTGTCTTGACAATAATCTCCTTGCTACTGATTTGGCTCTATGAGGACTATCAAGGCTCTTGCAACATTCTTTAGGCTATGAAGGCTCTTGGAGACTAGCTTGCAAGGGAAAATGGCAAGCTTATATAGATGGTGTAAGGGGATTTGGGATCCCTACAATTATGGGATTGGCCCTATCCTCAAGGAAGCTTCCCTGAGAGGTGGAAAACCACTTCTTCTACATGGAAATTTGGAGCCAAACCTCCCAACTCAATTTAGAGACCAGTTCAGGAATTGGTTGGAATCAATCTTCCGCCATTTTTTTTTTTTTTAAATTCCTTAATAAGCCCGGCGTGGGTACAACACTGAGACAGTACACCAGCTGGCACGCCCTATTTGGAGGATTTCCCTTATTGGCGCGGGTATAACACTGACTAGTCACGCCAAGGCAAAAAAGGCTATTTTTAGGGTTTTTCACAAGGAATTGTCTTCAGGGGAATGAATGCCCTTGTCCAGGTGGACACCATGAAAGTGGTTTTAGGTCATGTCACTTCTCACAGGTCACGGAATAAGCCCTCCAACGTGCGAGACGAGGAATTTCAGGGACGGTGACAAATTTTTTTGTAACACCAGATCTATCACTCTATTTGTACATCAACAACAGGCTTGGAAGCAGTTGGAATTTTTTTTAATAACTTGTTAAATCTGGAGTTGAAATATTTGATTATTTCCCCTAAATTTGTTTTAATATTGGAAAGAGCATTGATTAGGGATGCAACGGTTCTATCATCTCCAAATTTTGCAAGAAAAACTTGCTCAAAACTTTCCCAATTGGTAATGGATCCCACTAGAAGTAAAAAATACCAGGATCCCATAGATCCTTGTAAAGTATAAAAAAACAATCTGACTACAATATCTTCATGAGAAACTCCATTAAGATTCATGGCCAACATAAAATTATTGATAGGTTCTTCCACAAGAAGACCATCATGTGGATTATATTTAGGTAACCATTTTTCTGGATGATCTGGAAGAGGATTTGGATTTTTTATCAATACAAAACCAGGATTCGTTCAAGGTCGATTGGCCATAATTGGATTAGAATTTAGTGCGGGTACATAAGTAGATCCAGAAGTAGGGGGAATGAATGAAGAACTTACAACTAGAAAAGTACTACTTGTAATAGCACTGATTGTTTGAGTAGAGGAAATGGAAGACTGAGAAGATGCAGATTCAATAAGATAGTATGAAGAAGTAACCAAATGAAAATTTGATGTAAATTCACTTGTATCTGAATTAGATTTGGATATAGAAATTTTTTTGCGAATTGATTCAATTGGAAATTCAAAAGGAGGAATTCCAAGTTTCTCACTTTTGGATCTAGTTAACATACCAGTTTCTCTAAATAGAGAAGTAACACTTTCTTTAGAAGCTTCTGAGTTAACATGATTTTCAGCAAAAATAGATATTCCTTCTAATTTTTTAATTAAAGACTGAACTTCGGGAGACTCGGGAGTGAATTTTGAAGTAGATGACTGTCGAGATACTGCAAGAGATGATGGAAAGATTTCTACTATTTGTGATTTCTGAGTTGGTGATATAGAATGTGATCGGGAAGTTGTAGAATGCTTTTAAGGAGATCGACTCTTATGAGGGCTTATATTTTGAGGTTTAGATTTATATGCCATTCATAGTCACCCTCCTTCTAGTGCTAAAAATTTTGAGGCCTCGGAAATATATGGCAACAACAAGGGGGATAACCACCCGGTCCGGACCTTAAGACAGATCCTTTTCCATTTGGGATAGTGGCTTCGACTGGGTATAATGGGACCAGTTTCCTAGAGTTGGGTTTTTTGTTTGATTTCTGGGTTTCTCTCAAAGGATTTGCATGAAGAATTACTAAAAACTAAAACAAATTTATTCTAAAATGAAAAACTTTGAATTAACTCTAATTTAATCTAACCCGGGATAATATTAATTTGATGTGATCTATAATAATATCTATTCAATCTGTGATGATTAAGATCATCACAGATTTAATAGGATTTTTACTTTGTAAGATGATTCTCTTGAAAAGTAGTTAATCAAAAGAAAATGAGAAACATGTCACATATATTTGATGATCATATATAAAAAAAACCAATTTCTATCTTTATATCGTACAATAGTGCAACTGATATTTCAGACAAAAACAATCAATTTCATATATAATTCATGAAAGCTAAATTCATCACTAATATTCAAAACAGAACTAGAATACATGATAATATTACCAGATGTGTACTATCATGTTCATCGGATCAATGATAATAGGCCACATTCAACTCTTCTATCAGTAAGTCTTTCAAAGAATACAAAAGTGCATAAAAAAAAATGATATATAACTGAAAAGGTCGTGTTCCATTATTTTATCAAGGCATCCACAAACTTACTTACAATTAAGATTCTTTGCAAATGTTGTCAACTAAATTTTGGACCCCTCTCTAAATGCATGAATTGGGTTTAAATACTAAGCTAACTATAAACTAAAATTAAATTATTACAAAAATATAGAGGAGGTTTCAAACAACCTTTCTCTAAAAGCTTAACTTAAACAATAATCTAGGAATTTTAAACTAACAATCCTGATTTTGTGAATCCAACCCTTCTTTCTAAGTGTGATCACAAAGTTGAAAAATATCTAGCATTTTTTTAAGTTGAGCTGGCTGTGATATTCACAATCGAATCTATCCATTGAAAATATCATTTGAGATTACTGACTGAGATATTTTTGTTGAATCTGTAAGAGACTAAAGAGTTTGATGTTGATGGTAAGGTTAGATCAGAAAATTCTAGTAATTTTCTTGATCAAACTTATTAAATTTTTTGATCATTTTATCTTGTGTATCTGCTCTCTGTCTCCACTTTATTTCTGCTTCTCTTGTTCCTGAAAACACATCAGACATCTTTTATTTAAGAAGTTTTGTTTTAAACAATTGATCATATATAGACTGAATAATCTCATTTGATTTATTGGATGTCTTGGTCGCTTCTTTCTCTGCTTGATTAATTTGTGCTCTCCATTCTGCGAATAATATTTCTTTGTGAAGATTATCTATTTGTGGTAGATAAGCTTCCTTTCATGTTTCTGAAATTTGCCACTAAATGTGTTCTTAGATTTTATTTTCAAGTCTTTCACATTCCAGTTTCTAAATTTCTATTTGTTGAATCATTATCTTATTGGAATCACAATAAGAGTCAATCATGGAAGCTTGGTGACAAAACACTTCTTGTTCTTTCTTTAACACGGTGTTTACATCAAGTTCTTCTTTGATGAATTGTTCTAACTGTGGTTTAATCTATAACTCAACCATTTCTCTCTCCAGATGTGCTTGATTTTCATTAAGCTCTATCTGATACTTTGATTTGAGGCTTTTAATATCTTCATGAAATTGGGATGTGCTTATTTTGATCTACTCAATGGACTTGGCTTTCTCTTCATTTAACAATTGTTTTAATTCTTGTACTTTGGCTTCCTTTTGTTTCAACAATACTCTAACCTCGGAAACTTTATCAAGAGTAGCGGTGGCATATTCCCATGAATATTATGATAACTTGGTTAGATGTTCAGTGGGATCATCTGAGGAATCCTTCCAAAGTACATCAACTGATTCATTTGTTGGTTTTGGAGTTGCTTCATCAATCCTCCTTTTTTTATTTCTTTTAACTACAACCTTGTAGCTAGGACTATAGAAAATATATAATGAACGAATATCTTCAATCTATAGAACTATCTGATCTATAGGTAGGCCGGTATGATTTATTTGTCATGCATTGCTGGAACTCTTTGTAGCAGATTGACAGTCTCAACTATTTTATGTGAAGATTCTAGTGTTTGGAAACTTGATGCTTGATCAGTATTGGGATTTTCTTTGGGAGTCTTTATTGCTTCAAAAAATTCTTCCCATTCATTCATCAGATCTTTTACTTGAGACAACTTGGACTGATCTAACATGTTATGAATATGTTGAACTATTTCTGAATTTGATTTTGTCCCATTGTTCCTTTTTTTCTCCAGCACTTCTATCTCTTGAAAAATTTGGTCAATTTCTAAATTTACTTTCTTAGATTCGGATTCCTTTTCAGATTGATCTAAATTATGTATCAGAAATTTTTGGTAAAAATCACATATAAGAAATTTGTGTCGACGTGTTTCGAACCAGCCAGTGTGGATCATCATCAGGACAAGATGATAAATATGATGAAGAAACCTATTTAAATAGAAAGGGACAGCTCCATCTAGCCGTTGGAAAAATAGCTAGTTTGACTTGAATAAAATATTTTTTCAAATTTTATTAAAATTTATTTATAGTTCTCAAATATTCTATTTGAATATCATTTAAAATTATTTATAACATATAACCTTATATATATATATATATATATATATATATATATATATATATATATAATAAAATAAAATAAAAATGGAAAATAAAATACAATTAATAAAAATAACGATAATATTCGTTAAATAAAAAATAAAAAGAAATTATAATAATAATAATTATTATTATTAAACTAAGAGTGAAAAGCAGGAATCCAGCATCTACTAACACTCCACCCATCATCTCTATTAAGGTTAACTGGCCTCTTTTCAATTTCCAAGGCTTCCCTCAACTTTCGGTGGTGGAAATGGTTTATCCTTGCAATAACCTCAGTATCTTCAATACAAATATGATGTTTTGTTTTCTCAGCATGCCCTGCTAAGGCAGAGGACCGAGATCTACCATGTCTAAGGTCAGCAACATGCTCATTAATTCTTTGATTAATTGACCGACCAGTTTCACCTATGTAAGGTGTCTCACAAGAATAAGGAATCAAGTAAACACCCTTACTATCCAAAGGGCCAATCGGGTCTTTAACCGGCCAAAGAGAACTTTGAATAGTGCGAAGAGGCCTAAATGTTGAAGATACATTATGTTTCCTCAAGATCTTAGCAATTCTATCAGTAGTACCTTGGATAAATGGAAGGTGAACTCCAAATAACCGCTCACAGGGATCTCTCTTAGCCCTAGGACCTTTCTCAGCTTTTTGAAAAGCTCTAAGACATTGAGCCTTGCTATAACTGTTCTTACAGAAGACATCCAAGAGATGTGATTTTTCATCTTCAAAATGGTGAACATCAGAAATTCTAAAGGCTCTAGTGACTAGGGTACTGAGAACCCCAAGTTTCTGAGCAGGGAAATGATGAGAAATAACATGTAAATACTGCTCAGTATGCGTCTTATTTCTAAAGACTTGATGAGAAACAAAACCATCATCAATTCTCGAAAGAAGGACATCAAGAAAGGGTAGGCTACCATCCACTTCGAATTCCATGGTAAACTTAATAAAGTCAGATTGGTCATTAAGATGCTGGAAGAAAAGGTCCAATTTTTCTTTACCATGGGGCCACACCACACAAGTGTCATCAACAAACCTTTTCCAAAGTCTAGGTTGAAAGAGAGAGGAGGAAAGGGCCTTCGATTCAAAGTCTTCCATGAATAGATTAGCAACCACAGGGGAAAGCGAGGAACCCATAGCCACACCACAAGTTTTTTCAAAGAATTCACCCTCAAAACTAAAGAAGGTCAAGGTAAGACAAATCTCTATGAGATGAGCAGTATCAAGATCTGTGATACGAGAGATGACATCAATGGCTTGAACCTTAATGGGAATGCAGGTATACAATGATACAACATTAAAACTTACAAACCTATCATCAAGATCCAACTTAATGTCTTTCAATTAAGAGTCCTTGACAAAGGAATCGATGCGACCCACAAGGGGCTTCAACTTATTGGCTAAAAATTTAGCGAGAAAATAATTTGGACCACCTATGGTGTTGAAAATGGGGCGAAGGGGAGCACCATCCTTATGAATCTTAGGAAGACCATAAATCCTAGGGGTGAGGGGGTTACTTTCAATAAGTTTTTTACTAAGGGAGCTGACAGTGCTACTTGATTTTATTGCCAAAGCAACTGCTTTAGACACTTTTTAAAGGGGATTTTTTTCAAGCTTCTTGTAGCTTCTGCTATTAAGAAGGTGATCTAACATCTTATTATGATAATCCTCCTTGTTTAAAATCACCGTAGCACCTCCTTTATCAGCCTTAAGAACAAAAATGTCCCGGTTATTGTTTAAGGATTTAAGAGCCTCAAACTCCAGTTTGCTAATGTTGCTCTTAGGGGGCTTAGCTTTTCTAAGAATCACAGAGTAGTCTTGCCTAATGGTGTCTTTAGTAGCATCAGGAAGATCTCTAATCCCGTATTCTATATCACAAATGATGTCTCGAATAGGGATTTTTCTAGGAGCAAGAGCATAATTAAGGCCCTTCTCCAATAAACTATAAACATGACGATCAAAAGAAAAACTAGAGAGATTGATAACCATCCTCTTTAAAGAAAAATAATTTAAATTATTATTATTTTTATTATTATTAATGATAATATTATTAATCTTATTATTATTAATATTATCAATCATATTATTAATCTCATTGTGGTTATTAATAGGGTTACTATTTATATTAAATATAAAAAGAGGAAAATTTTTACTAACACTATTCTCTAAATTAATATTATTATTTGTATTATTATTAATGGTTCTATTATTAATATTAATATTATTAATATTATCAACTATATTATTAATCTCATTATGGTTATTAATCGAGTTACTATTTTTATTAAATTTAATAAGAGGCAAATTTTTACTAACACTATTCTTAATATTATTATTTGTATTATTATTATTAGTTATATTATTAATATTATTATAATTAATATTATCAATCTCATTATGATTATAAATAGAGTTATTATTTTTATTAAATTCAATAAGATGCAAACTGTTACTAACGTTAACTTCTCTTTTATTGCTGCCATCCAGCGTAGGTTTAAGATGAAAATTGTTATTAACGTTAACTTCTATTTTATTGTTTCCATCCAGCGTAGGTTTAAGATGAAAATTTTTATTAATGTTAACTTCTATTTTATTGTTTCCATCCAGCGCAGGTTTAAGATGAAAATTGTTATTAACATTAACTTCTATTTCATTGTTGCCATCCAGCACAGGTTTATTAGGAAGGACTAAGAAGGAATAACAAGAAGAAGGAAGAACCTGACCAGTCGATGAAGAATAAGAGCCATCAACACTGGATCTTTGCAAATGAACATCGCCATCTCTCTTATTGAATAAAGAAACCAAACCAAGCCCAGAATACCGGCTGCCCTCATCAACAGGAGAAGATTCTTGAATAAGAGGGATCGATTCTGCCAACGCAGCTTCAGAAATATTATCTGCTCATGAATTCGCTGACGCTGGAGAACTACATGTCTTCACCACACCTACTGCAACATCTACCAATCGATGACAAGATCTAGATGCTGGATGCATACCCATACCGAGGAGAGGACTAGAGGGAGTAGTTTTGGTTGACGGAGATGCAGGAGAAGCCGTCGAGGAAAAAACAAAGTTCAGAATGAAAGAACATAAAGCATCAACCTGATTACCAGAAACTGCGCTGTTAAAACCACATCTTCTCTCACGAACGCAGGAGGATTCTTTAGATATCTTGAGGAATTTCGAGCGACGTTTCCTATTGCAAAGATCTTCCCATCGCATAGCTTTCAACACAAAGAAGGCTTCCACAACAACCCAAACATCAGCAGGAATTAAATACGATAATTCCAAATGAGAAGAAAGCAACCTTCAGGACAAGATATTGAGGCAATTTCTAATCCTCGAAATCTCAGATCTGATAATACCAAGACTAGCTGCAAGAAAAACCCGACTATTTCTGGAATTATTTAGGGGATGTTTAATCTTGGTGAACAAAGGAATGGAGGAGGAGTCTACATATTTTTAAAAAGGTCAGATCATATGTCATCTTAGATACCCGTAAACATGCCCTTTCAAAATGGTGAACTTTAAGTTCCAAGGCCTTACTGAGCAGGGTTTCAATATTAGGAATTTGGCTTCTATGATCCATAAAATATGTATCAGAAATTTTCGATAAAAATCACATATAAGAAATTTGTGTTGACGCATTTCGAACCAGCCAGTGTGGTTCATCATCAGGACAAGATGAGAAATCTAATGAAGAAACTTATTTAAATAGAAAGGGACAGCTCCATCTAGCTGTTGGAAAAATGGCTAGTTTGACTTGAATAAAAGATTTTTTCAAATTTTATTAAAATTTATTTATAGTTCTCAAATATTCTATTTGAATATAATTTAATATTAATAATCAATAAAATTTAAAAATAATTTAAAATTATTTTTATTTAATTATATATGAATATAGGTTAAAATCATTTTTATATTTAATTATATTTGAGTATAATTTACTATAAATCATCAATAATTTTTGAAATAATTTAAAATTATTATTATTATTATTATTAAACTAAGAGTGAAGAGCAGGAATTCAGCATCTACTAACACTCCACCCATCATCTCTTTTCAATTTCCAAGGCTTCCCTCAACTTTCGGTGGTGGAAATGGTCTATCCTTGCAATAACCACAGTATCTTCAATACAAATATGATGCTTTGTTTTTTCTACATGCTCTACTAAGGCAGAGGACTGAGATCTACCATGTCTAAGGTCAACAACATGCTCATTAATTCTTTGATTAATGGACCGACCAATTTCACCTATAATTTATTTATTTATTTATTTATATATTTAAGGTTCTATGTTATAAATAATTTTAAATTATTTCAAAAATTATTGATGATTTATAGTAAATTATACTCAAATATAATTAAATATAAAAATGATTTTAAATTATATTCATATATAATTAAATAAAAATAATTTTAAATTATTTTTAAATTTTATTGATTATTAATATTAAATTATATTCAAATAGAATATTTGAGAACTATAAATAAATTTTAACAAAATTTTAAAAAACATTTTATTCAAGTCAAACTAGCCATTTTTCCAACAGTTAGATGGAGTTGTTCCTTTCTATTTAAATAGGTTTCTTCATCGTACTTCTCATCTTGTCCTGATGATGAACCACACTGGCTGGTTCGAAATGCGTCGACACAAATTTGTTATATGTGATTTTTACTGAAAATTTCTGATACATATTTTATGGATCACAGAAGCCAAATTCCTAATATTGAAACCCTGCTCGGTAAGGCCTTGGCACTTAAAGTTTACCATTTTGAAAGGGCACATTTACAGGTATCTAAGATGAAATCCGATTTGACCTTTTTAAAAACATGTAGAGACTCCTCCTCCATTCCTTCATTCTCCAAGATTAAACATTCCCTAAATAATTCCAAAAATAGTCGGGTTTGTCTTGCAGCTAGTCTTGGTATTATCAGATCTGAGATTTCAAGGATTAGAAAGTGCCTCGATCACTTGTCTCGAAGGTTTCTTTCTTCTCATTTGGAATTATCGTATTTAATTCCCGCTGATGTTTGGGCTGTTGTGGAAGCCCGCTCTGCATTGAAAGCTATGCAATGGGAATATCTTTGCAATAGGAAACATCGCTCGAAATTCCTCAAGATATCTAAAGAATCCTCCTACGTTTATGAGAGAAGATGTGGTTTTAACAATGCTGTTTCTGGTAATCAGGTTGATGCTTTACGATCTTTAATTTTGAACTCTTTTTTTTCCTCGACGACTTCTCCTGCATCTCTGTCAACCAAAACTGATCCCTCTAGTCCTCTCCTCGATACGGGTATGCATCCAGCATCTAGATCTTGTCATTGATTGGTAGATGATGCAGTAGGTGTGGTGAAGATGTGCAGTTCTCCAGCGTCAGTGAATTCGCGAGCGGATAATATTTCTAAAGCTGCGTTGGCAGAATCGATCCCTCTTATTCAAGCATCTTCTCCTGTTGATGAGGGCAGTCGGTTTTCTGGGCTTGGTTCGATCTATTTATCTGGTAAGAGAGATGGTGATGTTCATTTGCAGAGATCCAACGTTGATGGCTCTTATTCTTCCTCAACTGGTCAGGTTCTTCCTTCTTCTCGTTATTCCTTATTAGTCCTTCCTAATAAACCTGCGCTGGATGGCAGCAATGAAATAGAAGTTAACGTTAATAACAATTTGCATCTTAAACCTGCACTGGATGGCAACAATAAAATAGAAGTTAACGTTAATAACAATTTTCATCTTAAACCTACGCTGGATGGAAACAATAAAAGAGAAGTTAACGTTAGTATAGTTTGCATCTTATTGAATTTAATAAAAATAATAACTCTATTTATAATCATAATGAGATTGATAATATTAATTATAATAATATTAATAATAGAACTATTAATAATAATACAAGTAATAATATTAAGAATAGTGTTAGTAAAAATTTGCCTCTTATTAAATTTAATAAAAATAGTAACTCGATTAATAACCATAATGAGATTAATAATATAGTTGATAATATTAATAATAAAACCATTAATAATAATACAAATAACAATATTAATTTAGATAATAGTGTTAGTAACAATTTGCCTCTTTTTATATTTAATATAAATAGTAACCCTATTAATAACCATAATGAGATTAATAATATGATTGATAATATTAATAATAATAAGATTAATAATAGTATCATTAATAATAATAAAAATAAAAATAATTTAAATTATTTTTCATTAAAGAGGACGGTTATCAATCTCTCTTGTTTTTCTTTAGATCGTCATGTTTATAGTTTATTGGAGAAGGGCCTTAAGTATGCTCTTGCTCCTAGAAAAATCCCTATTCGAGACATCATTTGTGATATAGAATACGGGATTAGAGATCTGCCTGATGCTACTAAAGACACCATTAGGCAAGATTGCTCTATGATTCTTAGAAAAGCTAAGCCCCCTAAGAGCAACATTAGCAAACTGGAGTTTGAGGCTCTTAAATCCTTAAACAATAACCAGGACATTGTTGTTCTTAAGGCTGATAAAGGAGGTGCTACGGTGATTTTAAACAAGGAGGATTATCATAATAAGATGTTATATCACCTTCTTAATAGGGGAAGCTACAAGAAGCTTGACAAAAATCCCCTTAAAAAAGTGTCTAAAGAAGTTGCTTTGGCGATAAAATCAAGTAGCACTGTTAGCTCCCTTAGTAAAAAGCTTATTGAAAGTAACTCCCTCACCCCTAGTATTTATGGTATTCCTAAGATTCATAAGGATGGTGCTCCTCTTCGCCCCATTGTCAACACCATAGGTGGTCCAACTTATCTTCTCGCTAAATTTTTAGCCAATAAGCTGAAGCCCCTTGTGGGTTGCATCGATTCCTTTGTCAAGGACTCTTCTTCCTTTATTAATGAATTGAAAGACATTAAGTTGGATCCTGATGATAGGTTTGTAATTTTTGATGTTGTATCATTGTATAATTGCATTCCTATTAAGGAAGCCATTGATTTCATCTCTCCTATCACAGATCCTGATACTTCTCATCTCATAGAGATCTGTCTTACCTCGACCTTCTTTAGTTTTGAGGGTGAATTCTTTGAACAAACTTGTGGTGTGGCTATGGGTTCCCCACTTTCCCCTGTGGTTGCTAATCTATTCATGGAAGACTTTGAATCGAAGGCCCTTTCCTCCTCTCTCTTTAAACCCAGGCTTTGGAAAAGGTTTGTTGATGACACTTGTGTGGTGTGGCCCCATGGTAAAGAAAAATTGGACCTTTTCTTCCAGCATCTTAATGACCAATCTGACTTTATTAAGTTTACCATGGAATTCGAAGTGGATGGTAGCCTACCCTTTCTTGATGTCCTTCTTTCAAGAATTGATGATGGTTCCTTTTCTCATCAATTCTTTAGAAAGAAGATGCATACTGAACAATATTTACATGATGGTTCTCATCATTTCCCTGCTCAGAAACTTGGGGTTCTCAGTACCCTAGTCACTACAGCCTTTAGAATCTCTGATGTTCACCATTTTGAAGATGAAAAATCACATCTCTTGTATGTCTTCTGTAAGAACGGTTATAGCAGGCTCAATGTCTTAGAGCTTTTCAAAAAGCTGAAAAAGGTCTTATGGCTAAGAGAGATCCTTGTGAGCAGCTATCTGGAGTTCACCTTCCATTTATCCAAGGTACTACTAATAGAATTGCTAAGATCTTGAGGAAACATAATGTATCTTCAACATTCAGGCCTCTCTGCACTATTCGAAGTTCTCTTAGGTCGGTTAAAGACCCGATTGGCCCTTTGGATAGTAAGGGTGTTTACTTGATTCCTTATTCTTGTGGGACACCTTACATAGGTGAAACTGGTCGGTCCATTAATCAAAGAATTAATGAGCATGTTGCTGACCTTAGACATGGTAGATCTCGGTCCTCTGCCTTAGCAGAGCATGTGGAAAAAACAAAGCATCATATTTGTATTGACGATACTGAGGTTATTGCAAGGATATACCACTTCCACCACCGAAAGTTGAGGGAAGCCTTGGAAATTGAAAAGAGGCTGGTTAACCTTAATAGAGATGATGGGTGGTGTTGTGGACAATTTTGTCAACCCCTAGAGACAGTCTAGAGTTGCCATAGACCAGTGCCTAGGACATCTTAATATAGCAAGGAACTCTTCATATAGCTTGGGTTGTCAATCCAAAATCTCTCTTACTATCTCTTGTAAAACAAGGAAATAATTTTATGATGGGACCAATCTCTCTCAGAAGCTGATACAAAGATAAGAATAGTGTAGGGAAATCATGCAAAACTCCAATACAAAAGGCTTCAGACAGTTAAGAGACAGCTTACTGTAAAGAGGGTCAGTTCAGATAATATATCACAGAAATCAAATATCAGGAAATGAGTGTAGTGAGGAAAAATAAAGAAGATATTAGTTAACATGAGACTGATACCCAGATACACAACAGAACCACATAAGGGAATATTAATTTATGAATCCTTATATGAAAATGGCATTTTAAAAGCACCCTCCTCATGCAACTAATATAGCAGAAAATATGAATGATAAGGACATGGAACAGTATATCATGACTAGGCCTATTTAAAGCGCTTGACTAATTCCAGAAAGGGCACCAACAGGGATGAATCCTTACTGCAAACTAGTGAGCCACTCACATTCTAGAACATGATACAAGAAGATGAATAGCTTGAAATGAGATGTTGTATTAACACATAAAGGATAATTACATACTGTGAGATACCAAAGACCAGAATCTTCATTACAGTTATAACTCCTCCTCACTGAGACCCTATGGGCTCTGAACCTTCATACAGAAATATTACAAAATGTATACAAAAGCCTTTTCACTGCATAGTCTGCCGACAGAAATCTGGAACCACTGCAATGTCTTTCTTTCTATCTTTTATAGGAGAGATAGAGAATTCTAGAGGAGGAGGTAGATGGAACACATATAATGACTTATTTTGAATCAAGTGGCGGAAAACACTCGCGCCCACACTATGAATGACTGAACATAAATGACTGTACTATACAACTTATTTCCAGAAATGAGTGTTGAAAATGAAAGTCTGCTTATAAACAAGACATAAATAATAAAATATATCAATATTCTGCTCTTTGCTGGAGGGGGAAGATCTGCGGAAATAAAACCTTGAGGCGCCTGTTTCTATACGTGGTACTTTCGGCCTTCTAATTTTGAATTCCAATTTGAAACCTTTCATACCAGACACTGAATTCATTGCTCCTTTATTAATAATCTACTGCTGCATTAATGTTTTCATCTGCCCGAAATTTTCCTTTTTTGATTTTCTCTGGAGGGTTCTATAGATTGGAATATATTTCTTTAATGGAGGTCACATCATGGTAACTCCCGAATCCCTTCCTCCAATTTCGTCTCCACACCCAGGTCCTGCAAAAACAAAATCATGTTGAATAAAACTAATCACAGAGATAGTGGGCATAGTGAGGTTAATGGAAGCGGTGGCACAGATTTGAGAGGATGATGAGACGATGCGGGGTGGTGAAAAACACAGAGGAATAGCAGAGGGATGGGAAGTGGAAGTGGGGTAATATAGCGGGACGACGATAAGTGCACAAGGCAAAGACATGAAACAAAAACACTGAAACGCAATGCATAAACTAAGTATGTGAATAGTGGAGGGAAAAGTGAATGATGTGTGGACAGATGACGGAAAATGGCGGAAAAATGCTAACGGCACAAAGACTCAAAGATTAACTTTCGTGGAAGTTACGAAGGAAAATGTGACAAAACAATGGAGCAAAGGCTTTGGAAGTGGGACCCAAAGCGCACATCGCAAACTCGCAAGTGGAGAAAGTGCGATGGGGAAAACGATGGAGTAACACGAAACTGCGCTCTGCGTTCTGCGATGAGCATGACCAGTCGAGCGCAGATCGCAAAAATGAGAAGTGCGATGACTGAGAATGGAGTGAATGGGAAACTACGCTTTTGCGATGGGGCGGATATGCGATTTGCGATAAACGCTCTAAGGGGCAGCGCTTGGCTGTATGGATGAGAGGAGGCGCGAAGCTATGGGAGAGAGGAGCTAGGCCTTATATGACTTTAAAGAGCGGGTTTTAGCCTTTTTTTTAATGTATTTCCGGTTCGGGAAAGGGCAACGATAAAAGGGAAAGAGGAGACTTTGGCCAAAATTTAGATTGGGGGGGGGGGCTGACTTGTACAACATTGGCTCCATCTGGGGACGGCATGTTTTTCCTCGGACATGTCGAGAACATGCAGACCTCAGACCCTCTTATGTATGAATTTTATTCTACGATCCCTTTGCTTTTCTTCAAAACTTATCAGCTTATTTATACTATTTACATTCAAAATTGAAATCACACTTATATATGTCATATACATTATAATACATCAAGCCTGTCTGCTTGAATCAGTACTGGAAGTAGAATTTAAGGAATCGTCCATTCACGGGGGCATCTAACCAGTCACCCTGTAAATTTTCCAATATAAAAGTGTTATTGCCTCCCAGTTGCACAATCTTGAATGGACCAAACCAAAGGGGGTCAAATTTACCGTGTTTTCCTTTTTCAGCTCTTATGACATCCCATCTGAGAACTAGGTCCCCAATTTGAAACTTTCTATCTTTAGCATGCTGATCAAAGATCTCTTTCATTTTTTCCTGATACTCAGCTAATCTTTGGCTTACCTGGTCGCGTGTTTCCTCTAATTCTACCAATTGATTTATCCTTCTGACCATATCATCTAATTCTTCTTGGTTTTCTTGCATGAAACGTGCCACTGACAACGCCAATTGCACAGGAAACATAGCTGCTCGTCTATACACCAGCTCATAGGGTGACTTCCCTGTTGCTCTCTTGCTGGTTATTCTATTCGCCCATAGAGCAAACTTTAATTGGGAATCCCAATTCCTCTGATTCTCACTGATTGTTTTCTTCAAGGCCCTCACCAAGGTTTTATTAGAAGACTCTGCTAAGCCATTTCCCTGTGGATAGTAAGCAGTAGAGTGAGTCAATATGATATTATATCGTTGGCAGAACTTTAAAAACCTGACAGATTTGAAAGCCTGTGCATTGTCAGTTACAATTCTAGCAGGGCAGCCAAACCTAGATATGATATTCTCCTCCATAAACTTCATTATCACGGCATCAGTAGCATTTCTTGTAGGTATGGCTTCCACCCACTTTGTAAAATAATCTGTGGTTGTTAGTATCCATTTGTGTTGGCCACTTGATGGGGGATGTATTTCTCCTATGAAATCTAACCCCCATTTTTGAAATGGTTCTTTTACATGAATAGGAATCAAGGGAAAGGCTGTTGATTTCTGTCTTTCTGCAAAACTTTGACACTTGTCACATGCCCTGACCCAAGCAAAAGCATTTGTAAACAATCTTGGCCAGTAAAACCCAGCCTTCATGATCTTTTGAGTTGTTGCCCTCCAGCTGTAATTTCCTCCACATATTCCCCCATGAAATTCTGTAATTATATTCTCCACTTCATTTTCTGTGAGACATAATAGTAATATACCTAGAGGGCCTCTCCAATATAGCTGTCCATTATTAATCATATACTTCTGGGATTTCATTCTTATAGCTCTGTATTTTGTCCTATCACAACTTGGAGGATAGCTAAGCGTTAAAAGATATTCAACTATTTCTTTGTACCAAGGGCTATCGAGATATTTCATGTGTATCTTTTGAGTGGCCATCTCCAGTCCTTGCTGTTCTCCTTCTTTTTCAAATTCTTCATTTGCTATCATGGATAGGTTAATGCCCAAAGCTTGATGATTTGATTCAGATAACATCTTAGCTAGTCCCTGTCCTTTAATCAGTTTAGTAGGCCTTATGTCCAAATCATACTCCTGTATTTTTGCAATCCATCTTCCTCTTTTTCCTTCGTTGTCCCCTTGAACTAGGATGTCTTTGACGGCTGCTGTGGGAACATATGTAGTAATGTGGGATTGCAAAACGTAAGTTCTAAAAGATTTGAGGGACTTTACTAGGGCATACGCCTGCTTCTCCAATATATTATATTTCAATTCAGCATCACGCAGTACTTGACTGAAGAAAGCTATAGGTTGCTCATATCCTTCTTCATTCTTTTGCAATAACACTCCAGCAATTGTATGAGGTGAAGCAAATGAAAATATCAAAAATGGCTTTGCGTAATCTAGCCCAGCTAGCATAGGAGCTTCAGCAAATGCGTGTTTTATCCTGGTGAATGCGTCTCTAGACTCCTGGGACCATTTTACTTCACTATCTTTTTTCAACATATCAGTTATATGCCTAACTATCTCAGCATAGTTAGGAATAAACCTTCTTAGAAAATTAATTCGGCCTAAAAACACCTGTACTTCCTTCTTATTTCTGGGTAAGGAAATAATGTTTATTACTTCAACTCTCTTAGGGTCTATTTTCACACCATCTTTAGTTACAATGTGCCCTAAGAGTTTTCCCTCATCTAGTGCAAATAAAGATTTTTGAGGATTAAGGGATAAGCCATACCTATTGCACTTTTCGAAAGTTCTTCTTAAATGCTCAATATGCTCATCATCATTCTTTGAAAACACTGTGATATCGTCAAGATATACCACCAAAAACTTGTCCCTCTCCCCAACAAAGGCTATGTCCATTGCCCTCTGAAAAGTAGCTCCTGCATTAATCAATCCAAATGGCATCCTGGCATACATAAATGTGCCCTATGGTGTAGTGAATGTGGTTTTCTTCTGATCTTCTGGGAGTACAGCCACCTGATCTTCTTCTGTCACCTTGTTTGGCTGCAATGGAACGTCATCCTTGTTGAATAATCTTTCTAGAGGCACCAGCCCTCTAGGTATAACATTTCCTTTTAGCTGCAGCACTCTATTACCTGCTATTTTCTCTTCCCATCCGTTTTCTACAACATTTTCAACTTCTTCCTCTTCATCATCATCAATCTCCATATTGGAGAATTCTCCCACGGTCTCCATGAATCTCTTCATCTGTTCATCATCTTCAAATACCTGCCAGTGTTTAATATTATCTAGAATAGATGGTCTGTAGCATACCTCCACTTCGTATCTTAAAAGTGGATTCTGAGGAGGATGGAATGTGTTGGCAGCTACAGCAAGAGAATCTGCTATCCTGTTTTGCTCCCGGGGCATGAACTGTATGTTAAATGCTGAGAAGAAATTCTCTATCATGTCCCATACTTCATTTCTATAAGCTTTCAGCCATGGATGCTTAGTTTGGCATTGATTTTTAATTTGCCTTACCACCAACTCGGAGTCTCCCATGACTTTTAAACATAGGATGCCGATGTTTCTAGCTGTCTGTAGTCCCAATAAAAGTGCTTCATATTCAGCTACGTTGTTGGTAGCTTCGTACTCAAATTTAAAGGACAGTGGCACCCATTTTCCTGTAGGAGAGATTAATAGCACCCCAGCTCCATTGCCTTCACTTGAATTTGCCCCATCAAAATGCAAAGTCCAAATTTCTGATGCCTGATCTTCTTTAGGCTGCTCGGCTTGAATTTGACTAAAAAGGGGCTCATGAGCATAATTTTGATTTTCTTCTAGCATCAAACATGAGAAGTCTCCCTCTTTGTTATACACTGGTGAATTCTCTAAGCAGTCAGCCTTGGTTACCATTTTAACAAATCTTGTCTCCCTGTATAACCTCCTCTCCTGGCCTCCAAAGACTGGGATAGTAGCATATGTTAAATCAAATTTGATTGACCCACCAATTTTTGTACCCCAGGACCTTGACAGCAACATGCCAAAGCGAGCTGGGATATCGACAACCACAATGTCCATGACCACACTCTTTGCTGGAATTTGGGCAAAATTGACCACTAAATCTTTAATCATTCCCAAGCATTTAACCCTTTTGGAATCAAATGAATATAAGTCTTTATATGGTCTTGTAATTTGTAGTCCTAGTTGTTCCATGAAAGACAAAGGCATAAGATTATGGGAAGCCCCAGAATCTAACATACAATTGTGTAACAGCAGGTCATGAATAACTAGGGACACATAAAAGGGAGGAGTAGAAGGGTCTATCTCCTCGACATGTGGGCCAAAGACTACCATGGGTCTTTCTTCTTGAAGGTTTAAACTATCAGGCGCGATTGGTATTTCAGGAGGAAGTATAAAGGAAGTAACTTGAGACTGATATACAGGCTGTTTTAATAGTTCAGTCAGGGGGACTGGGATCTTCATTTTCTCAAGTTATTTTTGTAAATTGAAAGCAGAAGAGGGATTTTCTATAGCAGCTTCTTTAAATTCTTTATTTTCAGCTGAAGATTTAATTTCTTTCGACACGGACTCAACATTAAGAGGACTGACTCTTTTTGAAGAAGAAGAAATCTGATCATTAGACTGCGGGGGAATATTTAGAGGGTTCTTACCTTTTTCTATGCTTTTCTTTGTTGCTGATTCCTTCTGAGCAGGTGCTTCTTTCTGAGGTGGCTCCTCTTCTTGATCTTGAGTTCGGGTCCTCTTCCTTGAATATCTGAGATCATATTTTACATTGAACTGTGCTTCCATGAAGTCAGTAAATTTCTTACAATAATGGTCAATCTCTGCTTCATCTTCTTCTTCTTGCAAGGGGCATTCTATATCATCATTATTTGAAAAAGCCAGATTTGAATCTTCTAATGCATAAGCTGCATCTCTAGCGGAGTCTTCTACTAGACCTTCCAGGTACAAGGGATGAGGTACCTCGTCTTGCGATTCCTTTGCTTCCCTCGTCAATATCTGCAATGGTGGTCTTCTATACTGGGGATTGTATCCTCTGTTTGGAGCATTATAGAAATTCTTGGGAGCTGCATTTTTAGCTTCCAGCTCAAGCTTGACCATCTTCTTTATCATTTTTCTTATTTCATCCATTTTATCTAAATCCTTATCTTGATTAGAAGTAGAAATCTCTTCTTTGCCTCTCCTCCTAGTATCTTGTTCAGCTTTTCCCTTTAATTTCCCAGAGGAGGCGAAGTTTGCTTCTAACTCCAAAGCATCTGACTGCGCATCATCTAAAGTGGCAGGTTTTCTTTCTCTCAAGGAGAATCCAAAATCAAAATCAAAGGCTGCTATGAAAATTATCTTGGCCGCAACTTCATGGGGCTTCATTTCAGGAGGTAGGCTCAAATATAGCTTGTTGAATCTTTTAATAAACTCTGACACCCCTTCATTTTGTTTCTTCTTCATAGCATTAAACTCAGTAAGACACTGACCATGATCTTTCTTTTCTCCCCACTTCCTGAGAAAAGTATTCTCCATCTGGTCCCAGGTGGTCACAGAATGATTTCCCAATGTCTTGAACCATTTTCTGGCTTCACCCTCCAAAGATTGTACAAACAATATCAAGACCACATCCAAATGTTCGACATTTAAGTTTTCTGCAAAAGAGCAGAAGGTCTCGAGATGCTTCTGAGCATCAATTTCATTTTCTCCATTAAATCTCGGCAATATCTTCAAATAATCCTGTGGCATATCATTTAGCACTTGGGGCAAGGCCAGTGGGGCATATTTGTTCAATAGAAAAGCAGGAACATTGGCCATTGGAGGAGGTGAGGGTTGTACAACAGTTTGAGATACAAATGAAGGGAGAGGAGTAGGAGGAAGTGGAGTATGAATAACAATGGGAATATATTGCACAGAAGTCTGAGGTGTGGATGGGAATAGTTCACGGTTAACAGCAACTACTTCTGTGACCTCTTTAATTTCCTCAACCTCAAAACTAGGATGAGAATCTTCTTCAATCCAGGTACTTCCTCTACGTGGAGTTTCTGAATAAAACTCGGGATTTTCTATTCTAATCTCTTGAGAAGAAGAGGGCAGATAATTTTCAACGGAATATTCAGGGTTTTCAGCACGAACTGACTTCCTCTCCTTCCAAACTCTTTTATGAATGATCTTCTCTGGGTCAGACACGTAAGGTGTCTTTGATTGAGATGTATCTGACCTCAAATGTGGCTTACGAGGAGCCAGGACTACCAATAGATTTATCAAATAAATAACAGTGGAGTCGCCAAGGTGAGAGATACGCAACTCTTCAACTCTCTGTGCTCACCTGATTAGAGAGTGAATATGATTTGTCGAGGCCCAGGGAAACTGATATTCTTGAATTCGGTCCCCGGCAACGGCGCCAGAAAGATGTTGTAGACAATTTTGTCACTCCTAGAGACAGCCTAGAGTTGCCATAGACCAGTGCCTAGGACATCTTATCATAGCAAGAGAACATGAAATATAGCTTGGGTGTCAATCCAAAAGCTCTCTTACTATCTCTTTTAAAACAAGGAAATTAGTTTAAATGGAACCAAACTCTCTCAGAAGCTGATACAAAGATAAGAATAATGTAGGACAGGACATCATGCAAACCTTAAATATTAAAAGGTTTTTTACAATAAGAGACACTGTGTATAAAGAGAGAGCTGTCAGAGGGACATAAACATGCAAATCAAATATCGAGAAATGATCAAGGAGGGAAATAAAAGAAGATATTAGTTAACATGAGACTGGGAGCAACGTATGCTGTCGTAACCACATGAGGGCATATTAATTTATGAATCCTTATATGATAATGGTGTTTAAAAGCACCCTCCTCATGCAACTAATATAGCAGAAAATATGAATGATAAGGACATGGAACAGTATATCATGACTAGGCCTATTTAAAGCGCTTGACTAATTCCAGAAAGGGCACCAACAGGGATGAATCCTTACTGCAAACTAGTGAGCCACTCACATTCTAGAACATGATACAAGAAGATGAATAGCTTGAAATGAGATGTTGTATTAACACATAAAGGATAATTACATACTGTGAGATACCAAAGACCAGAATCTTCATTACAGTTATAACTCCTCCTCACTGAGACCCTATGGGCTCTGAACCTTCATACAGAAATATTACAAAATGTATACAAAAGCCTTTTCACTGCACAGTCTGCCAACAGAAATCTGGAACCACTGCAATGTCTTTCTTTCTAGCTTTTATAGGAGAGATAGAGAATTCTAAAGGAGGAGGTAGATGGAACACATTTAATGACTTATTTTGAATCAAGTGGCGGAAAACACTCACGCCCACACTATGAATGACTGAACATAAATTACTGTACTATACAACTTATTTCCGGAAATGAGTGCTGAAAATGAAAGTTTGCTTATAAACAAGACATAAATAATAAAATATATCAATATTCTGCTCTTTGCTGGAGGGGGAAGATCTGCGGCAATAAAACCTTGAGGCGCCTGTTTCTGTACGTGGTACTTTCGGCCTTCTAATTTTGAATTCCAATTTGAAACCTTTCATACCGGACACTGAATTCATTGCTCCTTTATTAATAATCTGCTGCTGCATTAATTTTTTCATCTGCCCGAAATTTGCCTTTTTTGATTTTCTCTGGAGGGTTCTATAGATTGGAATATCTTTCTTTAATGGAGGTCACATCATGGTAACTCCCGAATCCCTTCCGCCAATTTCGTCTCCACAACCAGGTCCTGCAAAAACAAAAGCCTGTTGAATAAAACTAATCACAGAGATAATGGGCATAGTGAGGTTAATGGAAGCGGTGGCAGAGATTTGAAAGGATGATGAGACGACGCGGGGTGGCAAAAAACACAGAGGAACAGCGGAGGGATGGTAAGTGGAAGTGGGGTAGTACAGCGGGACGCCGATAAGTGCACAAGGCAAAGACATGAAACAAAAACACCGAAACGCAACGCATAAACTAAGTATGTGAATAGTGGAGGGAAAAGCGAATGACGCGTGGACAGATGACGGAAAATGGCGGAAAAATGCTAACGGCATGAAGACTCAAATATTAACTTTCGTGGAAGTTACAAAAGAAAATGTGACAAAACAATGGAGCAAAGGCTTTGGAAGTGGGACCCAAAGCGCATATCGCAAACTCGCAAGTGGAGAAAGTGCGATGGGGGAAACGATGGAGTAACACGAAACTGTGCTCTGCATTCTGCGATGAGCGTGACCGGTCGAGCGCAGATCGCAAAAATGAAAAGTACGATGACTAAGAATGGCGTGAACGAGAAACTACGCTTTTGCGATGGGGCGGATATGCGATTTGCGATAAACGCTCTAAGGGGCAGCGCTTGGCTGTATGGATGAGAGGAGGCGCGAAGCTAGGGGAGAAAGGAGCTAGGCCTTATATGACTTTAAAGAGCGGGTTTTAGCCTTTTTTTTTAATGTATTTCCGGTTCGGGAAAGGGCAACGATAAAAGGGAAAGAGGAGACTTTGGCCAAAATTTAGCTGGGGGGGGCTGACTTGTACAACAGGTGGAGTGTTAGTAGATTCTAGATTCCTGCTCTTCACTCTTAATTTAATTATTATTATTATTATTTATTTTTTTATTTTATTTTAACGAATATTATCGTTATTTTTATTAATTGTATTTTATTTTATTGTATTTATTGTATTTATTTTGGATTATTTTATTTTATTTTATTTTTGTTAATTTTCATTTTTTATTGTGATTTTTCATTTTCTTTTTATTTTATATTTTCATTTGTATTTATTTATTTACTTTTAATTTTATTTAATTTTATATTTTTTAAATTATATATATATATATATATATATATATATATATATATATATATATAAAAGGTTCTATGCTATAAATAATTTTAAATTATTTCAAAAATTATTGATGATTTATATTAAATTATACTCAAATATAATTAAATATAAAAATGATTTTAAATTATATTCATATATAATTAAATAAAAATAATTTTAAATTATTTTTAAATTTTATTGATTATTAATATTAAATTATATTCAAATAGAATATTTGAGAACTATAAATAAATTTTAATAAAATTTGAAAAAAACTTTTATTCAAGTCAAACTAGTAGTTTTTCCAATGGCTAGATGGCTCTGTCCCTTTCTATTTAAATAAGTTTCTTCGTCATATTTCTCATCTTGTCCTAATGATGAACCACACTGGCTGGTTCGAAACGCGTCGACACAAATTTCTTATATGTGATTTTTACCGAAAATTTCTGATACATATTTTATGGATCACAAAAGCCAAATTCTTAATATTGATCCAAATTATCAGCCTACTGCTGTGATTGACCTGATTCATTTTCAGATATATCTTTCATTTCATCATCCAGACTAACACTTGAAGTGTGTTTTTCATCTTCAATAGCCAATAAATTCAAAGGAACATTTTCTAGTCTCTTGTTTCTATATGCTTGAAAAGCTTCAGCATCTTCTTGACTTAAATGAATAGAAATGTATTTGATAATATCATAGAAATTTTCCATGCCTTCAAAGAAGTCATCAAATTCATCCGCTTCCTTTACAAAAGGCTTCATTTTTAACTCTGCGATGTAATTTTTAATCACATCTTTGGGATCATATAATATTCCTAGCGTAAATGCCAATTTCAATAATTGAATCTTAGGAACCTCTTTGAATGTGTGGCCAATATTATCCAGAGAAAAGGTGCCACACTATAGAGGGAAAGTAGGCCAAATAGCCTTTTTACCATCCTTTAGCTATTTTGTGACACCATTGACAAGTTGATAGGCTATTTCTTTTGCAAGTAATTTATCTGGAATATAGTAAGGTAAAACATGGGGAGGAGCATAACTCCCAAATACTCTAATATATGTGAATTTTTCTTCGGGAAACCATCTAGCTACTAGAAGAATATCTATATTTGCTTCTTCAGAAACCCTAGGAGCCTTTTTGTTGAAAATCATCTGATGTATGGGAAATATGACTCCGTAGCAAATTTTATAGAAGTGTAAGTGGAACTCGGAATCCCAAAGTTTTCTATGGTAGATATGAATCGGGGTAGGGTTTTTGGTAGTCCATTTCCAACCCATTGTAGGAAAATTAGAAGTAGAAAAAATAGCATCCATGACATAGGAAAACATATAAAAAGGACGTATTTCTCTGAGTGAAACACTTCTTTTATTCCTATATTTAGTTATATGCTTGGCTAGGTAATTGGATAAAATTTCTGCCCAATTTAAGATAGATGAATTGATGATTGCATCAATTAGGGGAACCCAATCTCTTGAAAATCTAGTACTATCAGGCTTGGAAAATATTCTACATAACATACTAGCGGCATAACAAGAAGGATTAGGAATTTGTGAAATTGGGTATGTATCAGACTTATCTTGCTTTAATTTTCCTTCATTGTCCTTCCACTCATGAATGACTTTGATAAGTTTGGGATATTTTGCTCTGAAAGTCTGCACATATTTATTGTCATGTTTCTGCTGCAGGGTTGGTAGGTGATACATTGCTGCTAAATCCTCTGTTTTTAAAGAACCTTTAGTTTCTCCTCTCGAATTCTTGAACATTCTATCTTCAATGTTTAAGTGGTCAATTTCTCACTTAACCATGTCTGTATAAGGAAGAATATTTGGTCTCGCAGCTATCCTATGAATGTATGAGCATGCAACGTCAAAAAGGGTTGCATTAGAGGTAGAATCAGTGCCTGTTGCAGAAACTTTGTTTATCACCCTTGGTCCTTCATCTTCGAGGAGTTTATATGTTGCCTCCCATGTCAAACTTCCGTAGTCTTTGTTATAGATGATGTCTGAAAATAATGAAGACATACCTATGTCTTCTGTGGACGACATTTGAGAAATTTCTTTGCCCCTTTTGCTCATTTTGAACTTCTTAAATCTGGTAATTGGTTTCCTGAGAACGAAGTGAATTTAACACATAAGGAGTATTATGAGACTAAATCAATCATTTACTTCAAACACACACGAGAAGATGTCAATCTATTAATCATCTTTCATAATTCCTATTTTAATATTTCACATGGCTTCACACATAATATCTATCAATCGTTTTAAAGCCGTTAAGATCTTAAATTCCATTTGATATGAAACAAGTTGTTTTCACATGTTAAATTCATTTAATACACAAATCGCAATCATTCCTTATAATATTTTTTGATGCTTGACCCTTAAAGGCTGTGAAATGCAATCTGCGCAAATCGTAGATCGCAACTTTTATAGGATAGCATTTGAGTATATATTATAAGTTGCACGCAATGCGAATTGCGAAAAACTCAAAGTGACCATGATAGTGAAAGATTTTATATTTCCTGGTTTATTTTCTTGTCGGGTCTGCGAGTATCGCAACTTATATCATTTGCTTCTTAAAGCTTCATTGATTAAATAAATTGCGATGCGAAAAGGAAAATAAAATAAAACGATGATTTGATGTTTTTACAAGGTTTCTTAATTATTTCTTCGGAAAGTCTTCGAGCGCATTTCGCAATTCGCATATTTTAATTTTTATAATTCTTTTTGAAATACGATATGTAATATGTGATGCAATTTAAGGAAAAATAGAAAATTTTATTTTCTAAGTTTTTTTATTTTAGGAAACTATAAAAATAATTTCCTATTTATTTCTAAAGGGTCCCTATTTTTAAAAAATAAATGGGGGGTTGTTGTATAGCACAACAGGACCCAACAACATCTTAGTGAAAAGAGAAGTAATTTGATTTTTTCAGTAATTTTTCATCTTGGGGAATAATGAAAGTGAATTCGACTTTAAAATTTTCATTTCAATAGTTTTGAAATAGATGGGGGGAATCATTATTTGTTGCATTACTTGCACTCTTGTTTGCGTTTTTTCCCTCATTAATTTAGAATTTGTCGAAATGAAAAGAATCTCTTTTAGAATTTAGCTACATTATAGGGTTCAAGTGACATAAATATTAAGCCTAAAACTGAGACTTAACTGAAGATCAAATTTAAAATTTATCCAATTAACCTTAAGAAGCATTTGAAATTAACAAAAACATCTAGAGGTATAAACTAGAGACGTGTTCCAACGTCGTTGAGTGTAGGAGTTGTCGCTAACAGTCTGTGTTACATCCTAGAGGTGAAACCCCATCCCACATATGGAAGTATATATGACTATGCTCCACGTATGAAAAGTATAAGGGGATTCTCTCATCATATGGTTACACATTAGACAACACTACTACATACTGGACTCCCACGTACCTTCGCGTATATACAGGGAGACACCACTAGGTTGCAAGCATGCCATAGGTAATGGATTCAGCCACCCTGTAGATGTGATACACTGAACACAACATTTGAGGAGATTGGCTCTAGTACGTTAAGTCCTTGGTAATTTCTTCTATCATTTATCACCAAGGTGTATATTGTAGTTCACGGATACTTGGTAAGCCTTTATGCCCAGTTCACCCTTTTGATTTTTTTTTTTTTTAATTTCTAAAAAATGAACTGCCCACGATAACATCCTACCTGTGAAGTTCTCTAGCCTCATATTTACATGGTTAATTATAAATTATAAATTTATCAATAAATTTATTCACCTTCTCTTTCTATTATATTTCCTTAAAGGTCATCGTGGCTGAATTATCAGATTCACCTCCTTCCTCTTCTGAAGGATCTCAAGACCTTCCTCCCGAGGCCCCCCATTTTCTAGTTGGCCCCTTGAAGCTCAAGATGTTGAACTTGGAATTTTCATAAGTGTATAACCTATTTCATTGTGACCACCGCCTGGAAATTTTCTTTCATCGTCATCTAAGGATCCTGAGCCGGAAAGTCCCGAACCATCTACACAGTTTACGATCTTTCCTCCAAGTCTGATCTTTGATCCATTAGTGGTCTCACCTTAATGAGCTTATATTCCCTTTGACAAACCCATCATTCCCCTTGCTGCTTCTCTAGTAGCATCTCACACTACTTTTTTTCGGTTGTTCCCTCCGGAAATGGAATCTAATGCTGATGATATTCCATTTGTGAGTACTCCTTAGAGAACTTCACAGGAAAACACTACAAATGACATTCCAAAAGACATCTCATCCATGTTTCCTTCTGAAGGCTACCCTTACATCACCACTCCTCAAGATACATGAAGTGGGATGGGAATAACCTCAAGTTAAGTCACATCCTCACTTCCGCATGGATATATCTCTCTTGGAATCCTTGTTTCAGGAGCTTGTGGAGCCACACCTTTATTTCTGGATCTCGTTTGTTTAACAGGCACTCCCCCATCTTCTATCCCCTTCGTTTCAAATATGGATGTCGTATCTCAACCTGTTTTTCAACCTACAATGACTATAGGTCAAATGACCGTTTCAATAGGATCCTCTACCCCCAGTCGCTATGAATGATTGCAGTGGTTCCACCATTGAGTGGAAAATATATGGTTTGATCTGTGCCTTGGGGGCAGTCCAATCCTCTTTATGTACCACCCCTTTTGAGTGGGGGGCATATAAACTCTGGACCCGCTAGTCTAGGTGGAACATTGCTTTCACAACTGACAAATATTGTCGTAGGAACTCTCTATCAAGTGGTGAACCTACTTCAGCTCAATTTTTTTATCAACATCCCCACGTTCAGTATTCTCAGGATCAACAACCCCATATCCAACAACTTAATGTACAATATTTGTATGTTCAAAAACCCAACATACCCTATCAATATGTTCAACAACCGAATATGCAGTATTAGTATGTTCCTCAACCAAACATCTCACAACAGTATGTCCAACAAACCCAACATCCAATGGGTAATTTTGTGACTAACCCTCAGTTTAGTCCTCAATCCCAAGTTGGTATGAATATCCATTTTTGGAAAATTGGTGCTCATTCCAATCAGCCTGTTGTCGAATAACAGAAAATTCCTTAGGGTCAGTACCAAAAACCCTAGCCCAGGCCTCAACCTGGTACTTAATATTAGCAGATCCTCAGTACCAATAGACCCAACCGATACCTCAAGCTGGACCTCATGTTCAACAAGGACCTCAGACTTAACCCTATGTCCAACAAGGACCACAATTTCACACCCAACAAAGGCCTTATCAATAGCTCCAACATGGTCCCTACGTTCAACAACAGTTACAACAAGGTCCTTACCAACAATGGGGGAAATACGCATATCATGGTAGAAATCTGCCCTATTGGGGGCATAATCCATACTAACCAGGTTGGAAACCTTAGATGGGTAACTTCCAAAGACTATTTTCTCCTCCCCATCCTCCCTTGCCATTTTTGGCTACGTTGGAACTGTCAGATGTGTCTAAGTTTACAAATGACCCCATCCAACATATGTTGCATTGGCTACCAATTTCGACCAAAATTTCGTGAGATTGTCAAAATTTTGAAGGAAAATCTAGGGAAGGCCCCCAAGCCCATGTCATGATGTACCACTTATGGTTCTCTTTCAATTCTTAGGTTGACGATTCAATTTGTCTACGTCTTTTCCAGTGCACTCTGACAGGTGTCGTGACTAAATGGTATATTGAACTCCCTCAAGTTATCTTCTTCGATTTTAACACCTTGGTCATGGCCTTCCTCACTCACTTCCAACTACCTATCTGATATGGTACCAGAACCCACCTTCTCACATATTTGAATTAGTCAACTTCTACCATATTTCAGACCACATCCATGAATGGAGCTACAGACACCACCTCATTAAATTCAAGATCTGGATCAGTTGTTGACCAAATGGTTCACTAAATATTTTGTTCTAAAAATTTCCAAAGATATAGCTATGGGTGGTTGTATGAATGAAGAGAAAGTCATCACCTGAGCTCAATATGTATATTTTTTTTATTCCCAATCTAGAACTCTATATGAGATCCTACCTGACACACCATGACCTTCAACTGATTCGAAATCATCTCAATCTCTACCACACCTTTGATTGATGGCGTTATTAGGTCAGTGGCCCATGATGATAGTAGTGTACCCAAGGATTCCTTGAAGTATAATTCCACTGCTACCACTTCACCCTCCAATCCTTCCAATAAAAAAAATAATCCTGGTAAAACCTCTAAGGTAAATTCTATCTAAACTACCGTAGAAAAAGAATTCTCAAAAGGTAAGAAAAAGGGAAAAGGAAAATCCAAATCCGATAACCCTAAACATGATTCCAATATGTCATCTATTGATGACGCTTCCAAAAACAAGCCTAAATATCCTTGTTTGATATGTGATGATGGACATTAGACCAAGTATTATCCTCAGCATGCTAAATTTTCCCATCTATTGAAGGGCATGCCTGAGACTCGAGCTCTCTTGAAAGAGCTATTTCTCTCTCAGGAGACGTAGATGATCGATCAACCCTCTACATCTGGAAACTCAAAAGTTTTTATGGATGGAAAAAACCTATTTCTTTCTCCATGCAATCTAAAGATTACCCAAATCCATCAAAATATCCTATGGAACAAGATGCCACATATAATCCTTTCTCTTCCATACCTCCTAATTTTGGTCCTATCTAGATTGAGAGACCTAGTAGTGATTCCATTATCTGACCACCTCCAAAGGATGTTCTTTGGAAGTCGTCTTATAATCCAAACACGAGAGCTACTCAACACTATACTATTGTAGAGGATCTATCTCAAGTGCCTTCGGTGATGTTGGCATTGGAAGTCCTTCAGTCGTGTCCATCATAACGAAAGGCACTATTATCTACTATTGGTTTCCATTAGAGGGATTGATCTAGTGGATTCCAAACTCATTACTTTCAATCTAGAGAACTTTGTTCCTCGTCCCCCTTATCAGTGGATTTTCATATTCAAGTCATGGTAATGGGTAAAACCATTCAAAGGATTGTCATTAATGAAAGCACTTTGACCTGCATCATGTCTATCGCTTGTTGGAAAGCCATTGGCTGTCCTCCATTGAGTCAGTCCCTGAAAATTTTGAAAGCTTTAGACGATAGAGGTTCTCGATCGTATGGTATTCTCAAAGCTTTTCCCATCCTGTTAGAGGTAAAGACAATGAACCTGGAAGTGGAGGTTTTGGATGCCAACCTAGACTACAACCTTCTCCTTGGACACAGTTGGACCCGTGCAATGGTTTGTTTGGTTTCCACCCTCTTCCGTGTTCTCTCCTTTCCTCATCAAGGGAAGATTGTGACTGTCGATCAGGTTGCTTTATTTTCCTTTGATTATTCAACTAAAACATTTCATATATTGGAAATACCTATACCCCCTATGAGAACATTGAGTCGGGCCTTCAAAGACACTTCCCTTATTGGAATTTTTCCACTCCCACCTCCTAATGATGTCATAATCAACATGATATCATCTGGTCACAATCCATGGATTGTTCCTAGTTGAAACCATCTTGAAATATTTGGTGATGTTATGCCTCTCAAACCTGCAGAAAAAATGTATCAAAGCATTCTTATGGCTTCTGAGGCTGTTTCCGAAACCAATGAAAAATTGGGTTCATCTCTCTACACTTATGCACAACCTCCCTAGTTTTTTATTGGGATTCAAATGACCCCTTGAATGAGACATTACCCATAAATGAGAGTATCTTGGAGGTCATTTCACTTGAAGAAATTTTGTGGGATGACAACCATCATCAATGATCATTCCTCGTTTCTCCTGAGCCTAGGTGATATTTCCACTTGTCTGGAATCCTATTTTTCGCTTGAATCTACTGGCCCGCTTCAGAATCCCATTTTTATTCATGGTGTGTTGTCTGAAGGAAACATGGGAACCATTTATACTACCATTCCAATTGAAATCTCTGTTAAATCAGGGCTTTTCAAGAATTTCTATTCTCGGGTTTCTTGTTCTCCCAATAAGCTCAATATTTACACTGATTTCTTAAAAAATCATGACCCACCCACTCCCTTCGACCTTTTTCTTACTGTTTGGTCATTTTCCCATGGGGGCATTATTTTCATGCTTCACAACCCTTACTCGGCTAGGGAGCATGGGCACTTTATCATTTCTGTGAATTTTATCACAAAATTGGTTAAGGTAATGCTCACAAGCTATATCAATGGTATAACTGTGGGTTTATTTCTATTAATCATGACAAAAATCAGTCATCTGAGTTCATTATTGAACTCTATCTAAAGTAGTATTAAGCATGATCATAATTATGGTACTTTGTACATTAGTGTGCCATTCATTATTGTTATTTTTAGATTTTTTGGTGTGATTTCTTGCTTTGCAGACATGTTTCCTCTGCTTATCTTGTGTTCCACTTGGTTTGTAGATGTCTTCGAACAATTATATTGGTTTTCTAATGGTTCTTGTCGTAGCACACAGAAAAATTTATCTTCCGCAACATGGCCACTCTTTTCCCCTGATGGTGAGTTGATTAATATACAAGTTATTTGTTTGGGTCAAACAACTAATAATATTACCAAATGTAATGTGTTTATCGAGCTATTGTTGGATGCAACTGATCTCATTGTTAGAGATTTGGTTGTCAAATTAGACTCACAACTCATTGTGTTACAATTAAATGGTAATTATTCAGTAAGAAACCCTCAAATTTTATGCATGTATTTACGAGTTAAATTATTGGAAAGGCATTTTGATTACATCACATATCAGCACTTCTAATAAATTTGAATGCATTAACATATATTATGTATTAAATAGACATCTGCGTAACATGTAAAAAATCAATACATCATTATGATACATTAACACTTGGTAGCCGTAAAAACATGCATATATATATATATATATATATATATATATATATTTCGAGTCTTTCAAGTGTGTTACATAAAAATCTCAAAAAATATGTACTATGTGACACAAATGGCTCTGTCAACCTACATCAGTACAAAAATATAAACTAAAGGCTACTAGGCACCCACATGGTGCTCATGATAGCATGTGAATGTTCAGATGACTCACCAAAGTAACTGACATAGTCTGCTTGGGACCCCAACTATATGCCTCTGGTAGCATAGCATAATCTCGTCAAATGTCGTGTACACTAAGATGCTTCTCGTGAGGCCTATCAAGTTACGCTCCATCTTCGCTACTGGGTATGCTCCCTCCTCATAAGGAGCATCCTCAATTTGGCGAGTTATCCTCCTCGCAATCGGGGACATGCCAGATGGTATCTCAGGTCCAACATCTGTAAAAACATCATAAGTTTAGATCTCCATAACAAAAAAAATAAAAAGTAAAAAATTCTAAAAAAAAATCTTTAATTGCATTGGGCAAATATGCTCTTAGTGGAAGAGGTAGATCTGTATCTTCTTTGAAATCAGTGCCTACATATGCATAATGATCAACCACGATCAATTGAAGATGCAACCAGCTAAAAAACGTTGTCTGAAAATGCATCTGTTACCCCCCTCCCTAACGGGGCATGATCTTGCACTACCTCAGTAGCCTCAAATCCCTCGACTCTAGATCATATATCTCTAACAATTGGTACTGAAATAGAGGGAATCTCTCCAAGAAGAAGGTAACTAGGATGGATCCATATCTAAACTGTTTAAGTCATCCTGACTTGCACTTGGTTAGTTGGATTTTCATATTTTCCAACAACCCTTCGCACTAGTTAAACTGAGAGCTAGATAATTCATTACGTACTGGAACTGGGATTTAGTTGCCTCATGAAAAACTTGAGCTCTGGCTACTCGGGCCATACAATGGAATATTTTCTGCAAAGGTAGATTTGCGATGGTTTTCATATCTACCTTCCCACTGCTAGTCTTTTTGTCTCCTAGACAATGTCTCTGGATGAGCATGCTAGTGCTCTCCCTCCAAATAAGCGAGCTCCAAAGAGTTGGATTCTATCCTCTCTCCTAGACAACTCTGTGATCAAGTAGATTTCCATGAATTCTAACAGAAGTTCTTGATCCCCAATTATGAAAACTTGGCGATCTACGTCCCATATTACGATCAAATACTCAAGCAACTCTAGCTAAGCTCCTAGCTCTGAATTCTGGAAGAGGTTGAGCAATCCACAATTCCTTAGTGCATTTATGAAATTTTGGTCTTGGAGGGCTTGGTGGTCTTCCACCTCATGGCCTTTCTCTTTCCATTCGATCACCATCTTCATTGAAAATACTTGCAAAACATGTTCAAATGTAATTTTAGGAGCTATCATTGGAGTAGTTTTTGAAATGAATAATTTAGAACGGGTGATTTTCTTGTTTTGAATTGTTCACTGCGGTGAGCACGCTTGCGAAAATAAAACTTGAAATTATCCCCCCTAAAAATAAAATTTCTAGGCTAAACTACTTAAGAAATGAATTAAATTAAAGACAAAAGTTTGAGCTCTTACCGCAATTAACAGATTTTCGAACGGTGTCCTGGAGCGGCCACACCACTGATATGAAGTTTGAAGGAAAAAAGGGTAAAATGCACTTTCACAATTTACTCCAAATAGAATGTTTAAAATGATTTACTTTTTGTCTATTTATCTATTTTTGAAGATATTTTGACCATTATTTTATTTTTTTTCCTTGATATCAGTGATGTTTTTCATTTTTGTGCAGCGACATGATCCTAGTGATTATTTCTGATGTGACAAGTTTTATTTTATCTCATTTTCAAACTCGGTAAAAATAAATGAAAAAGGAACCCCCCTAGAATCATCTTTCAACTCTTTTTTGACTCTCGAAAAATGAAAAGAATACCTTGACCGAATTTGGTCAAGAGGTTCTCTCAAATATTATTTTATACTATTTCGAATTCGAGAGATGGTTTATGAAAAGGGGCATGGTGGATGTTTCTTTTCCATTTCTTTTTAAAACTCCTTAAACATGAAAAGACACTGAGTTACTCTTCCATCAGACTCATTAAAATTAATGATGAAAGACTTGTCACCATGATGAGATTGAGTTCCTCCTTCCTAGGGCTCATTAAAATTACTAGGATGGATTCATTCGAAGAATGAAATTACACACTCATCATATGTTATCCTGTTAGATCTAAGACTTTTGTGATCCATAATGTAGATAAATGTACTTTCAGATTAATCACATCATTAGGATTAGGTTGACATTTCAAACTAGCTAATGTGGTTCATCCTTAGGACAAGGTGGATAGACTTATCGATCTTGATGAATAAATAGTGGAGATGCATCATTGCCTGGAAATAGCCGTTAAGAACTAGTTGTTAAGAACTAGTCGGACTAGCTGCTAGAAAGTTAGTTAGTTAGTTAAAAATAAATTAATTAAATAATTAAATAAAATTTACTACAAATGGGTCAATAAATAATTATGTAATTAAAATAAATATAATATGTAATAGGGAGGGGAACAAAATTTTAATTTAATAAATAAAATAAAATTAATTAATTAATTATTTAGGTAAAATTAAATATATCAATATATATATATATATATATATATATATATATTAATCAGTTTTTTTTTAAATAAAAATAAATATAATAAGTAATTTGCAGGGTTAAATTTTTTTTATTTAATAAATAAATAAAATTAATTAATTATTTAGATAAAAATAGAATAAATCAACAAATAAATTAAATAATATATAATTAAATAAAAATGAAAATAATAAATAAACAAAGGTACCTAAGAGGGAACTAGGGAGGGGAAAAATTTATTAATAAATAAATCAAAATAAATAAATAATTAATTAATTAATTAAAAATAAAGTAAAATAAAATTAATTAATTAATTAATTACAAATAAAATAAAATAAATCAATAAATCAATAAATTAATTAAAAATAAACTAAAATAAAATAAAACATAAAATTTTAAACAAAATTATCCAGCGAGAGCTGGGGTCCAACTCTTACTTAATTTCCAATCATCATCATGGTTGAGATTCTTAGCATGTCATTCAATTTCGATTGCCTCCCTTAATTTCTTATGGTGGAAGTGATCTACCTTGGCAGTGACTTTTGAGTCTTCAATACAAACATGGTGGTAGGATTTTACCACATGTTCAACAAGAGCTAAGGTACAGGACCGATTATGTCTAATATCTACAGCATGCTCCCGGATTCCCTGCCTAATGGATCAGCCTGTTTCTCATATATAGGGAGTTCCACAACAACAAGGAATCATGTAAACCCCTTTCATGTCCTTAGGGTCGATAGGGTCTTTAACAAACCCAAGAGAATTTCTAATAGTGCAAAGAGGTTTGAAAGAAGCAGAGATATTATTTCTCCTAAGGACATGAGCAATTCCGTTCATTGTCCCTTGGATAAATGGGAGATGGACCTTGGAAATAGGATCCACCCGAGTAGTTTCTCCACTCATTCCTTTCTATACCTTCTGAAAGGCTTTAAGACATTGATATATACTATAACTAGTATTTTCAAAAACATCAAGAATATTGGATTTCTTTGATTCCAAGGAGTTGTTGTTAGAGATTCTAAGAGCGCGAGTCGCAAGAGTACACAAGACACCAAATTTCTGAGCAGGAAAATGGTGGGACCCAACATGAAGGTATTGTTCTATGTGAGTCTTCTTGCGAAAAACCTGGTGAGAAATGCAACCATACTCATTCCCTGAGAGAAGGATATCAAGGAAAGGGAGGCAACCATCTACCTCCACTTCCATCATGAACTTGACGGAATCAAATAGCGAGTTAAGGTGCCCAAGGAACAGATCTAATTTCTCCCGACCATGGGGCCATAAGACACAAGTATCATACATGAACCTATTCCACTTTCTAGGGAATAATTTAGCCGAGTCCGGGGCCTTAGATTCAAAATCCTCCATAAATAGGTTAGCAACAACGAGGCAAAGAGGGGAGCCCATCGCAACACCACAAGTTTTCTCATAAAACTAACCTTGAAAAATGAAGAAAATTAAGGTGAGGAAGAGACTAACCAATTTAGAGGTGTTCTCATCAGATATCTGTTTAATGACATCAATAGATTCTTGGATGGGGATCTTGGTGAATAAGGACACAACATCAAAGATAACTAAAAGCTCACCAAGCTACAACTTGATGTTCTTCCACTCCTTGATAAAGGAAGTCGAGTCCTTCACAAAGGAATCGGTTTGACCTACAAGGGGATTAAGCTTTTGGGCTAAGAATTTAGCCAAATTATAAGACGTACCACCTATTGTGTTAACAACAGGTCTTAAGGGGGCCCCCGACTTATGAATCTTTGGGAGACCATAAATCCGGTGGGTAAGGGGATTATTTTCAATAAGCTTCCTAGAGAGAGGATTAAGAGAAGAATCAGATTTAATGGCAAGGGAAACATCCTTACACACTTATTTAAGGGGATTCTTTTTAATCTTAATATAACTACCACTGTTGGAGATATGGTCAACCATCTTGCTGACATAGTCAGTGTTAGTGTGAATTCTAATCGCAAGCGTACGAAAAAACTCACTGTAGCTGTGCATAACAAACAACCCTAACATCAAAGATGGATGTCAATTTCCTTAGATCTGTAGTTAGTTGGCCAAGATAAATACTACAAAATCCATATCTATGCAGATAAAGACATTAAATAGAAAATAAAAGAAAGAGTTTCTCCATGCATCCAATAGACAAGACAATAATATTTTTTAATTAATTTTGTATTTATGACACTTGGGAAGGGAACATAGAAATATGTTACCAGTCCCCCTCAATGGGATGGGTTCTTATATGTCCTCAGCGCTTCAGATCTAAGATATCTCTCTTGATGGTTTAGAAAACCCAGACAAAAATGGAACTCAAAGGGAGATCACAAGCAAAGAGATAGAAAAATGTGACAATGCTGGAGGATCAAAGTCAGACCAAAAGTATAGATCTAGAGTGATCATTAGGCAAAAAAAGGTAGTCAATGAATGGAAAACCCTTCTATTTATAACAAAATATTGAGTTAGTCTAGATATTGGTGCATAATTAAAATATTATTAACCAAATATATATCCAACTTTTATGGAATATTTTATTATTTTTGTTGGAAGGAAAAAGAATTTGAATTTGGTCAAATCCCTTTATTTGTAAACAATAAATAAATAAATGATTTATTTATTATTTTAAGAATGTGGTTGAGTAATAATTAAATAAATAGTGATTTATTCAATTATTTATAAATGATTTAGTCAAATTTAACAAGGAATATTATTTAAATAATGTTTTAAATAATTATTCCTCGAAAATAATCAAATAAATGATGATTGATCTAACTAATTTTCTTGTTTTGGGTTAAATATGACCAGTAATATTAATTAATTGTTGTTTAAATAATTATCCCTTGAGGAAAATCAAACAAATAAGGATTTATTTAGTTATTCCTCAAGGGGTTTCATGTTTTTACTATAAACAACTTAATAAATTATGGATTACTAAGTTATTTTTCATAGTGAAAGAAATTTTACTAGGGTAAAGTTGGTCTTACATGGTGTACTTTGGTCCATCTAATAGTAATAGGTTAGATGACCAAAAATTGGTGTAACAGATTGCCCCCCAGCCTGTGAGCGTTAGGAGCTAATCATATGACCAAAGTACGTTGTAAGAACTCAATCACTAGACACCAAAGGGGGAGTCAGAGAGAGAGAAATATAAGGTAGAATAAAGCACGAGAGGACAAGACCCTGAGGAGGCGAGACTTACAAGTGTGACAAGTCTCTTTTATGAGTGAGTACCTGTTCTACATGAGGCGGGGGAGGCATACCTATGCCCGTCGAGATAAAAAAGTACAAAGAATAATGCGTCTAGTAAAAAGGGATGTTATAGCAGTAAAAAGAGTACAATGCTTTGAGGAATCAATCACTCAAGCTAGGAAATGAGAGCCTCAATGGAACATGTACATCACAAATAGAGAACACTGCTACACATGAATTGTTGCATGCTAAAAGGACGCAGTTTAATGGAGTCACTACATCATAATAAATTATAATAGAAATATGTGACAATATATGGCTCAATAAATGATGGGGAGCAAGCTCTCAATCCCTGAAAACAATAATACAATAATCCTTGGAACGATTGGCTGAAATATACAAAATGGAAAAAATGTTGGAGTTGTTGGGTAGAAGCTACAACTAAAAACTATAACTAAATGGAGATGGTTGAATATTATGATCAACCTGAAGTACACCTCCTCCAATGGATCTTCCAAGTGAAAGGTTGATCCTATCACTGAAGATATCACCCTCCAATCAACATTGCAATCCCTCACTACAAGTGCACTCTGAAAATAACGCAGTCTAAGAGGGTAACTGCGCTGTAGGGGAAATAGAAAGTGTTGGCCAAGTCCCAAGATCTGAAATGAGCCCTGAATCCTTCCTTACTAATCTCCCAAAGGAAAGAAGGCCTCCTCCTCTGAAAAACAAACCAAGGAATGGTGTTGTGGAACCTCCACTGCAACACCCTGCAACACAATGTTACACTTGAGCAGAAATAATGTTGTAGCTGAAGGAATGGCTTTGGCCTTGAGCCTAGATGTGGAGAAATGAAGTAAAATTCCTCAAGAGGCCTCTCAAGAGGAAGAGGAAATACTAAACAGGAATCCCTCATGCTAAACAACACTACAACTCAGCTAAATAGCTAGAGACTGCAAATAGTCTAAGTAGACACAGAATCAATAATCATATGCATGAGTAATAATGCCTGCCTTGCCCTCCTTTTAAACAATCAGAGCTCCCTCTCCATGTGTCCCACTCTTTATGGTTTCCTTCATTAAGGAAACTTCCCTTCTCTTTCTCTGCGCTCTCCAACAAGATGCTTTCCACCTCATACCTCTGTGTTGTTTGACTAGGTCAAAATTGACCTAGCCTGCTTGCAAATGTCTCCTTTCACACATGAGGGTGTGAAATCTAGTTCCACTGATGATCCCCTTTCATACCAAGAGGGATTTAATCCATTTTTTTATTGTGTTTGGGCCTCCTCACCCAATTATTCAACTTATAAGTGAAATTAACAAAATTTAATATTCCAATTTATTGAAGGAAAAATTTGGAATATTATAGTCCTCCCCTCCCAAATTTTGCTTGTCCTCAAGAAAATGCAAGGATAGAACTGAGAAGTTGCTCCCAAGGCATGCAGACTAAAAATTGTTGGGAAAACATCTTCTCAAAATGGATCCTCCATCCCTAAGCAATCATCCAAACAAAATGAGTCACCTCCCAACATGGCAACTCATGGCAATCTCCTTCCACCTCGAGCTTCGAAAATGAAGGTTTGCTGAAAATATGAATATGGTAGGAATAATAGCCTACCCCATGTTGTCCTTCTCTCCACTCATGATGAGTGTATAGTATGTGCTAATCCTGGGCTGCAGAAGTATTTCCCTCAAGTCGAAAAATGAAGAACAATCCTCCAAGGATCTCTCCTCCAACATTGGAGAACAAGCTGGCCTAAAACAATCCATCCATGATGAATAGGACATGGTCATCATAGAGTATCACAGTGAGAAGTTTTCTGCAAGTTTTACATGATGATGCATGATATAAACAATATCTCAAGAGGACACGGTGCAGTCTCATTCACTGCAACTTCAAAAAATAGTATGGCAAGTAACATACAAGAATCATCACATCTACTAATGAATAGTAAATGGTTGAATGTGTTAAAAATACATGATTAAGTACTTTCCCATGGTTATACAATGGATGGCCAAAAAACTCATGGCCCACCCTGAAAGAGAAAAAATATGTGGATGTGGTGGCCATATCTCCTCCCATGCTCCCATTAGAACATGTAGTGCAAAAAATGCGGGAATTCTCACCACTCAAGGACACACCCAACTCATGTTCCTCTCTCATAATCATGCTTCCAATAAAAATCAGGTCCATATCAGGAAATGAAGTCATGATCAGCAAAAAATGAGGAAAATGCTGAAGGTTTCATGTGGTTCAAGAAGGTACCAACAATTTTCGCAATAGTGACAGTGCAGTTTTCCAGACTGCTGCTTTAGAAAAGTACAAGGAAAGATGTTTCTTGATACATAGTTAATCATGTATGTCATCATATGGAAAATATTTGGATATAAAAACCAATCATACATTTAATTAGAAAACATTTTCCCAAGGCCATATAAAATATGGTTGCCTCCATCATATAGCTTGGCCCAACTGAGATCATGAAGAAATGTGAGAAGCTTGCCCTCCTGTGAAGCAATGCACTGCATAGTAATGGTAAGAGTATGCAAATCAATAAATGTAAAAACATAATTCTTACCATATTCTGGAAGTAATATGGTACATGGATCCATGAGTGAGTCCTCCATAGTGTTTTGGCATACTATGAAGAGGAATGAACCACGTGTTGCAAGAATATCATCCTTCCCAAGCTTGGGAATCGAAGTCTAGAATAATATGTCATCATGATAGATGTCTCTATCCACTACTCTATCATCCTCACTGCCTCCTTGTTCACCAAGTGCATACAATGTGAAGTGATCCTGGGGACACTCCATCCATAAGTCCCTGCTCCAAAGCGACAACGCTGTGAGATCATGCAAATAAGCTCATGTCAATACAAAGCTCTATTCTTTGACATCCTCCTTGTCAAAGACTCCTCTAGTAATGCTGTTGCAAACATGGAATACCTTCCAATATGGAAGTGTTCCTTGATCATATAAGGCCAAGGAGTAGCCCCTTTGCACTATGAGAGTGCCCTCTTCTACTCCTACAAAATCACACAACATATGAGAGAAATTTTTCCCTTGCTCTCTCAAGCACAACTCAAGCAACCAAAGTGCTTGCTAACTCCTTATGCTCCCATCATACAAATTATGTGATGAAGGCATGATGAATGATATGTGTGCCATATAAATACCATGCATCCATACTCCATGTTTCCCAATGATGCAAGCATCCTGCCACCTCTTCTCCATCCCCATCCTCCCAAGAAGAGGACATGCCAAGGGATGGCCAAACTCCTTCAAGAGGAGCCAGAGCAGCCAAGCCTCCTGCTGCCTGGTGTTATATATTTGCAAGTAGCCTCCCATCTCCTTGCACATCAACCAAATCCACTCAATCACTTGTGGATGTCTTCTCCTTCTATTCCACTTGGTACTCCTCTCATAAGGGCTACCATTCTTCCAAACCAAATCATTCTCTTTGCATTTCATGAGAGTTTCAAATGAAGCTCCTTGGAGACCTCCTAGAGAAGATCTCTCACCCATGACTATGTTTAATCCACAAGGATCCAAATATGATGAAGGTAACATGTCCTTTCCACCATTTTTTGACAGTGCTATTAATCTCTCCAAGGATGTAATGGTTGTCTCATACTCCAACTTAGGGATGGTCTCATGGTCTTCCATAGGAGTGTCATGGTTTGTTTCATCTTCCAAAAGTTCACACCCCAACCTCAGGGATTATTTGCAACTCAACAAAGGTGCATGAGGATGATGGTTCATCTCCTCCTTTAACCATTTTCACAGTGCAGTGAAACCATGCTGCTCTAAAGTAGCAGTGTGATTTGACCCTTGGTCATGAAAAATAAAATTTCCACAACTATCAAAAGGTTTTTCTGCAAAAATAGATAGTGGAAATATTTCCATACCTTGATGAGATTTGGGAACCTCTTGTAGGGCTGCAAGAGTTCCTTCTTCCAATGTGTTAGCTGCCCCAACTGTTTCTGCATGTGGCTGCTCCTCCATGAGTGTGACAGCGTTATTACAAGACTCCTCAAGTGGTGGTGTGAGTTCTTCCTCCTTTGTTATTTATCCATCAAAGGTTTTGGTCAACCTTTGAGTGAACTCTACAAAAATTTTCACCCTTGCATGACTCAAGTGGCTGAACCACAAAACATAGGCTCCACCCTCCAAGTGCAGTGCTGATATTTCAACAGCTTCTTCCCCTGCTACAGGATGTACTAGGAAAAATGCCTCCAACTTTCTCACCCAAGCTCTTGTTGTAGATGACCCATCAAAGGTAGACAATAGAAATCTATTGCCTTTGATTTCTCTTCTACTACAAGGTCTCTTCTCCTCCTTAATCTTGATGAACTGTGGAAAATATAGAGTCTCCTTGAAGGCTCTAGGTTGATATTTTTACTCAACAAGGTAATCACTTAGAATCTGATGATCCAAGTGTCCTTCATGCTTGTCTTCTTCTCTGTGAGAATAGGAAGTGCATGGTCCTTCCCATTCTTTCTGCACTTACTCTTTTAAGAGGATCTTATTATTTCTGAACACTCATGAGATTGATCTCATATTCTTCATCATTCTGATCTTTTTTTATCTTCTTGGGCTAAGACTCACAGACTAATCCAAGAAAGTTGCTCTGATACCACTGTAATATCCCAAAATGGGAACTGCTAGCAAGGCATGACTAGAAAACACATTTTCCTGGAATGGCTGCTATAGGATTTGAAACCAAGACTTGGATTCCTTATATCTGAGTATCTAAATCCAAAATCCAAGAGGTGGCTCAAAATAAATCCCTATAGGTGGGTTAAACAGGTCTCCCACACCTATTTACCTCATAAAAGTTCCCGATGAAGGGACTGCAACAAATGCAAGAACATATAATAGAATAATAGCATTATTTTTATAAGCCTGGGAACATGAAGATACATATAGCCAAAAATTGATGTTATAGCAGTAAAAAGAGAATAATTCTTTGAGGAATCAATCACTCAGGCTAGGAAATGAGAGCCTCAATGGAACATGTACATCAAAAATAGAGAACACTGCTACACATGAATTGCTGCAGGCTAAAAGGAAGCAGTTTAATGGAGTAACTACATTGTACTGAATTATAATAGAAATATATGACAATATATGCCTCAATAAATGAGGGGGAGAAAGCTCTCAACCCCTGAAAACAATAATACAACAATCCTTCGAAGGATTGGCTGAAATATACAAAATGGAAAAAATGTCGGAGTTGCTGGGAAGTAGCTACAACTCAAAACTATAACTAGATGGAGATGGTTGAAGATTATGATCAATCTGAAGTATACCTCCTCCATTGGATCTTCCAAGTGAAAGGCTGATCCTATAACTGAAGATCTCACCCTCCAATCAACACTGCAATCCCTCACTGCAAGTGCACTCTGAAAATAACGCAGTCTAAGAGGGTAACTACGCTATAGGGGAAATAGAAAGTGTTGGCCAAGTGCCAAGATATGAAATAAGTGCTGAATCCTTCCTTACTGATCTCCCAAAGGAGAGAAGGCCTCCTCCTCTGAAAAACAAGCCAAGGAATGGTGTTGTGGAACCTCCACTACAACACCCTGCAACACAACGTTACACTTGAGCAGACATAATGTTGTAGTTGAAGGAATGGATTTGGACTTGAGCCTGGACGTGGAGAAATTAATTGAAATTCCTCAAGAGGCCTCTCAATAAGGAGAGTAAATCCTAAACAGGAATCCCTCATGCTAAACAACACTACAACTCATCTAAACAGTTGCAGACTGCAAATTGTCTAAGCAGACAGAAAATCAATAATCATATGCATGAATAACAATGGTTTCCTTGCCCTCCTTTTAAACAATGAGAGCTCCCTCTCCATGGTTCCCACTCTTTAGGGTTTCCTCTGTTGAGATTGCAACAATATTATGAGCTTAGTGGAAAGAATTCTCTTTAATTGGCAATCTAGTTTATTTTTTGGCCAAGTCTACTTTGCATTAAGGTTTATCACCTCTGGTGAGTTGGGATGCTAAGCGAAAAGATTGGGTTGTAAATCGCTAATCTGGGCATCACTTATATTTTGTAGATGAGAGTTATTAATCTATTTTTATCATAATCTAAAATAGATATGTCAACATATTAGTTCTTATATATATTTAATTAAACATTATCTGTCTTCATACTGCATATGTGATTAAGTACAGATCTAATGTATGAATATGATTCTAGAAATGCTGCGAACTGGAAGTTAACATAATTACGCAATAGGTCTGAACAACTGATTATTGGCTAGTGAGAGTGGTGTGAATTAATTATTAATTAATTCACTAATTATTAACTCATTAATCAACTAAATAATACATCATTTAACTACAGTGCATGGACAGTTTCAGTGGAGACCAGTGAAGAGGTAGGTGAAAGAGCAGTGTGACTATAGTGTTGCATGATTTGCAACAACCAGTGATTGGATATGCCAATGAGGATTGCGTGAGCAAGGCTAGACCAATTTGAGTTCATTCAGATCCATTCTTCAGCAATGATTGTGCAGTAGAGGTAGGCTATCAGGTGGCAAATATTGGAGCATGCGATTTGCTAGATCGGGCTTGGTTAGTGTGTAGAAATTGGAGATTATACTGAGATCTTGTGAGGAGATTTGTATAATGATTGTCACATGATCTCTATGACATATAATATATATATGGTTGGGGGTTTTCAGCTTTAATATTTCCCATAAAATACTGTGTTCATATGTGTGATTGTTTATGGTTTTAATGTGCGCATGCGATTGTTTTTATTTCTGCAATTAATGATCAATGGTAGAAGAGATTATGGTTACATGAAGTAAAGAGATCAGAGTCCATTTGTGAATAATATATTCATATTCAATACATGGTAATGGATTTATATTATTCATATACCAAAACATTGAAGTAGCTGAGTTTTGTGTTGGTAGAATTGAATAAAAACAGGGGAGCTTGGAAAATGGAAGCTGATGTATTTCAACTGATTATATTTGAGTATGCCCTTGAGGAAGCTTTGAATCATATTGCATGAAGCATGATGTTACAAGCATAGATGACAACAAGTTGAAGGAGTCAAGGATGAAATCTTAAAACTTTGCTTTGAAGATGTCACACTGATCAAAGGTAAAAGTTGATGTTGAAACGTCTGGTGAGCATAAGATTCTGTTGAGGGTGTGAAGGATAGGGAGTACAATAGGGTCCACTTTAAGGGTAATATTTATCCATTATTTATGTAGTATTTGACAGATTTATCTAAAGCAAGAGCTACTAGATAAAGTATGCCAAGATAAAACTTAGGAACATAAAAATGGAGAAAGGCGACAGTATGCCCAAGTACCTCACGAAGTTCATCCAATGCAGGGATGAGCTGGGAAGTGTGGGGGTGACTATAGATGACGAGGACTTGATGAGCTTGGCTCTCCTTGGGCTTCTGAAGAGTTGGAATTCCTATCAGGACTCTCTCAATGGTCGGGATAAATTGCTAGGATAGGAGAGACTTTGGTCGAATCTTGTGCAAGAGGAGATAAGGTGAAGTACCAGGGACATATCTTCATCAAAGAACTCAGATGAAGAAAATTGCGCTTTGGCTGCCAAAGCAAGGAAGGGGAAGATCAAGAAGAATGCTTCTCAATCCAGTGCGAAAGGCAAGAAGAAGGACATGTCCAAGGTGAAGTGCTTTCATTGTCACCAACACGGACATTACGCCACTAATTGTCCATAGAAGAAGAAAAATAAGTAGGCTGCTAGATTTGTAGCTGGAGAGGCCTTAGTCTCACATTTTGAGCTGGATTTTTCACTGATCGCATGCTTGGTCTCAAGCATGATGGGTTCAGTGTGGTTTCTTGACAGTGGTGCGTCTTTTCACATGACAAGAGACAAATATTTGTTTACTGATCTGGATGAGAAATATCTTGGAGTGCACATCGAGATGGGTGATGATGGTAGATACAGTGTGACCAGTATCGGTACCATTTCCTTTGAGAGGGAGTCTAGTAAGCCCTTCGTATTGAAGGAAGTGATGCATGTTCCAGGATTGAAGAAGAATCTTATCTCTGTGGCGATGTTAGAAAACAAGGGATATGATGTTGTCTTTAGCGAGGGAAAGGCTTTCCTGCGCAGTAAGGAAACTGGTGAAACCTAGAGGATAGGGGTTCAAGTTAAGAACCTTTATCAATTGTAGGTATATGGATGCGCAGCAATGGCAGGCAAGGAAAAAGGAGTGGTGAGCCGAGATGATGGCGAGCTGTGGCACTGCAGATTGGGCCACCTTCACCATGGAGCTTTGAAGATACTGCAACAGATTTCTATTGGGCTTCCTAAGGGTAATCTTGCGCAGTCAGATCAGTGAAAGGGATGTACCTTGGGAAAATTTGTGAAAGCCACCTTTCACGAGAGGGATAGTTGCACCACGATGATCCTTGAGATAATTCACACAGACGTGTGAGCACCTTTCTCAGTAGCTTCGACACCAAAGCACAGGTACTATGTGATATTTGTTGATGAATTTTCTCGAAAGTTCTGGATCTTCTTCATACAGAAGAAGAGTGATACATACTCAAAGTTCTGTGAGTTCAAGGCACTAGTTGAGAAAGAATCGGGGAAGCAGGTGAAGGCTCTTAGGAGTGAAAATGGTGGTGAATTCATTTCTGGCGAATTCAAGGACTTTTTCAACGTAGAAGGAATTGGAAGAGAGCTCATAGCACCTCATAACCCACAGCAGAATGGGGTTGCTGAGGAGAAGAAAAAAATGATCATGGGTGCTGCACAAGCGATGTTGCATGATCAGGGCCTTCCCATACACTTGTGGGCTAAGGCATGCAATACTACAGTATATGTACAGAACCATTGTCCTCATAGGATATTTGGCATGAGTACACCTGAGGAGGCATTTTCTGGTAAGAGGCCTGATATTTCTCATTTGAGGATTTTTGGTTCACATGTTTACATTCATGTGACTAAGGATGCTAGGAAGAAGCTGGAGCCGACTGCAGAGGTTGGGATATTTGTGGGGTACACTGACACACCCCACAACTATCGTGTGTATTTTCCAGATAGTCACAAGACTGTTGTGCGACGGGATATAAAATTTCATGAGGAGAAAGCCATGAAGTGTTCGCTTGAGAGGGAGCCACACTTGCATGTAGATGAGGAGATATTAGTTCCTAAGGATGAGCCTCAGGATGTGGATCAGCCACAAGAGGAGGTTCATGGAGTGGAAGAGACCACTCATGCGGCGCCAACCATCAGAGGGCGGAAGCACACTACAGAAGCTGAGCGACTGGCTCAAGATGCAGAGAAGGTTGTAGGAGCACCTACAGCACAACACAGATAGAGACAGTCACCTGACCGTTATACTGGATACATGGCTCTTGTGAGCAAGTGTATCGTGACAGAGCCATCCTCTTTCGAGGAAGCTGTGGAGGATCCCGCATGGGTAGATGCCATGGTGGAAGAGTATGATTCGATTGTCAGAAATAGTGCATGGGAGATTGTCCGAAGGCCAGAAGGGAAATTAGTGGTGGGTTCGAGATGGATCTATGAAGTGAAGCAGGCAGCTGACAGGAGTGTGGAGAAGTACAAGGCAAGATTTTTTGCCTGAGGCGTTTCACAGATTGAGGGGATCGATTCTGAGGATAGCTTTGCACCTGTCGCAAGGTATTCTTCCATACAGACGATTCTTTCTCTCTCAGCGCAGATGGGGTGGCACATTCATCAGATGGATGTGAAGACAGTGTTCCTCAATGGGGTGATTGAGGAGGAGGTGTACATAGAGCAGCCCGAAGGTTTCGAGATCTTCAGCAGCGAGTCGCATGTGTGCAGGTTCAAGAGAGCGCTGTATGGGTTGAAACAAGCACCTCGTGCTTGATACACATGGATAAACAGTTATTTCACCGGACTTGGATTCTCCAAGAGTGAGGCAGATCCTAACCTATACCAGATTATGGTGGAGGGCAAGTTGCAAATCATTGTACTTTATGTAGATGATTTGATTTTGACAAGTGATGAACTGTTGATACACTCATGCAAGGCTGATCTTGCAAAGGAGTTTGAGATGAAGGACTTGGGCCTCCTTCATTATTTCCTGGGATTAGAAATTTGGCAGCGCAGTGATGGACTATTTGTTTCTCAGGGTAAGTATGCTCGAGAGATACTGGAGAAGTTCAACATGCATGGCTGCAAGCCTGTTGAGCAAGTGTATCATGACAGATCCATCCTCTTTCGAGGAAGCTGTGGAGGATCCCACATGGGTAGATGCCATGGTGGAAGAGTATGATTCAATTGTCAGAAATAGTGCATGGGAGATTGTCCCAAGGCTGGAAGGGAAATCAGTGGTGGGTTCGAGATGGATCTACAAAGTGAAGCAAGTAGCTGACGAGAGTGTGGAGAAGTACAAGGCAAGATTTTTTTCCTGAGGCTTCTCTCCTGTCACAAGGTATTCTTCCATACGGATGATTCTTGCTCTCTCAGCGCAGATGGGGTGGCACATTCATCAGATGGATGTGAAGACTATGTTCCTCAATGGAGTGATTGAGGAGGAGGTGTACATAGAGCAACCTGAAGGTTTCGAGATCTTCAGCAGTGAGTCACATGTGTGCAGGCTCAAGAGATCGTTGTATGGGTTGAAACAAGTACCTCATGCTTAGTACACACGGATAGATAGTTATTTCAGCGGACTTGGATTCTCCAAGAGTGAGGCGGATCTGAACCTATACCAGATTGTGGTGGAGGGTAAGTTGTTGATCATTGTACTTTATGTAGATGATTTGATTTTGACAGGTGATGAATTGTTGATACTCTCATGCAAGGCTGATCTTGCAAAAGAGTTTGAGATGAAGGACTTGGGCCTTCTTCATTATTTCCAGGGATTGGAAATTTGGCAGCGCAGTGATGGACTGTTTCTGTTTCAAGGAAAGTATGCCCGGGAGATACTGGAGAAGTTCAACATGCATGGCTGCAAGCCTATCGACACTCCTCTTCCTAGTGGATGGAGGAAAGAGGATGCTACATCGGCAGAGGTAGTGGATGTCACTGTTTACCAACAGTTGGTGGGGTCGCTTATGTATCTAGTCAATACATGAGCCGAAATATGCTATGCTGTTAACCAACTTTCACAAGCTATGGTTAAGCCTACCAAGCTCTACTGGAAGGTAGGAAAGCATGTATCAAGATATCTCAGAGGAACATCGGGATATGGATTATGGTACAGACAGTTGAATGAGGTGAAGCTATGTCACTTCACGGATGCAGATTGGGCAGGGAGCCCCATAGACAGAAAGAGCACATCTAGAGGGATTTTTAGTATTGGGTCGACAACAGTTTCTTGGTACATCAGGAAGTAGAGATCCTTGGCACTCATTTCAGCAGAGGCCGAGTATATGGCAGCGAGTTTGGCTGCATGTGAGGCTATATGGATGAGGAAGATCCTGGTCGGGTTGTTCGGTTCACACTTAGATCCTACTGTGATATATTTTGATAATCATAGTTGCATCAAACTCTTGGTTAATCCATTATTTCATGATATATATAAACACATTGACATCTGGTATCATCATATCAGAGATTGTGTGCAGCAGAAGATCATGTTACTTTAATACATTCCCACGGAGGATCAGGATGCTGATATCTTGATGAAGGCGCTCACCAGGAGAAAATTAGAATACCACAGGGGCAGGATAGGGGTCACGGATAATCCTTATCTTTTTGAGAGGGAGTGTTGAGATTGCAACAAGATGATGAGCTTAGTGGAAAGAAGTCGCCTTCACTAAGTGGGCCCGCAGGCTATTTTTGGCGCAAGTCTATTTTTAGACATGTAGATCATGTTCTATGAGTTGCAGGATGTTATTTTTGGATGGTTGGTCAAGTCGGAAAAAATATATGGACTTCTATTTTTAGACATATTGGGCGGAATATATTTTTAGACTGCCAGTATAAAAATAGATATGTCGAATATTATTAGCTCTTAATAATATTTGGACTATAAACATTATCTTATTCTCTTGGAGCACTTCAGTTAAATGCACAGATGTGGAACATGAGATAACAGAAGGAATTACACTATTCCTAAGGGTTAAGTGGAGCTATTTCATGGATACTTCAGTTAAAACTCATGTGATAGAGTTTGGTGGAGTTATTGAGGTAGTTGATGGAGTTGTGTTCAGTTTAACTGAGTTAAACATAGTTGAGCTAGTTGTATCTAGTCTAACTGATTGATACACTAGTGAGAGTGGTGTGAATTAATTATTAGTTAATTCACTAATTATTAAATCATTAATCAACTAAAGAATACATCAGTTAACTACAGTGCATGGACAGTTTCAGTGGAGACCAGTGAAGAGGTAGGTGAAAGAGCAGTGTGACTATCAGTTGTGACTATATTGTTGCATGATTTGCAACAACCAATGATTGGAGATGCCAATGAGGATTGCATGAGCAAGGTTGGACCAATTCAATTTCATTTAGAGCCATTATTCAGCAGTGATTGCGCAGTAGAGGCAGGCTATTAGGTGGCAGAGATTGGAGCATGTGATTTGCTAGATTGAGCTTGATTAGTGTGTAGCAATTGGAGATTATACTGAGAGCTTGTGAGGAGCTTTGTATAATTATTGTTACATGATCTCTATGAAATATAATATGTAGATATTTGTGGGTTTTCATCTTTAAGCTTTCCCATAAAATACTGTGTTCATATGTGTGATTTTTTATGGTTTTAATGTGCGTATGCGATTGTTTTTATTTCCGCAGTTAATGATCAATGGTAGAAGAGATTTTGTATTGTGCATGAAGTTAAAATAGTGTGTGATCAGGAGAATCTCAGTGAATAATATATCAGTTATTAAAATTTCTACATCCTCCATCAAGGAAACTTCCCTCCTCTTTCTCTGCGTTTTTCCACAAGATGCTTTCCACCTCATACCTCTGCGTTGTTTGACTTGGTCAAACTTGACCTAGCCTTCTTGCAAATCTCTCCATTCACACATGAGGGTGTGAAATCTAGTTCAACTGATGATCCCCTTTCATAACAAGAGGGATTTCATCCATGTTTTTATTATGTTTGGGTCTCCTCGCACAATTATTCAACTTATAAGTGAAATTAACAAAATTTAAAATTCCAATTTATTGAAGGAAAAATTTGGAATATTACAGGAATGAATAAGCTGATGTCGATAGAAGGAGGTCCACCATAGGTGAGGCAATAAGGGATCCTCAACTAAGGCACGAGAGATAATAGCAAAGTGACTGATATAACGACACTAAGGATGATGGTGGAATGGGGGTACTGAGTAGCGAGCTGACGAATTCACTTGTTAGAGCATGAAGGGCATGGATGACCTGGCAACAACTGACACAATATTAGAGGGGATAGGGGACAGCATGCCTGAAGGCCAAAATGTGTGACACGAGTAAGGAACAAAGAAATGAAGGATGGAGGACTATAGTGGGATACAAAGGGACTTGGGATAGACTCCATGGATGCGATGATGACTCAACTCAGGTTCTCTAAACAAGGGCAACTCGATGATGCTGCCACACAGAACAAGCCCAGTGGGAACCATAAAAAGAATGAGTACAAGATGGTTAATCACAAATAAACTTGACATGAGCATGGACAAGTATGAAGGAAAATTGGTGCCCCAATTACAAGTTTTGTAAGTGAAGAAATTAGATTTTGAGGAGTGGTGAAGTGAACCTTCTTGGAAAAAATGGGTCCGGGCGAAGTATCAAGTCACAAAAAAATAAAGGATACCCATTTGAGAGCTCAGTGAGAGCTTTCCAATGGTGCTGATGGTTTTTCAAACCAAGCTATAGTTTGATCATAGCTGGCGAAAGAAAAATCTGGGGTTTCTCTTTTAATAAGGCATTTCCCCTCCATTTTGATTCATTTGAAAGTGTAGCTTTTTGTGAATGTAGAGATGAGAAAATGCCCTAAATCTTGCGGCGATCATATCGGACAAACCATCCATTAGAATCGAGATCCGTCAGTTGCAGGTAAGATGCCTAACCATACTCTTTCAATTCAAGGGATTAAAGTCTTAGATTAGGCACCCAGAGCTCTAGAACGGGCCAGGTCACACTTTTTGGGGTCTCTTCTGTGACTTGGGTAGCAGGTACTCGGCTAAAAACTACAACCAGTCCCAAGAAATGACCTGAAAGTGCGACTTGCCAGAAAAAGGGGGTTTCAGTGTTGTTTTTTGCCAAGAGCTAGGATTTTTATGGTTGAGGGGTATAAGTTCCCCCAAGCATGTTATGATCATGAAAAAATGTATTTATAAAAGGGGAATATAAAGACATTTTTATGATTTGGTGTGCCATTTTTTTTTCGTTATGCATATGCAATTCGAGAAAGGGAATGGAGGATTACCAATCTCTTTTGGTACTGCATATATGAAGCAAATGGACTAAGTTTCTAGGTTGGCATACATGGTGTCACTATCCCAAAGAGTGGATTTGGAGATTATGAACTGGTGCTCTCCTCGAAAACCTAGAGGTTGGTCAACAACAATGTTTAGGGGACTAGGGTGTTGATGTAAAATGAAGGAATGATGAGGGGGATCAACCCTAGAGTGATCTCAAGTGATATGGGACTTTAGAGGTTCTTCTAAATGGGGAAGAATAATGGTACTAGAGTCGACATGACCAAATTCACTATGAGGGTTGTGGAGAATTGCTTCTCCTGGACTCTCAAATAAGGGTGCCCCTTACCAAAACATTATGTGTCAATGTAATGACCACAAGGTGTATGTGGTTCGATATAAGGGGGGGTAGATAAATTCAGGGGTGGTGATTTCTTCCATAATGTCGTCATCATAATAGAATACGGGGTGACTGGTGGAAGAAAGACTAACTAAAACGACAAAGCTACCTGACTCATCATCATGAGAAGAGAGGTTCACATGCGTATCGTCACTAAGGGTGACCAAAAAAAAAAGTAGATGAAGGATCCACCGATGTTGAGCCCAAGGTGATCGTTGAAGGGAGATAAGGAAAAACAGAAGGGGAAGTCTCAGAGGGAGCTTCCACCATGGATCTCATTGATGATGACAGGTAGAATATGGTGGCCGAAGATTCCGTCATCTTGACATCGGGAGGGGGAATGTCAATGGGAGCAAAGATATCCTCAGTTTGGCCTGAAGCATATTGCGTGAAGATGGGAGAGGCGGACTGGTTCTGTTCAATATCGTACTCCCGAACTACTTCCAAAGAGGCGTGGTAATGCATGAGGCGGGGAAAACAGTGGGTATAATGGCCATGGATATCACACAAATTACAGGGGTGGTTGGTGTGAATAGTCTTTGGGTTCTTGGCTGAAGTCGAGGAAGGAATAAAGGTTTTCAGGATTGTAGACTCAGGGAATGCGACATTAACCATGGGCTTGATGCAAGGCAATTCAAGAAAATGATGGGTGGCATGACCGAAAACTTCACACAAAGCACACAGGGAGGTACAATTTGGAGGCTGAGGAGGAGTAGGGTTTGTTGGGGTAGACTGGTATTTAGGTGCCTTCTTTCAATATTCCCCCCCCTCACCTGAAGCTATCACAACAGGAGTAGGTTCCTGTTGAGGTGGTCGAGGCACGGAAGCAGACGAAGGGGTCTCGGGGACCAGTTGGACCGGGGTCAAATCAAGATAAGGTTTGGGCTAACCAGGCATAATAGTGGCTGGGGGATAAATGTACTAGACTAGGATCCCTAGGTTCATGTTGGGAAGAGATAATGTAGCCATCACAAGGACTGAAAATACTCCAAGAGGGGGAGCTAGAAACAGTATCTAATCGGAGGTGTAATGGCCAAGCGGGAAAGCTCCCAGATGGTTAATGCCAGGAGGAACTATTCCAGGAGGGTATATAGGCTCATGTGATACCAACAGTAGATGAGGGGCCTAGAGGAGGGGGTCCTGAAGGCTGAGTTGATGTGCTAGGAGTAGGTTGTGGAGGGTAGGGCTACTGACTAATCAAACTAGTTCGCTTGAGGTCGGACCGAGACGATTGCATCATACAAATGTTCGATGATCTGGGATCAGAGATAGGAGGAGAAAGACCATGGAAAGAACCAAGAAAAGAGGAGTCTTTGTAGAATTTAGGTGAAACACTAGTCAAAGGTTTGATTATTTTTTTATTGGCCATCGAAGAGATGATGGATTCAGGAGAGGTCTGAGACTTCAGTTCGTAATACATCAACTGGTTGATGGTGAAAATATTTCCGTTGTGAGGAAATCACATCTTACGGTGAACCACAGATGGGAAAACAAACATCGCATAAGTGTAGCTATGAACCATTAAAATTTTGTAGTCTAATGGAGAATCGATGACTTCTACATCAACACAAACAGTCTTTCCCACAAGAGTAATAGGAAAATTGCGGAATAGGCCTATGGGCTGGGAAGAGTGGCCAACCCACGCTCGAAGGGTGATAGTGTAAGGGGCCAAGTCAAGAGATCTAAGTTTCTTCCAAAATGAAGCAGACATCACACAAGTGTATTCCCCCACGTCAATGATACAATGGGAGACGTTAGCATTATAGATATTGACAGGGATTTGGAAGGCGACGGAAGCAAGAAAATGGGGATGCTCTGACTGATAAACATCGAAGACAATAAAAAAATCATCTGAAGGATCCAAAGAGCCCATGGTAGTTAGTAGAGCTTTTCGTTGTGAATGGCATGACTCAAGGAGTTCCAATGTTGATATGGCAGCAAGGGATTGCGCGAAATCATCTACTATACTATACGAATGGGCAGTTGTTATGCGGGTTAATCCCTCTTGCGAACAAGAGAAATCTCCCTAGTATCCTATGGATAGCTAGAAACAAACATATATTTGTAAATCATTTTCTCTAGATTATTTGCAATTCAGAATTATTATAAACAAAGAAAGAGGACATGCCCCTACCTTGAAATCCGACATTTGGTCTAGTATTTTATCTAGTCACTCCAAAGAGGCTTCTTCAGTAAGTAGAACCTGCAATCAAAGACAGACAAAAGAATTAAAAGCACCTGAAACATATAATAATTGAGAATAACTAATCTAACTTAGTGATCAAGGAATATAAGTATTTAATTATTCAAATAGACACAAAAAAAACTCAATGAGAAAAGGAGATCCATATGTATTATCTTGAATGAAAGAGTAACTTTACAACTTGATGCCTTGATGTCGTATAAGTTCCTCCCGGGTTCCTAAACAAACATTCCTCCTTTATATTGACAAGCCTTCCTCTCTTTGAACTAACATGAAGTTATGGAAATGAGTGTGTGATCATTCTCATACCAATAATGACTAGTGTAGAGAGTATGCTCTCTTGCGAATTTCTTCAACAATTACCTTACATAAGCTAGGTACAATCTACAAGCTACAGTCTAAAATATACCCTTCAGACTGAAATATGAGCTCAATTTATAAGGAAATGGAGGTGGTTTCAGTTCCATGAAGAGGGGGATGGATTCCTCTCATGAAGGGATTTTAGCTCCATAGACCAAGGGATAAGCTCCATGAGTGAAGGGATAGAGCTCCATGAGTGGAGGGATAGAACTGATTGCACGTCTAGAAGCTTCCAGTTGGGAGAATATTCATCTAGCTAGGCTTCTAGAACTTACTTTTTCCTTTATTTGACTGTTTACGAGGGTCCATAGGTTTTATAAGCATAATGTGCGGGATGTGCCACAGGCTATAGAGAAAATATATGCGGATCCGCAGGAAAGAGCTAGGAAAAGTGCAGAGTTAGAATTTTTAAGTTTTTAATGAGCTTTTCTCCAATTCCAAGAATTGGTTTAGGAACATTATGGTTTTTTATTTCTAAGGGAGCATAATATAGGTAGTGATGAACCTATATAGACAATCAAATGTCATGGTGACAAAATAACATGTAATATTGCCCCCTAAAGTGCGAAGTCTGAGGTAGTTCTAAAGAGTGAAGTGCTTTATCATTCCGAGGATTGGATTGCAGACACACCAGGTGAAAACATGTAAAAACATTCAATGAAAGCATGTGTATATATATATATCATTGCTGAGGTAGGCATTACAATACTCAGATAAAAAATAACTAAATTTTCTGGTACAGAAATGATTTTAAAATTACATCAATATTAGACTTAGTATGGGCACATCCATATGTCATAAGTAGTATATTGTATCATGAATAATAAAACTCATCATATCCTGGATGGTGGAAACTAGATCCATGGTCTTGATTTCCACTTCCCGAACTAGTACGATTCTATCCATGCTATTGATTTTGTCGACGTCGAACATGGTAGAAACCACTTGATTACCATTCAATGATGTGAACTGTTAACAAGTGTGAGAGAAACCACCAATAATGACAATGGCTCTCAAAGTACTCAGTATAATCCACGAAGTGTGAATGAATGATTTTCAGTCGAACACTTCATGGAATCATTCTATCTAAGTTCAATGATGCAACCTATTGTCAAAGGCGAGAAACCTTCCATTAGGGCATGCAGATCCCAAGTTATTGATAGGATTCTAGATCAACTTTCTATATGATGAGTTGTCGTCAATAGAAAGTGAACCGTCATAGGAAAGCCCATGACACGAAACCATTAGATCAATTTTTGAAGAAATATTTGCAAGGACTAACTCAGGGATGGTCAACGCGAATGGATACAAATGTTTGCAGTGAATGGTTTATTTGTATTGTCTCTTGAACACACAACGACACTGCAGATGATTTGGTAACAATTGACCTAAATTTAATACCTAGAAACTGACTGAATGCTTTCAATGTGGTTTGATTAACTGTTAGACAAAGGATTTTCCCAACCCAGGTACAAGTATGACAAAAGTGTCATGTTCAAGAGTGGTATACTGCTTTTAAAACAAGGGTGACAACTGGATTCCTTTTCTCTTTTTCCCCCCACCATTACTGGAAAGTACCTCGTTATTTTTCACAAGCTTGAGGAGGATAACATTTTATTGTTTTGTAAGCTCATCCTTTGGATGAGTCCATCTTAGTATTAAAATCGAACCCTAATAAGGAGTGGTTCGTTACTACTTGTAATCGACAAGTCCTTTACTGTTAAATTTTAACGAGTCCAATATAGGAGAAACTCAGTGTTTCTCAGTTTTAGGGAGTCAGAAGAAAAACATAAGTAAACTCCATGATTGTTCTTTTTCGTAAATTTAGTCTCTCGGGGCCAAAAAATGATAAAATAATGCAATAGAGAACTCGATTGACCATGATTAGTCAACATATACCTTTTTTTTAATTAGTCCATTTCAGTTCGGAAAAGGGGTAAACTTATATTGAAAGGACAATTGTTATTTTACTTTAATGAATTCGAATAGTCAAGTACTTGGCGATATTTTAATATTTAGAGAGTTTGAAAAGGGCTTAAAGGAGAACCCCATGTTTTCTCTTTTTCGTAAGTTTTAACGAGTTCGAAAAAGTGATTAAAAATACTCATATGGCCGGCTTTCAATTTAATTGCGAGCAGGAAAAGACATTAAGAACTTGGCATTTTCATATGTTTTACAAGAATGAAAAATAGAAAAATAATCTCGGGATTTTCATGAGTTTAACGAGCCTTGAAAATAATAACTGAAATGTACTCGAGATAGGTTTCATTTTTATACAAGCTTGAAACATAGGAAAAATTATGTTTGAGAGTGGTTTCATTTTCACACAAGCTTGAAACATAAGAAATTGTGCTTGAGAATGGTTTGTTTCATTTTTACACAAGCTTGAAACAAAGGAAAAATCACGCTTGAGATAAGTTTCAATGCCCCCCAAGCTTCATTTCATTCAACTAAGTAGACCACTGGTTACTAATAGCTAGATGGAATGAAGGTTCATTTACGAGATTAGATGAAAGACTCGACTTGACATTTACGAGATCTAATCAAAGGCTCGACTCAATTAGGAGAGGATTTGTTTCATTTTTTAATGAGCTTGACACAGGAAAAGAACTATGATCATTTCCTGATTCATTTTTTAACGAGGTTGACAGAGTAAAAGGAACTATCCTCAAGGTGACCTGTTTCATTTTTTAACGTGGTTGGCACAGGAAAAGAACCATCCTCATTACCTGATTAATTTTTTCACGAGGTTGAAACAGGAAAATAACCATCCTCATAAGGGCTCGTTTCATTTTTTAACGAGGTTGACACAATAAAATAACTATCCTCATGAAACCTTGTGTCATTTTTTAACGAGCTTGACACAAGAAAAGGAACTATGCTCAAGGGAACCTGTTTCATTTTTTAATGAGGTTGACACAGGAAAAGAAACTATCCTCATGGGAACTTGTTTCATTATTTAATAAGGTTGACACAGTAACAAAACTCTCCTCATGAAACCTTTTAATGGCTTCCAACTGGAAGTAACACATGTCAATGGAAACTCCATGATCATGGCTTCCAAGAGGTCTTCATCGGATGGAAGAACAGTTCTCTAGAAGGAACATATGTCAAGGGACTCAATATGGATAAGAACATCGCATTAAAATAATTCCATAGTGTTTTTCATGAAAATTATTGGATCTAAGTCAAAGGAATTCAAGAAAATATTGAGAGGCTCGCTTGCATTGGCAACTGAAAACATGGGACTTTTTGCCACATAATTAACCCGTAGCAAGGTAGATACCACTTTCGTATAAGGAAAATTCAGGGATGTCGGATTATTGGTAGTTGAATCAAGACTAACAAATGAAAGCTGGTCAACAGTTACAATGTTTACATTGTGAGGGAAAGACATAACACAAAAGAGTGTCGATACAACATCTTTCATTACATAGATATAGTCTCGCCCAAGGAGAAAATTTAAATCCAAGGGGCCTCGAACTACTACAAGATCAATACATACAGTTTTACCTTCCAAGGTAGTACGAAACTTAGGAACGATCACTAAAGGTTCACTAATGGTTCTGTTAAAAGTTGACAGATTCTATGTAACAGGCACAAGCTGAGGGGAACCCAAAGCTTGCCAAGCAGTTGAGGATAAAATACTAACAGAAGCACCTTCATCTACATTTGTGCAACACACATTCTTACCACAAGCCTTCACAATGACTTGGAAAGGGATGGAGGAAGGAAGATGAGGTTCATTCAGTCTATTCCAATCAAAGGAAAAGACCTCGGTACTTGGAGGGGGTTCTATAGAAACAGTTGAAATGCCCCCTGGTGTAGAAGAATCTAATGTAACAACAAGAACCTTAGCAGTATGAATTTAACTCTCTACAGGGAGAGTGGGATTGACCGAATGTGAAATAAAGTCAACCACTTGATCAACTAATAGATCATCAACCTGAGTGATATGATTTTCACTCTTCAATGGAAGAGCGGGATTGATTGTACTCAGAATTAGATCAATCACTTCATCAGTTGACGGTAGGTTGGGAGAAAGTTTACGGTAAACAGTTGGAAGATTTTTTTGTGGAACAGTAATTTTTTCCAACAATTTTGATGCTTGAGCCATGTGAGGCAAAATGTGAGTTTGATGAATCCCCTTGCATAACCTACAAGGAAACCTAACTTTACCCTTTTTCCCAGGAACCTAACAATCACTGGTTGATGGATCAATGGTAAGTTGATGGGAAATTTCTGACCATAATTCTAAGACCTTTAGAATACGAGGACAATTGATAAGGAATTGGTCACCCTTACAAATCTTGTAAGGGTATTTGGGTTTGTGATGCATGTTGGAGGTTTCCTCAACATTACCAACACTTAAAACCATGGTTGGTTGGTTGACTTCTTTCTTATCTTTCTTCTTCTTCTTCTTCCCTTTCTTCTTCTTCTTAGCACCTGGTTACTAGTGTCAAGGCTTTTACCAAGTGAAGAGGAAGACATGTTGTGCGAAGAAGGTAAAGAGTCAACATGAGGTTGGTGATGTTGAGATGGTGAACTCTGTTGAGGTGAAGCATCTGGTTGAGGTGGAAGAATCTAAGTATTTGAGGCCAACGAAGTTGAAAATAACCATACCAGTAAACCTATGGGAAATCTAGGCAATGAAAATGTAGCCATATAAGGAGGACCAACATTTCCAAAGCAAGGAAAATTAATAGGATTCTCGTTAAGAGGGGTTCCTTGGTTGGTAAATTCCGAAACTCTTGCCATTAGATTAAACTTCAGTGAATTTTATTAAAAATCTAAAAATATTAACAATTAAAATTCACAATTCACACCTAAGGTCTCTAAAAATTAAAAATGAACAAATGAACATGTGCTATCAAATCTAGGAGTCAACCCGCACACAAACAATATGTTTCCACAATAAAAACACTAGTTGGTGATGAAATCCAACGTCGCAGAAATTAATGTGGAAAAATAGTGGTTGGAACAGTTACCTTGACAACCTGCTTAATGAAACAGACTGATGCAAGTATCTCCACTATGCCATCTCGAAGTGAAGTGCACCCTCTAGAAAGTCCAAGTGAGTCTAGTCAACGTCTACTCCAGGTACAGTGGGACCTTCCCTCGACTGTCACCTTGGGAAAAATCCTATAGATTATGGCCACTAAGGTCACCAACTGAGACAATTGCACCTGGGGGAACAATATATGATCTGATATGCATGCAAGGGCAGAGTAATAAGCTCAATCCACTTGAAGGCTCCGTGATATAATCCAAGGTTTACCAACAAGTGACCCCAGGCTCCTCGACAATGGTCTATCGAAGGTTTACCGTTTTTATTATGTGCACATCTTCTATATTTTCCAATGAGATAGGTATGATTACCTCACTGGGTCTGACATGATCTCAAGCTTGACTCTTTTAAGAAGATCTTCCTAGAGCACAATTGCAACAATTGGAATTTTTCCTTACCGCAAGATGCTACTTGTTTGTTTTGTTGCATTGGATTGTTAGCTACAACCTATTCCAAAGAACTAATCCTAAACTAGATTGGTGGAAAGATCCCTAGAAAATGTAAAAATTTCTAGACGAATTTTATCAAGCATTGTGTTATTTGGGTTGTTATTACTCAAAGGGTAAATGGATATGAAACCAGTGGTGTTATGACCTAACCCGACATTGAATGCAATCGAATATGTTAATGTAATATTTTCAATTCAATGAATCCTAACTAAAGTAAGGAAAGAGGTTCCATTCACTTCCAACAATGCAAAGATTGATAAATAAGTGAAAATATAACAAATTCTCTAATGCACTAATTTCATCAAGAAAAACTAATGCTAATCAATTCCAATTTTTATTTTTATGTTGTTAAAACAAGAATAAAAACATGTAAATTAAAATCAACGAAGCTGATTTAAATATATGATTGATTTTTCCAGAATGTAAAATATGCAGTTATAATCTATGCACAATTCACTTTAAAAGTATGCAAATGTAATCTATGCACATTTTTCATTCATATTCTGAAAATGAGAATTCTAATTATGAAAATGTGATATATGCAAGAGAATTCTCAGACACAATATGATTCTAATGTAATCTAATGAACCAATCAAGTGTAAGTAAATAAACTTGGGTGAGAATTCCAAAGGTCAAAAAATAAAAATGCTCAAAGGTGATTAACACTCAGACACAATTTACACCCACCCCCCCGGGGAATCAGGGGGAATTGTTTTTGCAAAAACAAAAGAAAAAAGATGAAAATTGTTAAGATACTGAGAAAAACCTTGAAATAATGACCAAATGAAATCAAATTAAGAATTTCTCAATAAAGAAACTCAAAACACCCAATTAACTTAACAGAGACTGACACAAAAGTTGTTGAAAATAAATTCACACATAAGATTTGACAGCTAAGGTATATTGGGGAAAACACAAAGAATCAGGTAATCTGGCTCCTAAAAATAGAATTTTAACTTTTTCAAAAACTTTCCACAGGTCTGCAGTTTGTAATGGAGAACAAAGCGGTATCACACTTTTCTGAACTAAAATCTGTGGATGCTACCACACTGTTTTCAAATGAAAACTGTGGAGGCAAGGAAAAGTACAGAAAAAATAAATATTCATCTTTTCTTTTCAAGGATTATTAAAAGTTATCTACCCAACCCAATCTCAGAAAAATCAAAATCAGAAAAATCTTAAAATTCAAAGTGAAAATAAAAAAGGAAAACTTAGTTCTATTCCCCAGCGGAGTTGCCAATTTGTTATGCGGATTAATCCCTCTTGCAGACAAGAGCGATCTCCCTAGTATCCTATGGATAGCTAGAAACAAACATCCATTTGTAAATCATTTTATCTAGATTATTTGCAATTGAGAATTATTATAAAAAAATAAAGAGGACATGCCCCTACCTTGAAATCCGACGTTCGGTGCAGTCTTTTATCTAGTCGCTCCAAAGAGGCTTCTTCAGTAAGTAGAACATGTAATCAAAGACATACAAAAGAATTAAAAGAACCTGCAACATATAATAATTTAGAAAAACTAATCTAAATTTTTGATAAAGGAATCTAAGTATTGAATTATTCAAATAGACACAAGAACAATTCAATGAGAAAAGGAGATCCATATGTATTATCTTGAATGAAAGAGTAACTTTACAACCTAATGCCTTGATGGCGTACAAGTTCCTCTTGGGGTCTTGAACAATTGTTCCTCCTTCAGATTGACAAGCCTTCCTCTCTTTGAACTAGCATGAAGTTATGGACATGAGTGTGTGATCATTCTCATACCAATAATGACTAGTGTAGAGAGTATGCTCTCTTTGTAATTTCTTCAGCGATTACCTTACATAAGCTAGGTACAATCTACAAGCTACAGTCTACAATCTACCCTTGAGAGTGAAACATGAGCTCAATTTATAGCGAAATGGAAGTGGTTTTAGTTCCATGAAGAGGGGGATGGATTCCTCTCATGAAGGGATTTAAGCTCCATAGACCGAGGGATAAGCTCCATGAGTGGAGGGATAAAGCTTGAACTGATCACACATCTAGAAGCTTCTAGTTGGGAGAATATTCATGCAGCTAGGCTTCAAGAACTTAATTTTTCATTTATTTGACTATTTACAGGGGTCTGCAGGTTTTATAAGTAGAACGTGCGGGATGTGCCACAGGCTATAGAGAAAATATCAACGGATTCACAGGAAAGAGCTAGGAAAAGTGCGGAGTTAGAATTTCTATGGTTTTAATGAGATTTTCTCCAATTCCAAGACTTGGTTTAGGAACATTAGGGTTTTTGACTTCTAAGGGAGCATAATATAGGTAGTGATGAACCTATATAGACAGTCAAATGTCATGGTGAGAAAATAATGTGTAACAACAGCTTTACCAGAAGCAGTGTTTTGACGTAATGGTCCCTTGGGGATCTTGGTATGAACCTCGGCCTTAGGCTGAGGGATCAGTAAAGGACCATTGGTTTTTTAAAGAGGATCTGTGGAACCTGAATAAGGGGGCTCGGGGGCAGACGTAGCGGGAGGCTTGTTGTACTGACGGGACCGAGTTTGAAGGTTGAGGTCATTGGTAATGGGTTGGTTATAGTTCATCATGAGAATCTAGTAGTCAGAGGTACCAAATGGAGGAAGTTGAGTGGCTACCTGACCTTTAAGGAGTTAGGTAGCCACAAATCCTTATTGGGGGAAAGGATTGTTAAACACAACTGGCTGGATAGGTGCAACATGGGGAGGAACCGAAGGGGAGGCTTGTTTTCCTTGGGATGTTTCTTGAGCTTCCCACATCTGCCGCATCTGAGGTAAAAGAGGGCAATCGTGGGTATAGTGACCAAAGACACCGCAGCAAGAACAAGGTTTGTTCGTGTGAACAAGCCTGTCCTGCTTGGGTTGAGTGCCCTGTTGCTGGTTAGTAGTGTTAAAAGTATTCCCTTGGGGATTAGGTCCTGGATTACTTGGGGCAGATTGGTTTTTGTTGCCTTTCCTCTTCTTTTTGGAAGTAGGAGGATTATTCGTACCCTGCTGTGCATACACTTTCCCATTAGGGGTGGTGGCTACTACTGCGAGGGTTGAGAAGGCAAGGGAGGCTGAGGTGCTAATGCTAGAGGACCTGGAGCGGTAGGTTGCAGATACAAAAAATAAGGAGTTTGGGTAACATTGTGGTAAATAGGTTGGACAACAGGAAGAGGCATGTCATATCCTCGATACATGCTACTGAGAGGGGGGAAAGTGGTGGAGGAGTTGGCCCCTCCCTAAGGGAAACCATAACCCATTGGAGGATGAGTGTACGGATGAGAAAGGGCTCCAATGATACTGTCGGTGGCATGGGATGCCCCTAATGCGTTGGCACCACCAGGTCTAGGAAGATCAGGTAAGATGGTATAAACATAGCCAGACTGTGCATAGATCAGGTCATGTTTCAACACAATCTAGAGGGCAACTTCTTCGGTTTGAGGGAAATGAGATGTGACATCTTTGCCGATAGTAGGAAAAAGGGATCTAAGAAACCAGTCCATGTAGACACGGTATTCGAAGGTAGGGGCTTGACATAGGCTCTTTCTTTCTCTACCATTCTTAAACATGATCGGATAGGCAGATCATAGACGATTGACAGAAAGAGGTCAAACGTTTGGTACCAGTGTCATAATGAAGGGGAAGGTAGAAATAAGAAAGAAAATCCCTAGCAAGAGTCACAAAAGTAGTATGAGAGGAGGAATCCTGGTCAACATACCACTTAGAATATGGATAGAGTCATCGGTGATGGATTTAGATGAACACCACATGTGGAAATATCAGACATGGTTTGTAGGATCTTCTCCAGCAAGACCTTCAAACTTGGTGATGTCGGAAGGGAGCATGGTTGGCATAGTAGGCCAACTAGGATCATGGTGTATGGGTTCATTGATCAACTGGTTAAAATCAGGAAGACTGAGACTTTACATATAAGGGAGCAAGGGAGCAGCTTGGATAGTTCTTGTTACAGTCCCACTAGTAGAATTCCCAGAATTAGGGTTGGGGCTACCACCAGCATTAGGTCTTGAACCAGACATGGTGAAGGTGACAAGAGGATAACCGGGGACGAAACCAGAAGGGAAACTCGATAAAATAGGAGTGGAGTCAGAATGGGGACTCAGTGGAGGACTAACTCAAATCCTATGTGGAGGATTAATTCTTCCTAACGTAAATTGAGGATGAAGGCCAAGAATTCTCTGGGATAAACACCTTGGGGGCGCAATGATGGAAGAACAGACATGGATCACAAAAGGAAGAGAGACCAACAAGGGAAAGGAGGTGCAAGATAAAATTATTACAATGTCGAAACAAGGGCAAAGAGGTGTAGGATGAAATGATTACAATGTTATAGTCTTGGCCTAGCGATGTAAACTAGGCACTCTTCACTTAGGGTGTGCATGCTAAGTGTGTTAATTTTAATTTTTAAACCCAAACGTGTGTAGAGAAAAAATAAAAAAATTGTTTTATAACTGTAAATAAATCTACAAATAACAATAAAGTAAACTGAATATGACAAAAAATAAACTACTAAAGATGCACCAATATAAACCAAAGGAGGCGGGCTTCCAAAAAACTAGTCTATGGGCGGGAAAAATCTAGTCAAAACACAAAAAAATGGCTAATGGATCTAAATTCAGCAGGGAGAGAGATCTAGAGGTCATATCTGATGGAAAAAGGTGCAGAAAACAACAAAAAACCAGGGGGGGAAAGTGTTGCAAATGAGGTGGATAAAGGCTACAACGTGAAGGGACGCGGAGGGGACACTAGAGGAGGACCAAACAAAACTGAAAAGAGGTGTTTTGGATGGATGAATAACCAATCTGAAATGGATCTGAAGGTACAAGATCAGATCTAAAAAAATTTTGAACACACTGAAATCTCAGACGACCCACTTCAGCTAAACTCCTCCTAGAAAGGTGGAAGCGTACTGAAGCCGTAAAGGGATAGGTTCCTACTTAGATGAGTAAAACAGATTAAGTACAGGTTCAATATGGATGGAGACAGAGGTCAAACAACCCTGAACAGTAGCCCAAAAAAACCCAGAAAATCTACAGAAAAATTCCTACAAAACGTACAGGTCACAGTTTCTGACATGTTTTCAGCAAAGGTCATATTTTTCTGGATGTTTTCTATGCCTTGAAGGTTGAGGTCACAGGTTTTGGCCCAAAAAGTGCCACTAGCACTTCCTGCACTCTTGGGAGAAGGTTTAAAAAAAAAGTGTCATCTCAGTTGTGGTTGATACCTGTCACCTGTGGAATAGGCCTAGAAAGACACAGAAGTTAGAATTCTTACTGTTTTAGGTTTTAAGGTTAAAAAAAACATCAAGAAAAGAAAAATAAGAAGCTAAAGAAAAACCCTAGGGGTTGAAGCAGCTAGTCATGCAGGGATCTGAAAAATAATCGTGGTCATAATTATAAACCCTAGCTGAGTCGCTAGCTGTCTGTGTGAATTATAATCGCAAGTGTACTAAAAAAACTCACTTGTGCATAACAAACAGACCTAAAATCAAATATGGTTGCCAACTTCTTTAGATCTGCAGTTAGTTGACCAAGATAAATGCTACAAAATCAAGATCTATGTGGTTAAAGACATTAAACAACAAATAAAAGCAAGAGTTGCTCCATGCATCTAATAGACAAGACAAGATTATTTTTTAAGGAATTTTGTATTTATGACACCTGAGAAGGGAACATAGAAATATGTTACCAGTCCCCCTCAATGGGATGGGTTCTTGTATGCCCTCAGTGCTTCAGATCTAATATCTCTCTCTCTTGATGGTGTAGAAAACCTAAACAAAAATAGAACTCAAAGGGAGCTCACAAGCAAAAAGATAGAAAAATATGACAATGATGGTGGATCAAAGTCGGACCAAAAGTATAGATCCAGAGTGATCTTTAGGCAAAAAAAGGTATTGAATGAATGAGAAAACCCTTCTATTTATAACAAAATATTGAGTTAGTCTAGATATCGGTGTATAATTAAAATATTATTAACTAAATCGAGATCCAACTTTTATGGAATATTTTTTTATTTTTTTGGAGAGAAAAAGAATTTGAATTTGGTAAAATCCATTTATTTGTAAATAATAAATAAAGAAATGATTTATTTATTATTTTAAGAATGTGTTTGAGTAATAATTAAATAAATAGTGATTTATTCAATTATTTATAAATGATTTAGTCAAATTTAACAAAGAATATTATTTAAATGATGTTTTAAATAATTATTCCTAGAAATAATAAGATAAATGATAATTTATCTAATTAATTTTCTTGTTTTGGGTTAAATATGACGAGGAATATTAATTAAAATGTTTTTTAACTAATTATCCCTTGAAGAAAATGAAACAAATAATAATTTATTCAATTATTCCTCATGGGGTTTCCTGTTTAGACCATAAACAACTTTCACTAAGTTATTTTTCATAGTGAAAGCAATTTGACTAGGGTAAAATTGGTCTTACATGGTGTACTTTGGTCCATCTAATAGTAACAGGTTAGACGACCAAAAATTGGTGTAACAATCAGATTTATCCATAATGACATTGGCCCCACTCTTGTTCGCCTTAAGGATGACAATGTCAGGGTTGTCCCTTAGGGATTTGAGGGCGAGAAACTTCGGCTTACTCAAGTTTCTTTTAGGAGGCTTAGCCTTCCTAAGAATAATGGATAAATCCTACCTAATGGTCTCCTTAAGAATATCTGGGAGATCCTTGATGCCATATTCGAGACTACAAATAATTTCATCAGCAAGGATCTTCTTCGGGGCAAGGGAAAAATTAAGCCCTCTATTAAGAAGACTGAAAACATAAGGATCAAAAGATAAACTAGAAAGATTAACTACATTATTATTATTATTATTATTATTATTATTATTATCATCTAACATATTATTTTTGACAATGCTACTTATATTGCTAGTATTATTATGGTTAGTTATATCATTATTACTATTGTATAATATTATATTATTTTTAAATTCTTTATTGCTAAAATTATGGTTTATTGGGGAATTGTTATTAATATAATTATTAATATTGTTATGGTTACTATTAAATATTGGATTTCTATTTAGAGAAATTATACCTACCAAGAATGGAGAATGATAGGCATTGGAGCCACCCTCACCGTTATGCTTTACACCATCGAAGTCAACAGGAAACCCACCCGAATTTTCAACACTGGGAGTGTTGGGTCTGACATCCTTGACAACGATGGGGTTGCCACGGGTAGTAGTGAAGTCGAACCCCGGGGATGACTGCATCTACAAGAAGGAGATAGGCACAACCTTTGGAACAGAATGGCACACCATAAGGGAAACAAGGTGTAATGAGGAAGCAACTCCCACACTAGATTGCTATGTGAGATTGGCCATATCCCGGTTTGAGCATAACGCAGGAGAAAACTCACTAATTTCTAAATCATCAACATTGACTGAGATTGCCACTGAGATTGCTGGAGCTGAGACACAATAGTTGTCAGGGATATTTCACGCCTTCAAACTGGGGACCGAGAGTAGATCAGAGTGAGGAACATCTATATCCGGGGCTGAATAAAACACGCCATTACTACCAGAGGGCTCCCCTCTTTTCCCCATTGTTTCGAACTTGTTTATGGAGGATTTTGAATCTAAGGCATTGGCCTCTACTAAATTCCACCCTAGAAAGTGGAATATGTTCATGGATGATACTTGTGTCATTTAGCCCCATGGTCGAGAGAATTTAGATCTGTTCACCTGAAATCGCTATCTGATTCCATCAAGTTCACGATGGAAGTGGAGGTAGATGGTTACCTCCCTTTCCTTGATATCCTTGTCTCAAGGAATGAGGATGGTTCCATTTCTCACCGGGTTTTTCGAAAGAAGACTCACACAGAAAAATACCTTCATGCTGGGTCCCATCATTTTCTTGCTTAGAAATTTGGTGTCCTGTGTACTCTTGCGACTTGTGCTTTTATAATCTCTGACGACAAATCCTTGGAATTAGATAAATCCCATATTCTTAACGTTTTTGAAAATAATGGTTACAGTAGATCTCAAGGTCTTAAAGCCTTTCATAAGGCATATAAAGGATTGAGTGGAAAAACTACTTGGGGAGATCTTATTTCCAAGGTCCATCTCCCATTTATCCAACGGAAAATGGACAAAATTTCCCATGTCCTTAGGAGAAATAATATCTCTGCTTCTTTCAAATCTCTCTGCACTATTAGAAATTCTCTTGGGTCCGTTAAAGACCCTATCGACCCTAAGGACATGAAATGGGTTTACATGATTCCTTTTTCTTGTGGATCTCCCTATATAGGAGAAACATGTTGATTCATTAGGTAGAGAATTCGGTAGCATGATGTGGATATTAGACATAATCGGTCCCGTACCTCAGCTCTTGCTGAACATGTGGAAAAATCCTACCACCATGTTTGTATTGAAGACTCAAAAGTAATTTCCAAGGTAAATCACTTCCACCATAAGAAATTAAGGGAGGCAATCGAAATTGAATGACATGCTAAGAATCTCAACCATGATCATGGTTGTAAATTAAGTAAGAATCGGACCCTGGCTCTCGCCAAGTAATTTTGTTTAAAAATTTTATGTTATATTTTATTTTATTTTATTTTTAATTAATTAATTATTTTATTTTATTTTATTTTTAATTAATTAATTAATTAATTTTATTTTACTTTATTTATTTATTTATTTATTAATAAATTTTTCCCCTCCCTAGTTCCCTCTTAGGTATATTTGTTTGTTTATTATTTTCATCTTTATTTAGTTATATATTATTTAATTTATTTGTTGATTTATTTTATTTTTATCTAAATAATTATTTAATTATTTAATTAATTCTATTTTATTTTATTTATTAAATCAAAAAAATTTATCCCTCCCTATTACCTATTATATTTATTTTTATTTAAAAAAAAAATATTTGATTAATTAATTTATTTATTTTTAACTAAGTAACTAACTTTCTAACGACTAATTCTTAACAGCTAGTCTTAACGGCTAGTTTTTAACAACTAGTTCTCAATGGCTATTTCTGGGAAATGATGCATCTCCACTATTTATTCATCAAGATTGATTAGTCTCTCCACCTTGTCTTTACGATGAACCACATTAGCTGGTTCGAAACGCCAACCTAATCCTAACGATGTGATTAATCCAAAAGTACATTTATCTATATGTTATCCTCTTCACGTTGGCTATAAAATTAAATAGGTACTCGTTAGCAATAATGAGGGGAAAGTGAAAGTGGAACATCTTATATGTTTTGGGAAGCTTGTCTCTCTTGAACATCACACTCATCTGCAATTTGTGCCAAGTTGGGGATATCCTTCATTTTGTCATTTTGCCTTTACGGGTTTGGGAAATCCATTTTCCTCTCATTTGATCACCTTTTCTATCATCATGACGTATGATCCTATTTTATTCAAATGCTGCCATAATTCAGAGTCATGTCACCAATATGTTCAAGAGAAGTCCTTTTTTTCAAATTCAAACATCCTCTGCGTATTTCACCCTCTCTTTAACAATCCTGAATCACTCTTATTATCTTGAGACATCCATTGTTTCGTGTCGATGATGTGGGAATCATTATGGCCCTCCTTCGATGAATCACTTCCTATTGAATTGAGCTCATTATCCATGAAGATGGTTTAGGAACTCATTTTCAGCACCTCGAAGCTTGTATTTCTCAATGGAAATTTCTTCGTGTTTGACGACAAGTTGACATCATTTTCCTTCGATCAGATGATTGTGCAAGTGTTCGATTTCAACTCATTTATTCACACTTTTATATTGTGTTGTTGTACCTTGAGGGCCATACTCATTGTTGGTGGCTTCTCTCATGCATGTTAATGGTTTTCATCTTTGACCGGTAATCAGGTAGTTTCTAGCATGTTCAATGTCAGAACATCTATTCACATGGCTAGATTCATACGTTGGGTAGTGTGATGTCCCAAATTTTATGGGACATTAAATTTTGTTAAAGAGATGAATAAAATGGGTAGGGGACCCATTATTTGCATGATTAGAGAATAAAAATCCTCTAAGTATGAAAGAGGATCACTTTAGAGGTGGATTTCACACCTCCATGTGTGAAAGGAGGTTTTTGCAAACATGCTTGGCCAAGGTTGACCAAGTCAAACTGCGTTGGCATGAGTTGGAAAGCACTATGTGGGACAATGTAGGAAGGAAGATTCTAGAGAAGATGAAACCCTAATTCGAAATAGGGTCCATGGAGGGAAAGCTCATTGTATAAAAGAAGAGCAAGGCAGCCATTGTGGACATCTTTGATCATTTTACATTTAAGTCTTAGAGACTTGTTGCTGCCTCTTGTTGTTCAAAAGAGCTGCAGTGCCTTCGGGCACGAGGGAGTCCTGTTGAGGATTTCCTCTCCTTATTGAGTAGCTCATGAAGGATTGCACTCCATTCCCCATATTCATGCATTCATGCCAAGGCTTCAGTCATCTACATCAGCGCAGTTTCTGCAGTAGATATTGTGCTGTGTTGTTGGGTGTTGCCGAGGAGGTTTCCGCACACCATCCTGAGCTTGTTTTTCAGTGGAGAGAAGTTATATTCATTGGGATATCATAAAAGGTGGTTCTATATCATATCCCATCATATTTGGCATCATTCCAACCGCTTTCCATTAGAGGCAGCGCAATCCATCTCTTAGACATCGTTTTTCTTGGTGCAGATTTACTGTGAGGGATTAGTAGATTTTGGAGGGGAAGTCTTAGGTGAAAGGGTCAGCCTTTCACTTCATATTTATATTGGAGAAGGGTTATTCATTTTTTGTAGCTATTTCAGCCTTCTCCATGTATTTCCATTTCTTGAGTAGCTGCTACCTAGCTACTCTGGCATTTCTGCAAAATGCCATTTTTGTATAGATTTCAGCCAATCCTTTTAGAGGATTGATGTATTGTATTTTCAGGGGTTGAGATCATGCTCCCCCTTCTTATTTGAGCCTATAATTTCCATATCATTGTATTTCTATTATTTATGCAGCAGTCTCTCATGTAACTGTGCAGTCATGGCCTAGGGCTTGATATATTCAGCAGTGTTCTCCATATTTGTATGTACAGATTTCTTGAGGGTTACTGTGCCATCCTTCAGTGATCATTTCCTCAAGATGATGTATATTTTATTCTGCTATGTCATAATATGATGGCCATTATATTATCTGGCATTTCATGTGTATATGATTCACTGCTATTTCCATTTGGTGCATTTGCTTATTGATGTAGCTGCATTCTTGGGAGATTCCCAATCTTGTTGTGTTTCCCTATTGTGGATATTGTCCGTGGAAAATCACTCTATAGACAGAGTCTGCTAGTGGGCCAGGTAGCCTCTGGATCTCATCCTTTTCTTAAAGGTGACAAATCCAGTAAATGCCCCTGCAATTTATCTCTGGAATAGATTTTCTTTGTCGATTGACAATGTTTCTGGAGAAGGAAAAATGGAACATCTAAGATGTTCCTGATTGAGTAGAAAGTTCCTGAAAAAGGGACATTACAGTGGTATCAGAGCATCGAACTGGCATAGCTTGTGAGTTCGATTTCAGAGGAGAAAAATGAAGAAGATGAGCCTGAGCTCATCTAATTTTGAAATAAATAAAAGCCTCCCTGAGGAGGAGGAGAAGAAAAGTGGAGAAGAGGAAGGTCCATGCACTTCCTATTCTCTTGAATATCATCATGGGTGATGCTTGGATTTCCAGATCTCAAGCAAGTACATGGGTGGCTATAAACACCATTCTACAGCATTCATGGGAGCTACAGTGTTCTCACAGTCTATTAGGCAGATGGAGGAGAGGAGCCCTTGTGGAAAAGAAGAAATCAGAGGCAATGGGTTTATATTGTCTACATTTGATGGAGTTACTTCAACTAGAGCTTGGGAGAAGAAACTAGAGGCATTTTCATTGTTGCATCTAGTGGCAGAGAAAGAAGCAGTGGAAATGGAAGCACTGCACATGGAGGAGAAAACCTCTGTTTGGTGGTTGAAACCCTTGTTCCATTCAAGGGTGAGTTCTTTTGGAGACTTTTCTCAAGGGTTGATCCAAACCTTTGATGGAGGGAGGACAAAGGAAGAGAAGCCATTCCACCATGGGAGGAGGATTTCACCAACGCTGCTACAACTTTGGAGGAGTAGCTTTATACATCTATGGATGAGGAAGCCATTGGAGGAAAAGCCATTGCAGCCACACAAGGAGGTCCCAAGATCCACCAAGGTATGAGTAAAGTTCCACTTTCTATTTCAGCAAATAATCTTAAGGATGGTGTAATTTCATATGAGGAGGTCCCAGGATCGAATCACATGGCCACTTTAGGGCCTCATAATTGCACTACGTTGTGAAAGGGGTTCAAGGAGAATATGAGCCCACATACTCATGTATCTTTGATTATTTTCATTCAACCTTCAAGGTGGGAGTGCAAACTTTTGGAGGATGAAATAAACAATGACACTTCCATGGAGAATCATGAAACAATTGTGAAATGGAGGAGGAGACATCTACTACATCATTGGAGGAATCAACAATGCTATTGAACATGGGTGGAGAGGAGACATCACCTCCATCACATTTGGATCTTCATAGGTCCAACATAGTCATGGGAGAAAGGCCTTTTCCCAAGAGGTCTCCAAGGAGCTGCATTTCAAACTCTCATGAAATGCAAAAAGCAAGAATTGATTTGAGAGGATGGTAGCCCTCAAGGGAGGAGTACCAAAGAAGAGGATAAGTGGAAGGGTGTTTAAATAATTGGGAAGCAAGGATAAGGGATAAATGTTGCTGATATTGCATATATATCAGTCATGACACCTTCATCACATAAGTCATATGATGTGAGCATGAGGAGGCATCAAGCACTTGAGTTGCTTGGGATTGATGGGAGAGAGCACAAGAAGATTTTCTCTCATATGATTGATGGTGTTGTAGGAGTAAAGGATGGAACTATCATAGTGCAAAGGGATCACTCCTTAGCTGGGATTGATTGGGAGGAATTTCCCTCTTGGGAGAAGCTTCATATTTGTAGCAGCATCACCAGAAGTGTTCTTGACAAGGAGCATGTGAAGGAACAAAGATTGGCATGGATAAGAGCCTTTTTGCATGAGCTCACAGCATTGTCATTTGGGAGGAGGATCACATGCATAGGTCCATCTATCATCTCACTTCCAGCCTATGGTAAGAGTCTTGTGTGTACCTTTGCTGATTTACATACTCTTATCATTGTGATGCAGTGCAGAGTTTTTCAAAGGGGAAAATTTTTCAGTTGCTCCATGAGCAAAATTGGGAAAAACTATGTGATGGAGAAATTCATATTTTATATGGCCTTGGGAAAGTGTTACCTTCCATGTATGTTCAGATTCATATTCAGTCACTCACCATGAATTATCAGATGTAAGAACATACATTGTCATTCATGAGCTGAAAACAAATTTCCATATCATTTCTCAAAGCAACAGTTTGGGAAACTACACTGTGACTACTTGGGAGACTGTTGGTACAAATTTGCACAACATGAAACCTTCAGTAATTGCCTCATTTTATTTCTGAGTATGGTATCCTTGGCTGATATTTCTGTTATCTCAGTGAAGGACATGATTTGAGAGACACATGGGATGAATGTGTCCTTGATGAGGGAGGACTGCCACATTTTCTACATTGCATGTTCTAATGGGAACATGAGAGGAGACATGGCCACCATAGCTATATATTTGTTTACTCTTAAGGAGGGCCATGAGCATGATGATTACATCCATCCATTTTTTATATTAGGGCATGTATTTGATTTTTTATTTCTGGTTCACTCATCTATTTATTGTTCAGTAGTATAGGTGATATTTTTGTACAATACTTGCCATCCTATTTTCTGCAGCTACAGTGGGTGATACTGCATTGTGACCCTATGAGACATTGTTTCATATTTCTGCGCATGGTATAGCCTACAGAAAACATGTCATGGGAGAATTCTATGGTGATCTTGTCCTATTCATCATAGATGACATGTCTTGGGCTGGTTGATTTTTCATTGATGAAGGAGAGACTCTTGGGGGAACTACTCTTCATTTTTCCATTTGAGGGCCATATATTTGCAGCCCAGGATCAGCATACACTCTACACTTGTCATAAGTGGGGGAGAGGGCAGCATGGGGCAATTTATAGCACTTTCCATGATCAGATTTCAGCCCACCTTCATTTTCGGAGCTCAAGGTGGAGGGAGATTTTTCATGAGTTGTCTTGTTGGGAGGCAACTTATTTTTTTATGATTGATGGCTTGGGGATGAGAGATTCATATGGGGATGATGAGTCCCATTATATATCAGACCTAATGCCTCAAGGAGGCCATTATATAGCTCTTTTTCCTTCATATATATTTGTTTCTACATGATGCTATTTGGAAATGTTCACCCCAAGGCTAGATTGCATTTGTTGGAGGGACAGTTTGGAGATTTGATTGCTGATATGGCATCATTTTTCTTGAGTAAATCATCACATAAGGGTGATACAAGAGGAAGGGCAGAAAGAAACTCATTTCATCCTTGCAATTTCTTGAGGGCAAGCAATATTTTGAGAGGGGAGGACTATGACGTCCCAAATTTTATGGGACATTAAATTTTGTTTAAGAGATGAATAAAATGGGTAGGGGACCCATTATTTGCATGATTAGAGAATAAAAATCCTCTAAGTATGAAATAGGATCACTTTAGATCTGGATTTCACACCTCCATGTGTGAAAGGAGGTTTTTGCAAACATGCTTGGCCAAGGTTGACCAAGTCAAACTGCGTTGGCATGAGTTGGAGAGCACTATGTGGGACAACATAGGAGGGAAGACTCTAGAGAAGAGGAAACCATAATTTGAATAGGGTCCATGGAGGGAAAGCTCATTGTATAAAATAAGAGCAAGGCAGCCATTGTCGACATCTTTGATCATTTTACATTTGAGTCTTAGAGACTTGTTGCTGCCTCTTGTTGTTCAGCAGAGCTGCAGTGCCTTCAGGCACGAGGGAGTCCTGTTGAGGATTTACTCTCCTTATTGAGTAGCTCATGAAGGATTGCACTCCATTCCCCATATTCAGGCATTCAGGCCAAGGCTTCAGTCATCTACATCAGCGCAGTTTCTGCAGCAGATATTGTGCAGTGTTGCTGGGTGTTGCCAGGGAGGTTTCCGCACACCATCCGGAGCTTGTTTTTTAGTGGAGAGAAGTTCTATTCATTGGGAGATCAGAAAATGTGGCTCTATAGAATATCCCATCATCTTTGGAATCAGGCCAACCACTTTCCATCAGAGGCGATGCAGTCCCTCTCTTAGACAGCGTTTTTCTTGGTGCAGATTTGTTGTGAAGGATTAGCAGATTTTGGAGGGGAAGTCTTAGGTGAAAGGGTCATCCTTTCACTTCAGATTTCTATTGGAGAAGGGTTATTCATTTGTTGCAGCTATCTCAGCCTTCTCCATGTATTTCCAGTTCTTGAGTAGCTGCTACCCAGCTACTCCGGCATTTCTGCAAAATGCCATTTTTTATAGATTTCAGCCAATCCTTTTAGAGGATTGATGTATTGTATTTTCAAGGGTTGAGATCATGCTCCCCCTTCTTATTTGAGCCTATAATTTCCATATCATTGTATTTCTATGTCTCTCATCTAACTGTGCAGTCATGGCCTAGGGCTTGATATATTCAGCAGTGTTCTCCATATTTGTATGTACAGATTTCTTGAGGCTTACTGTGCCTTCCTTCAGTGATCATTTCCTCAAGATGATGTATATTTTATGTTGCTATGTCATAATATGATGGCCATTATATTCTCCAGCATTTCATGTGCATATGATTCACTGCTATTTCCGTTTGGTGCATTTTCTTATTGTTGTAGCTGCATTCTTGGGAGATTCCCAATCTTGTTGTGTTTCCCTATTGGGGATATTGTCCGTGGAAAGTCACTCTATAGACAGAGTGTGCTAGTGGGCCAGGTAGCCTCTAGAGCTCATCTTTTGTTTAAAGGTGACAAATCCAGTAAATGCCCCTACATTCTATCTCTTGAATAGATTTTCTTTATCGATTGACAATGTTTCTGGAGAACGAAAAATGGAACATCTAAGATGTTCCCGATTGAGCAGAAATTTCCTGAAAAAGGGACATTACAGGCAGATCCAGATCAAGACGAAGATCCTGGATCACATTTGCAATTATCCAAGCTGTGAGGAGTTATTGAGTATTCATGATTGTACAGATGATCATGTTGATACAGATGGTTGTGCCCATGTCGTGGATCTATTTTCATGATCTTCTTCAGGTGGATGGCTGTGACCATACCGTGTGTTCGTGTGTTATTTGGTACCTAGTCTAGAGACATGTTGTTAGGCATGTTCATATCAAAGAAGTCATATATTGTATTAATTTTTATTTGGTAGGTTTCCTAGCGGTATTCTGAGTTCTTTGCCTTGGTTCAACAAGAATTTCACCCATCACTCCTCGTTCTGCCTTCATGCTTTAGGGGGCATCTATTACACAGTAATTTGTCACCTGCTCACTTCCCATCCCTGATCCTAATGTAACCTGTGAAGAATCCTATGTAGTATAACCACTTGGAAAAAATACATAAGGATATTATCTAAACAATAAAATAAATCTGCCTTGAAATATCATTGAAGAAACTTAGCTAAAACCCCAAATTTATGGGTCAGCGCGCTTCTCTAGTTTCCTTCCCATGCTGATCGCGGGTTGAAATTTATAACCTATCGCTATCAGCACCCTTTTGATAGGGAAAACCATGTTGAGCCCATTTTGGTAGTTTTTCCTCAAATGGAGGAGAAGCTTCGACCTCTAGAAGTTTCTTGGACGATGAGCTAGATGTTATTCAGTGGAGATAGGGTCGAGCTCTCTAATTTAGAGTTTTTTCTCTTATCAATGGGGGATTATCCTTGAAAAGTGAGCCTTCATCCTTATTTCATGGGCTCCTAACTCCCTCTCTCTTCCTACAAATTGATCCCCATCCTTCCACTGCTGGTTGGTCATTGTTGGGCTAGTTTGATCATTCATTTTCCTTTGCATCCATGTATTGTGATAATGCCTAAGCTATCCGAGAGGAGTGCTTTAAGAGCTTCGGTGAAGGACTCAGATATAAAAAAAAAGGGAGGCCTCCAACATCAAGGCCATGATTGTAAGCTCTCTCTTTCATATTTATTAATAAAACATCTGGTGTTTTATTTCTATATCTGTCTAATATTTTGCACAATTAGTCTAATGTTCCTTGATTTGTTAGATAGCTGATATTAAATGTATGATTTTTATTGGATTGTGTTTTTTGTTGTCTCTTGATCTCCTGTAGGTAATCGTACACAACTAGTAGTGAGAAGTGAGCCTCAGGGACTGTGGATAGAGGCCATCATTAAAGGATTCGAGATTAGCATCAGGAAGAGGTAGGCCTATTTCCTTTCTCATGTTGTTTTGAATATTAGCTAAGAAATACTACATTAGATAGTCTCGTAAGTTTCTAGACCCATCCTAGGGCTAGATATATTTCCTCTATCCGTAGAGGGTATTTATCTTCACAACAAAGGGGTAAACGTATACTGAGACGACACCAATTCATTTAATTTAACGAGATTAAAGGGACAAGTGCTCGATAATATTTTCATGTTTGGAGAGTTAGAAAAGAGCTTACATTTTACTTTGGGGGTTTCTTTTTCGTTTGTTTTAACAAGTCCGAAAAAGCAATAAAATACAACTCTTCATTCACCATTGATCGAAATAGATTCATAATGACCTGTTCTGCACATGCAATCTAAGGACACATGGATCGAGAAAAAATACATAAATATAGGTAGAATTAATCATAAAATGATAAAAACCCGTTTTTTAATAAAAAATATTTGGTAAAAGCCTTTTAATAACAAAAAGTAAAAATTAAAAATTACTTTTAACTATTGGAGTTTGATAGAACACTTTTCCTCATTTTAATTCGAACTTTAGGTGCACCATTCTACTAATCCAGGCCACCATTTGCTGTTAAGTTTGTTGAAGGTAATAGATCTCTCCTTAGCTTGCATTTTCCCTTTATTTTTAAGAATTTTTAGCAACATTTTTGTTGGTTAAGGAATCCTTCAAAAACTAGGGCACGTGGTCAACCAATGCGGGTTTGACCCGTTGGGTCGGCACTGATCGCCCAAACCCTTAATGCACTAGTATGATGCCAACCCGTGAAAGTTACTAGACAGTCGTGCTAGCACCGTGAGAGAATTTAATTTGGTAAAGCCTTATTTTCACTCATTTTTTTGATAAATTTTCTCCATGGAAGATGTTTAATCCTTGTTAATTGAGTTTTTGTAGGAGAATTATGGCAATTGAGTGGAAATAGAGGGGTCATGCGGTTGAGGACCGAGAAGTAGCTCAAGATACAAATTTCATAAGAGCACTGCGTAACTGTGGATTGCTCAAATTATTTCAAACACCTGGGATGAGGTACCAAGTGGAATTATTGCAATACTTGGTGAGATGGTGGGATGTATACCACCAAATTTTCATCATTGGTGATCAAGACCTAGATATTGATATATCCGTTATCTGTTTCATCACTGGTATGTCTAGGAGGGGACTGCTAGTCCATCTAGCATGATCTAGACTAGGAGGTGAGAGTACAAATATTCTTATCACTATACATTCCAGTGGTGGGTTTGCAAAGACCACAAGTGGGAAAATGGACATCAAGACTATCAATGACCCAAAACTTTTGATATTCATTTAAACCATTGCTCGGGTGGTTGGGGTACAAACCCTTCATGAGACGAGCAAGTCTCAATTTCAGTATGTTTTGGATTGCATTAGTCCAAAAATATTTAACTGGTTCAAGGGATTGCTCGTCAACCTAAAGGATCAAATCACCAAATGTAAAATGGTGAAATTGGAGTAGTTTGGTTATAGATCGATCCTAGCAACTCTCTTCCTAAAGAGGGTGCCATTGTTTCAATGTCAGAGGATAGAGGTGCGATCTCATACACTGAGGGATCCATGAATTCAAAGAAGGAGCGAGATGATGCCTCACCATGTTGGCGGGCAACAAACATCATTTCTTCCTGCATTATTTGGGTGGATTCACTAGCAGCTCATCATTATTGATGATTGGTTGTACACAAAGATAAATTTCAGGGGAGATCAATATATTCCTCTTCCACTAGGAGGGTAGTGGGATGACCTCGGTAATAACTTGTTTTTTTTTTTTTAAATCAATATTTGAATTTTTTTGTATGTGTTCCAAGAGTTAAATTTATGATTATTTTCTACATATGTTGGAGCGGCGAGGCCTCCAAGGCTATCTCTGGTAGCGCAGTGGGTGGTTCAATAGTTTTAGGTAGTTGTTTATGATGAGGGTGCTAACCCTATAGTCAAGGTGGAGCATAACCTCACAACTTTTATGAGAGGCATACCATACTATGGCTTAGTCGATGATATCCCATAGTGATATCAAAGACACACAATGGGGGTTTCAACTAGACTTTGTCGACTATTAGGTTGAGTGGTCGATTTTGTCACATATTACCACTAGCATCATACCAAAGGATATATATGCCTCATTTAGTTCTTTTGACTGCAATTATGTAGGCTCGAGAAGCCATGTGTCTCTGAACACATATTTTTGACATTTTGAAATACCACACCTTTTACATAATATATATCTATATATATATATATATATATATATATATATATATATATATATATATATATATATATATATATATATATATATATATATATATATCTTTCACTATCTAATGTTCTTTATCATGATGATGTTTTATTTTTTACATATGATGCAAAAAAATTTCTAACACATAATTAGCTAATGTATCAGTTAATGCATTCAAATGTATTAGAATATGTTGATAAGTAATGTAATCAAAATTCCGTGCCAATAATAAACATGTAGATACATGAATAATATGTGAGGGTTTCTGATTGAATAATGTCTATTCAATTGTATCACAATGAACTGTGAATTGAGTTTAACAAAAAATTCCCTAATACCAATAGTAACAACTTCTGATAATAGTTTGATAACCACACTATATTTTTCAATTTTTTTAGTTGTTAGACCCAAGTATACGCCTTGCAAATTTAGTAACTTTTCATTAGGAGCAAACAATGTCCATGTTGTGGAAGAAAATTTCCATGTACAATGACAAGCACCATAAAAAAAACCAACATAATGGTTTGATGACATTTGCAGGGTAAGGAGAGGAAAACATGTATGCAAAAGAAAAAAATCACACTAAAATTTAGATGTACACTAATGAATCAAACACACTAAAGTAAAAAAGTATTTACTTCAATTCAAGCATAATACTTTTTGAGATATTCCAATACAGGACTCATATTCTTGATTCCCGTCATGATTAATAGAAATAAACCCACAGTTCTACCGTTGATATTGCATGTAGGCATTAGATCGGCCAATTTTGTGAGATAATCCATAGCAACAGTGAAGTGCCCATGCCCCCTGGCTGAGTGAGGGTTACAAAGAATGAAAATAATTCCCCCGTGGGAAAGTGACCAAATGGTAAGAACAAGGTCGAAGGGAGTTGGTGGGGCGCACTTTTGGAAAAAGGCAGTATAAATATAAATCTCATCAAGAGAAGCCCCAATATGAATACTCTAAAAAATCCTTGGTTTGACAGAGATGTCAATCAGAATGGTAGCCAAAATATTTCCCATGTTTCCTTCAGACAGGACTTCATGAACTAAGGTGTGATTCTAAAGTTAACCAGCCAATTTAGGGGAAACACTGGTTTCCAGACAGCTATAAATTTCACCAAGGCTTAGGATAAATGAGGAATGATGATGGGCATCATCCAAAGGAGTTTCCTAGAGAGACATAACTTATAATATACTATCCTAATTCGTAAGTGTCTCATTTAAATGATCATTAGAATCCAATGAACCAAACTAGGGAGATTGTGAGTACATCTCTAAGAGGAAACCAACTTATCGTTGGAATTGAATGCAACTGCAGAAGCCAAAAGGATGCTATGATACATCTATTTGACGGGGATAAGTGGAATAATTTTTCCAAAACTATCAATTTGGTCAGGTCTGGGAATGATCTAGGAGTCGTGACTAGATGAAATCATGTTAACTGGAGTTACATTGGGAGGCATGTTGGAGCGAGGTCCCCTAAGTCCGAAGACCATTTTTGATATAATTTTGTAATATAATTCATAATTTTATTCATGCACAACACGAGTCAAGGGGCTTTGGGGTGGGACAAAGCCCATCATGAGTTGTAATGGGTAAAAAGGGTAGAGCAAGAGGCCGCAAACAACAGTTTGTAGACCCTAGAGTAGCACAGGATAAAAGTATAAATATAAGTCCAGATCGAGTCTAAGATGTCAGTTTTTGGGTAAGTTTGAATGTTTAATGATAGATCTAGCTATTTTGTGATATGTTGTGTGGAATTTTCTGGGTAGAAGAATAATTTTGGCTATGTGCGTGGAGACCTTAGTCCTGTTGTGTGCGAACCCCACTGGCTATGTGTGCGGGTGACTGAAGGGTTTTTTTGTGAAGGATATGAACTTATATTAATAAATAATTGTTGTTGCAGATATCTAAGGTTGAAATGCATCTACTTTTTATGTTATGAATGTTTTGCATATTATTTCAGATTCCTGTATTGTCTCCAATTAGATCTCTTGCGCAAATGCTTCTAGTTTTATATGAATGCTTATTGGATGGATCTAATGTTATTGGGATATGATATTGTTTGTTAAGAATTATTACTTGGTTTACGAATCTTGTGTTGACCTACGCTCAAGATATTCTCCATAATTTACCAAAATCTGTCTGTAAGATTTTCCTAGTTAGGGCTTCTGTTCCGAAGGTCTGTTCATGGTTATTTTTGGATATTGAGCACCCAGATCATTCAAACCTCTCTTAGGGTGTGGAAACTTGGTTCCAGAACCCCCCCATACTACTTTGGGTGAGACTTTGACTTGCGCAAGCAGGTCACTCCTAAAAGGGCTAGTAGTAAGAGGGTTTTGTTGGTTAACCTCAACTCTGAACCTGGGTCAAGACCCCTCAAGCCAACAAATGGTTTTGTTGCTAGGACCGCAAAATTTTTGAGAGAGGTTGGGTTATGTCGAAAGGTCATTGGCAGCCATTAAAGCCTGAACTAGAGGACTAGTTTGAAAAACAAATTCAGGAATTTTCGCTAAAAGAAAACAAAAGTAAGAAGTTGTCTGCTGAAGAGTGGAAGAACAAGTATATTTTCACAGAAATACACGACATCTTCTTCATAGCGTTTGCACACGAAATGCAAGAGTGGTTTCCAAGGTTAGTGGAATTCCAAACATGTTGGAAGGATGATCATTTCATGCAATGGACCCTTGAATTGATCAAATAGTTGGAAAAGGTTGATAATTCCATCACTCGAACTGTAGATCACTGGGTTGAAAACATATTGGGTGGGTTTGTAACAAATTTTTCAGTCGATTAGTTTGTGTCATACTCTGAAGCTGAAAGGAGATTTTTCAAGGGATTAAGAGGTAAATTTCTATGAAATTTTCCCCTAGGGATTAAGATGCTATTGTGTGAAAAGGGTATTTTGTGTAGCCACACCAAGTGAATGACCCCTGATTAGACCAAAAGCACTACGCGCAACGGTAAATATTATTAGTTCAATCAGAGAGGGGACATATTTGTATAAATTCCTCTAAGAAACTCCCTTAATATAAAGGGAAGTGAGGCTATCCACACTGAAAATATCCTTCCTGCTATGCCACCATCAAATTCGCGCAGGGTTAAGAATCCTCCTACCCCACAGCCTGCCCCACCTATGGAATATATGGTTGTGCATCTGAAGCTACCCACCTTTAAGGGTGTGGGGGATAAAGATATGGAGTAATTTTTGTTTGTGGCGAATGCAGTGTGGACTGCGCAAAATGTTAATATCGATGATGTCAAGAGAGCGCAGCTGGGTATGGCATTTGAAGGTCACACTTTAGATTGGTTCATGGGATACCCTGCACAAAATGTAGATCCCACTGTTCAGCAGATTAAGGATGCCCTAAAGAAGCATTTTTGAAAGCCAAAATCCTATTCTCAGTGCATGATAGAGTTGAAATATTTTAAGCAAGGGTCGAAGGAATCAGTTTGGGAAGATGACCAACGATCGAAGAAAACCATCAGTGACATAGGATTTGTTTACGATGACAAGGAGAATAAAAAATGGTTCATTTCCATGCTATTTACACATATGCACGGTCTATGGGTCAGCAGAATATTGATTCTCAGGAAGAAGCCCTGGAAATTGCTATGAAACTAGAAGTTTCACCTAGATACGATGCTCAATTTGGAGCACTGCAAATTCAGAGCCAATAAGCTATGCACTTAGAAATTCAGAATTTACACAAATACTAAGGTAAAGAATTTGGCATAGATGTTTGTTGTATACACTGCAAGGGAGCTGGCCACACAAAGGATCAATGCCTTCTGCTGTCGGATTATCTACAAACTTGGGGACCAAATCCACTGTGCCCTAGGGATGATGTTGGGCATAGTACCCCCACACTATGGTGTGCTAATTGTATGGTGGTTGGGTGAAAATATATAGACTACTGCCCATGGATCGATGCCTATGTACCATAATTGAAACAACAGTGGTTTAGATTATGCTCTTCAGTGGGTCACAATGAGTACCACTGCAGAAATTTTGACCTAATGATAGAAAATGAAAACCTTTACAGAGTGTAGGTCGTCCCATCATTGCTGGCATCTCCCTCTGGACGAGGAGGATCCCCAGCAAGAGGACTGGGAGGGGGGAGAGGTAGAGACGTAGGTCGAGGGAGAGGGCTACTAATTTTCTATAATTGTGGAGACGCTAGAAACTATGCACATGACTGCTCAAACCCTGCATGATAATCCTGCAAGTACTGTATGCAATTTGATCATGTAATTAAATATTTTTCTGTGTTAATAGATAAATTGCAGGGAAAGCATCAGACACCGACGCGAAACATACATATGGTTAAAGTTGGATTGTATGACGATGGTCCAAGTTTAAATGTAATTACACGGAATGGTGTTTCCACTAGATCAAATGAGGAAAAGGATACCACAGAGCCATTGATCAGAAAGGCATCTGTCAAGAATGAAGGCCTAAACCTGCAGAAAAAAAATGAGCTTTTTATTGAGGCCAGGAAGGATTTCGCTGATGTAGGAGCTTCCACGTCAAGGACTACCGTGGAACCAAAGGTTAAACCATTCATAAAAGCCTACATTAAGCTATTGCGCAATGAGAAGGAAATATATAATCTCCAGTCCCTAACAGATAGTTGCGCAAAAAAATATGTGCCTCGAATAGAGACCAAGGTCATGAACAAGATTTATAAGCATAAGAAGATAAATTATAGGCAGATGTGCATGATTGTGTAGATTGGATAATATGAGATGGATCAATTCATCTTGGATATGGGGTCTGATGCAAATTTATTACCAAATTAGACCTGCCAGAAGATGGAAGAACCAAAGTTAAAATGGTCTACCATTCATCTACACATGGCTAATCAACAAAATATCATTCCAATTGGCAGGCTTCCACAAGTCATTGTAGACATTGCTGCAGTAAAGGTATGCATGGATTTCGAAGTAATACAAATTGTGGATGATAAAAACCATTACCCTGCGCTGTTAGGATTGGATTGGGCCATTTATATGGGAGGCATCATAAACCTAAAGCATAGAAGCATGATATTTTAGAATTATGGTACGTGGGTGATAGTTCCACTAGACCTAGAAGAAGGAAAATGACACATAGAACCAATATGAAAATGGGATGATGTTGACCGTATTTACAAGATGAATGCACGGGATGAAGATTGGATAAACCCTACAACTAATGGCATGTTGAACTACGAGAAGGATAGCTCATTGATCCGAATGGAAAATGGCATCAACCCATGATATTCATCTACCCATGTTATCCATCCACCCATGGAATTTACCCATGGTATTGTAAATGGAATCGACCCATGGTATTCATCCACCCATGATATTTATTCACCCATGGTATTGTAACTGACCCATGGTATGTATCCACCCATGGTATTCATCCACACATGGGATTTACCCATGGTATTGTAAGTGATATCTACCCATGGTATTGGCCTATGGTATCTACACATGGTATTGCAACTCAAAAAAGGCTATAAATAACAAGCCTCAGTTTGTAAAAGGACAGATTGTCCACCACAATGTAGCTTCTACAATTATTCTTTGTTTTAATAAAACAAGTTTCTTTGTGGTTATATTTGCTTTGTGTTCTCTTTTTTTTTTTCTGGCATTCTAATTTTGCAGATCTTGTCAAATCCATTTCAATTTTCTTAGATATTTGGGGCCTCCCCCCAAGATCTGGATCAGTGGTATCAGAGCCAAGTTACACCTCCATGGGAATGAGGGTTTGAAACATATTTCAGTTTCAATGTTTTGCAGCAATCTTCAGCAAAATCCATCAATTTTTTTGGGCGGCGAGTTTTTAGATCAGATATAAAAATTTTGGTGAAAAAAAACACTAGCTCTAGATTCTTTGCAAAAAAATACTCAAATTAAAAAAAAAAATTGGCCAAATTGGAGTTCGGATGATGGAGATATCGCTGATTCAAAATCAGCAATGTTGAAGCAATTTTTCTGACGACAATTCATGGATGGCAGCACTCCTGTCATTTTTTGCAGTTTTCAGTGCAACATTTCAGATAAATGGATAGATATATGAGCTCCTCTTGAAAAATAGCCCAAATTCAAAAAAAAAAAATCGGTCGAATCGGAGTCTGGATGTGGCAGTTATTGTTGATTTAAAATCAACTATTTTTTCAGAAATTTTGTGACGGCGAGACAGTTTCAGCGAAAATCTGAGAGTCTAGAGTATCTAGATAGTGGTTTCCAACACATAAGAAGATGCAGAATGATCATTCCATTTCTAAAAATAGGTTATAATAATTATTCTGATTTATATTGACCGAGTTATGCTCATTTTAAATATGGAGCAGCATTCGGAGCGGGTTCCCTTTGGAGACGTGCCATCCCACCCCGCTTTAGTAGGCACCTGCTTCACATTCATCAGTTTCAGCATAGAAATGTTTAGCTTGGGTTATTTGGAGACGTTCCCTCCCACCCCAAGCTATGTAGGCACCTGCTATTTCATCAAAAATGAGCATCACGGTTATGGGTCAACCACACAAAATCATTTTCATCGAAGTCCATTTGCTAGGCTGCACATTGTTAGTAACACAGTTGGTCATAAGCATTATAGGGTATCTCTATCCTTGGATCTTCATTTTTCATGGTTTTGGTTCATCCACAAACCCACACTTCATCGAAGTCTATTTGCTAGGCCGCACATTGTCAATATCACAGTTGGTCACAAGCATTACAGGGTATCTCTATCCTTGGATCTTCGTTCATCACGGTTATGGGTTAACTACACAAAACCCTTCTCTTCAGTGGCTCTTCATATTCAACAAAGGCTTCTCAAGAGGGAGCTTCACGCAATGGGGACCATTGCTTCTTAAGGAGGGAGGAATGATCTGAATGGAAAATGGCATCAACCCATGGTATTCATCTACCCATGTTATCCATCCACCCATGGAATTTAACCATGGTATTGTAAATGGCATCGACCCATGGTATTCATCCACCCATGATATTTATTTTCCCATGGTAATGTAACTGAACCATGGTATGTATCCACCCATGGTATTCATCCACACATGGGATTTACCCATGGTATTGTAAGTGATATCTACCCATGGTATTGGCCTATGGTATCTACACATGGTATTGTAACTCAAAAAAGGCTATAAATAACAAGCCCCAGTTTGTAAAAGGATAAATTTTCCACCACAATGTAGCTTCTACAATTATTCTCTGTTTTAATAAAATAAGTTTCTTTGTGGTTTTATTTGCTTTGTGTTCTCTTTTTTTTTCTAGCATTCTAATTTTGCAGATCTTGTCAGTTCCATTTCAATTTTCTTAGATCTTGGGGGCCTCCCCCAAAGATCCGGATCACTCATGCTTTTCTGATTTTGATGGCAAGATGGAGAACTAGAAGGACTGTTTGCATGATGTATCTGTGTTGCGCTGCATCAATATCACAAATAACTTCTGGTGCTTCTCCTCAGAGGTAAGAGAAATACCCTACTTTGACGGTTCTGGTGGTGTCAAATAATTTTTGGAAGCATTGTAAAAATTTGTCCTAGAGGAACGAAGGTTCTGGGTGATTGATTTGGTTATGCACGAAACTCCATCGCGTTGGTGGGAGATGCATAAGGGACCTTTCCAAGACTAGGAGGAAGGTATAAAAATGATGATGTTGTGCTTTGAACCTCCAGAAATCCCACCAATTGAATTTTTTTATGTTCGGGAAGATCCGTGCAAGCACATGGCTATGTGGATGGAGATATGGGATGAAACGACTTGGAATGAGTAGGTTCATAGGTTTGTTCACTCGTTGGGGCCGGTACACACCACCTGGTATCTAGAAGTTGAGCTACACCAGGGTACTTGAAATTGGTTTATAATGATTAAGGATTTCCTGGCAACCTTTGGCTTGGTTGGGGGCTCGGAGAAATTGCATGAAGCCCTACAATACATAGATCCCCTATTCTTTGACAAATCCCGGCCCTGAAAGGAATGTGCTACACTGGCCTGGGATGCTTAGATGCAAGACATCGTCAACTAGTGAAACTTTTCAATCGAGGACAATGAAGATGAACCAAGGAATGTTAACATCCCTAAGACTGAAGGAGAGCGCGCAGTTGTAGGGCCCACATTAGGGATGGTGGATGCCACTAATTCTTCGAAAAGTAAGGAAGACAACATTAGGATGGAATAGCAGCCCAATTTGGCCAAAATTTGGGATTACTAGGATGATGATACAATAGGAAAGATTGCAGAGTTGCTGACAGAGTATTAGGATCTATTGCCTACACAATTCTCTGAGCTCAAAGGAATTTTGAAGGACTTAGTGTTTATTCAATTTAATGTCTTAAATTGCTTACATAAATTATCAACTGAGGTTTGTAAATTGATGAAGTGTGGTGCACTGTATGTGCTTAGTTAACCTTCTTCTTACTTCATTATATGTATTTTTATATTGTTTTGCAGGTTTTGTTCTTGTTGCTTTTTTAAAAAATGTTAATTTAAAAACTATGAAAGGAATCAAATGAATCTAATGAATTTTAAGAAGGAAGAAAAGGAAGTGTTCCTAAGTTTAACTAATTTACATAAAAATAAATCAAATATCGTTGGCTAGTTAGAATCTAATCTAAAAAAACAAAGTATCTATCTTAATGATTTCTACCTTAACATTAGTTCTATTCCATGGATGAATCTTATATCTGAGATTGACATTGTAGTGCTATTCTAAGTGAAATAAGAAAAATATAACAACTAATTTATATTTAGTTACTCCAGCATTCAATATGAAGTGTCACCTTCTTGAGATGATGTATAAGAAACTAACTACACCTTTAACTTCTAATGTTCTAGAAAAGCAGTAAAGTGTGCAAAGGAAAACAACTAATGTATATTTAGTTACTCTATCTTTCAATATGAAGTGTCACCATCTTGAGATGATGTTAAGTAACCAATTATACCTAATGATCTAGAGAAGCAAGTAAAGTATGAAAAGGAAAACTCAGTAATTGCATGAATTAAACATTTAATCATTCAGTCTAAAAATATGATAAAGTCAAATTCTTGGAATGACCTTTAGGAACATCAGTGATGAAATTAAATGAGGATCTAAAAGAAAATGTAAAAAGCATGCAAAGTTAACTAATGTATGTTTTGATTTACTCCAACATTCAATATGAAGTATTAACCTCTTAAGATGATGTGTAAGAAATCAATTATACCTTAGTTCCTAAATTCCTAGAAAGAAAGTAAAATGTGCAGAGGAAAAACTCAATAACTCTATGAATTAGAAATTCAATCATTTAGTTTAGAATCAACATCTTGAAATGACCTTTAATAACATCCATTGATACAATTAATTGATAGTTCTAATCTAAGAAAGAAAATGACAAAACAGTAAAAGAAACTAGAAAGCTGTGAATTCTTATTTCTTCAAACTTAGTTCAATTTGAAAATAGAAAGATCTATCCTCACAAAATGTTTTAGAAGAAAAATGATTACACATTTATACTTTAATTTTATGCTAATGATCAAAACTGAAATTTAACATTAATCTAGTTTAGAAAACAGAATTGACAAAAATAGAGTAAGGAAATTAAACTAAAACAATGAATGAAAAAACTCCTCTAGTGCAGGGGCCCTCTGCAACTAATTCGATTGAAATCCTAGCTGGTTAAAGACACACTTAAGAAATCATTGGCATGAACATGATCCTTGTATTATAATAGAACAAATTCTTAAAAAAATACAGCATTTCAGCAAAATCTTAACTTAAAAATTAATTATTATCATTTTTGTACAACCGGTATTTAAAGAAAACAACCATAACTGTTTATGAGCTAATTATGCTATAGGTGGCTAATCTTAAATGACTTATAGAATTACAATTTGACTGTTTAATTCTTGATTTTCTATGATAGAGAAAATCAAGAGTCCTTTTGTTCTCAGCTAACATTCTTTGACCATGCCTTTGACCACGATCTCAGGCCTCTTTTTCTATCGATCTAGATCAAGTAGATAGGAAAAAATCCATGTGGAGATGATTTTGGAAATGCCCATGTGGCTCATTTCTCCATTCAAGCCCTGGAACCTGTCAGACCATGAAACTAGCTATGGAACCCATGATTAGTTGTAGAATAGGTTGCATTAGGTAGCCAAATTAAAAAAAATCCATTCGAATAGCAAGAACATCAGAATATAACATGGAAATCATTTAAATGCATTCCTTGAGACAAAACATGACATTTATCATTGATTGGAGTGTGTAACCTTATGAGAAAATAAGGAAAAGGGTGAGAAAGGATGTCAGAGAGAGGATAATTATGAGGTTCAACATACCCCCACTGCGAAGTCATTGCATATCCTCATGCAATTTACCAAAAATATGAATTCTCCTCTCCTACTGCATTTCTTCAGACACTTTTGCTAACACATCCAATTTCCTTTTTTTAATTTTCTTTGAAGTGATTACCATCCCGGGATTTCTCATAAGAAGCTTGTATTTGAGATTAATGAATATATTTTTTAGTGAATTGTTATTTCTTTTCAACTTTCTATTCTTTTTGTACCACATTCCTAAATGTAGAATGGTATTGTCAGTAATTACCTTTTCCAACTTTTTCTTCTACTTTAAGGCCTCATTCTCCTATTTAATATGCCTATTCAATATCTCTAGTTCAAAAATTTCTTGTTTGAGAGTTTCAACTAGAGGTTCTTGTGGATTGATAGGATTCATTATTGTACTTCTCTTCTCCAATGACTCTATGTAATCATATATTTCTTGTTGTGTTGGGTCTGTGCCTGGAGATTTTTTTCTGGGGCTACCTTCAAAATTATGAATATGAGAACTTTGAGGACTGTGTGGAGGAAAAATATTTACAGGAGATAGTATTGGAGTTTCTTCATCCAAACTTACAAAATCTATCTCTTTTGGTAGTGTTTTCTTCATCGAACCTCAGATTATACAACTCCTTCTTAGTTGTAGAGGATTTTCATTTTCCTCATTTGTATCCTTGCTCCTCTTTCTTATCTTACCTCCCATCTTGAATTTATTTTTCTTTCTGTTCTCTGTCAGCTCTTTAGAGATGATTTTTTCGTCATTTTTCTGCAATGAAGATGCAAGTTTGTCTTAAATTTTTGTATCAGTCTTATTCCTTTTGCTCTTTCTAACATTTTCTTTGTTAGGTTGTTCTGGTACTTCTTGAAAATGGTTTCTGATAAGAAAATTCTTCCAGGAATCTCCTATTCTTTTTAAATGAAACTCAACAAGTATTTTTACCAACCCATGACGGTGCATGGTGTTATCTATAAACTGTATTCTTTTATGCACGTTTATAGACATTTTTTTAAGATATTTAGAAGAAAGAGGGGAAGGTTTATTTCACCATTCTCTAATAAATTCATCAATAATCAAATATGATATACATACATGCAACCAAACCTCCCTTCACAGGTGATAAATTTCTGTAAAATCGAGAGAAAGTTCCTCCATTTATTTTTAAGGGCTGAGCTGGGAATACATTTTCTGGAAACAGAGACATCCATACCTGGGTTTTTGAGGATAAATTTCCATGATTTATTGTGAAACTCCTTGTTTTTGAACCACCTTTCTCCAACCCTTGGAAGTTATGTGGCTTTAACCATGAATGTCTTAGTAACTGTGAACTTGATGCCTCTAATTTCCACTTCTGTGCCATCAAAAGACCGACCAAAATATTTTGTAATATCTTTGTGAAAACCATAGAATTTCTCTATATATTTGAGCCATCGATCCTTCTGCAACATTTCCTTGATCTCTGGATATCCTTCTATATATTTTGTTCCCACCGGTTTTGATCTGAATATTAGTCCCATGCCTTCTATTATGAAGAGTTCTCAACCTTCAGAATTATCCTTCTCTTTTTATGAAATGAATTGGATTACGGATTTGATGAAAGGCATCGAGGGTTTATAGGAATAAATAGGTGGTATGGATTGGGGTTTTGAAGAAGCTTAGATGGATATGTCACGTCAACAGGTCATGACCATTCATCATCAACGAGGGAGTCAATTGTGGACCGTTATGAAACATAATGTGGAGGATGTGGCTAATCTGTGGTATGATGGAAATCAAAATCAAATCAAATGATGATCTGTCAAGGGAGCATATGACCATCCATATAATACATGATAATGTTTTAACCTTGCTAAAAATTTTGCAACTTTACCTTTAGAACTAACCTTTTCATTTTTGTTTCTTTGGTGTTGATTCTTCAGGTACCTTTTAGCATGTTGGTCTTCAAAATGTAGTCCTTCAGTTTCCTGTATTCATAATTTGTTTGTAGGCCATACAAATGTGTCAGAGTTGTTGAATGAAATGTAATGTGGCTGCAGAATAGAATCGGATGCAGAATGGAATCAGCTGCAGAATGTAGTCAACTGCAGAATGTAGTCAGCCGCAGAACGTGATCTGTAAAAAAAAATGAAGTATAGATGTGGAATGGAATGTAAGTGGAATATGACTATGGAATGTAATGAAAATGGAATATGAATGTGAAATGGAATGAAAGTCGAATATGACTGTGGAATGGAATGAAACTATAAAATGGAATAAATTTGCAGATTATGAGCTGCAAAGATAGAATATGAATGTAGTTATGTGTACTACTTATTTGCAGAAAAGAAATGGAAAATATAGCTTGTCAGAAATATCTGATTTTCACCCTGTATTTTCTGTATAAGTATGCCAATCATTGTTTGGTTTTCATACTTATACACTTTATTTTTATTTATTTATTTATTTTTATTTGTTTATATATATATATATATATATGTAGGAAAAATAAAAGCTAAGTTAGTGAAGAATAAGAATTCTTCTTCAGTAACTTCATATCAATATTATCTTGGAAAATCTTGATAAACTTGTTGGGTTGAGGGGTCCTGACCCAGGTTCGGAGGTTAAGGTTTGCCAACAAACCCCTATACTAATGGCCCTTTCGGAAATGACCTAATTACACAGGTCAAGGTATCACCCAAAGCAGTATGGGAGGGTGCTGGAACTAGGTTTCCGCACCCTTAGAGAGAGTAGGTAATCCGAGGCAGATCTGTATTATAACTTACTAGGTTCACACATAATGAGTCTATTCACAGCCCTTTTAACAATGTAATTAGCATATAACAAAGCTATCAGATCTAATCAATACATTCGCATCCACGTCCGTGTTATCAAATACCATAACAAAGCACTATAATCACAACCAATATCAGATCAAAGAGATACTTAAGCCAATTCCAGAACACAGATACATTTGCAGCTTACTTAAATATCACATATCCACTTTAGCAGTAAACATAACCAATTCAGATAACACGCAGATACTTTAATGATACTTTGAATTCATTAATATTCATATCCACTTACAACCAAAACACAGGTTGCACACACAGCCTAGCGGGGTCCGCATAGAGCAGGACTAAGGATCTCCACGCACATAGCCAGCAAGAGTCCTTACCCAAAACAACCCAAAGAAGATCTAACAGTTCACATGTAGCATCAATCTATCCACTTCCTTCCCAGTACCCTTACCCTGTCATTCGGTCTCCTTGGCAGTGGTGGGTGGGGTGACCTTTGTGGTGCTCATACTTGCGGTGTCCTTTGTTCCTAACTTGAAGATGAGCTTCGAGTGAGAAGGCCAACCAACAATAATGCAATCAATCTTCTCATCTGTGACCATGTATGGGAGTGATGCCCATGTTGGATCCTTGCAGCCCCTAATATTTACATTATGCATTGTTACCTGAAAAGCTGCAATCCTCTTGTATTTATCATAAATGGCTGGTGACAAGCGTGGCTGGGAATTGATAGCAGTTGCAAGCCCACCCTGGAATAGGACCCAGAAGACTTGATTATCCTCAATATGTTGTGCATCCTTGGAATCCCACAAGTTCGGGTATCGCGCTCCCTCGCACATTCCTGGCTCGAGTTCAGGGAGAACTGAGTCTTCAGGGGAATTTCATGCGACCAAGGCGATAAGGAGCATTAGCCATGAGTAGTAGAATTATTTTCCCTAGTCTTGGGCCTCACGCACATTCTCCAGAAATTTGTTGCATAAAAACTGGGACCAGTTGTAGCATACCCCTTTTTCGCAGCGGCCTTCCAGCTGAATTACATATGCAGGGACCATGGCAACCTGGCACTTGTGCATCATCTTGCATGCTAACAATAATGTGCCCATGCATGCACTAGGGTCGTTGATAATGCTGATCATGAATCCCTGAGTGTTCCGCTCCACATGGTAGTCATCATGCACCTTCTCAGTGATTTTTTGCTCATACTTTTTTCCGACGCACAACATAGTGTTTGGCCCTTCCATGGGGAGCCCAGTAATACGGTGGATAAGTTTTGCACCTATGGGAATTTGATCGTGGATCCATAAGCTACCATCATGGACCAGGGCAAGAAGATGGCGCACTAGTCGATATGTGACATTGTAGTGGCCAAAATGAGGCATATTCAACAGGTTTAAGAGCCTGGAACTAGCCAATCCACTTGCCCATAGCATGGGAACTACCTTCAGCACGTCATCCTCCAATGACCTTTCAAGATATAGCTTAGGTGCTAGTTCTAGGAAGGCGTCCAAATTGGCCAGGTCATGGTCATCGAATTTTACCAAGTGAATTTTGCCAAAGGAATCGCCAATTATGGGGACCTCTCCCAGAATCAGCGGCATTTGAAAATATGTGTGCATGCCATTGAGATTCTTAGGTGCATGCATCGAGGCCAGACATTGGGCGGCAGCCAGTTGATCGGTTCAGGGATCCGGGCCTCTTCCTGAGAAGAAAGAGGCCGCTTCAAAGGGTTAGGCGACCGTGCCTGGGGCATCGTTCGGGGGGATTTCACATTTCAAGGGGAGGTGCAAGGCTTCCCTCTAGCCCACTTCGTAGGTTTCCCCAACCCTTGGCCTTTTTACTTCCCTTTCTGCTTTCCCTTGCTCGGCGTGGAAATTACCTCCTCAAATTTAGGGTGAACATCCAACACTTCCTCAGATTCTCTCTTTCTAGAGGCTATGGTCTGTGAAGATTCGGTAGGATTAGATGCAGTCATTCTAGCTTGAAAAATGAACACAGGCTGGCTACTCTCTGAGGGGGATGCATGCTCATACATGAACAAGGCGCAATAGTCATGGACTTGTACAAAACATGAACTGCTCAAGATACAAGGAAACCTCTTTTGAGCTATCCTTCTGCTTTTATAGCCTTGGAAATCAACCAACGATTGGGTGAATCTTATCAGGAACTTACCATCAAGTAAATAGTAAAAAATCTTTGGAAATCGCCTCATTAATTGTTGGCCACCCACTCCTTTCAACGGTAAAATTTTCTTTTTACCTAGTTTTACTGTTCCAACGGCTAGTTTTCGCACTTGTAGATTACCCCTGCGCTTCCAGTCCACCTTTGGCGCCCTGAGCGCACCCCTACACTCCCAACGCACATTTTTCACTCTAAACGCACCCCTACGCTCCCAGCGCACCTCTCCAAGCCTCCAAACCTGCGACCGATCCCTGCACGTACCATCGTTCTACCTGCAATTGTCTCCCTTTGAGCGCCTATTCCGCCCCATATAGCTACTCCGGCCATATAGTCATTGGATCCAATATGGTTTGAGCCAGCTCCCATTGACATATCCTGGTACCATATGACCACATAGCGTGGCTAACTAGATCGCTCCTCCATCAGTAATTTCATTTACCATATAGGGACCTAGCCAGTGCTGACGGAACTTCACTGGGTCTTTGGAAAACTAGCTATCGTATAGAAAAACCAATTCTCCCTCCGCAAATGTATTTTGCCGAATATTTCAATCATGCCATGCCTTATCCCAGGCCTTTTGAACTTGCTAATGAAAGTTAGAATTGAAACGATCTTCCTCCGTAATATCAGGCTCTGCCATATTGGTAAAGGTTGTGATGCGCAGGTGTTACACAAGATTTTTTCACCGTCCCTTTAATCCCTCACCCCGCATATTGTAGGGTCTTTCTCGTGACCTATGAGCAATTTCATACTCTGCAAATAGCTTCTTTGCATCCTTCCGCATAAGAATATCATTTCTCCTGTTGAACATTTCCTCAAAAAGCACACAAAAACCTATGTTTTAGCATTGGCGTGGGTATCCATTTCACCCCTCGTGCCAATAGGGAATATTTGCACTAGATACCGCACCACCCGGCACTCTATATCTATGTATTGCTCGCGCTAGCTGTTTTAGGAATTTTTTTTTTTAACAAAAAGAGGCAGAATTTTCCTTCTAACTACCTCAGGGATGACTCATTAGAAGTGGTTAAACTTGATAAGCCACAGATCTCTACCTTTAGGTAGTGTTTTTTACCTTCCATGGAACACTCTTTGAAGATAGGAGTCCCCTCCATGATTATAGGGATCCTAACCTCTCCCTCTTCCTCTATATAAACATGCCTTCTCCCTTTACAAAAGCTAGTTGAACATATAGCCAAGAAGCTGAACTTGGAGAAGAGATACTATAGCTGAGTAATTTCTATAGAGAAGGTAGAACCAAGGAGAATTCCATAGAGAGAGCCCCGTCTGAATTCTCGATGAGCCTTTGTGAGACGCGCTTTGCTGGAACCCTATTGGAGGAGACCGCAACATTGAAGCTTGGTTGTATTCTTCCTTTCTTTCATTAATATACTCGACTATGGTGTTGATTCCATCATTGTGTTATGATTATTTAATGCAATTGATTTAGTCTTCTTCGACTGACTGATAGTTACGAATGTGAAATAGTATGATGTATATCGTTGTTGTTTCATGTGTGTGTGTAAGTATCTGAGCGTGAAGGTGAGTGGATCATGATCTGTCAAACCAAGAGCGAGAGATATCCACTCTTTCCGACGACAACAACAGCGTAGGACCTCCGGGAAGTCATCTATTGAATCTCCGTCCATTCATTAACTAGGAATCAATGTTATAGCTTTTCTCATTTGTGGCTAGACCCACTCTAGGGCTAGTGGGATCACCTCTGTCCATAGAGGGGATTTACCTCACTAACAAATTGGTGACTCCACTGGGGATCAATGTGAATTTGTCTTTCATCCATTAGGTCTTCTTCTTGGTCTTTGCTTTCTTAGATTTCCTTTTCTGATTATTTTTGCTGAGTCTAAGACCCCTATTCAGCCCTAGAGGATCAGATTTGACCTTTGTTTTTCCAAAATTTTCCTTTTACCAGGGTTGACTTGATTGGCGCGGTTTCCTGTCTGAGAGTCGCGCCCACTGGCACTTGTTTCTAGTTCAAAACCCGCGCCATCCCCTTTTTGGCACTGATTACAGCCAAACAGTCGCACCAATTCCTGTAGGTGCTATGGTTTTCTTGATTTTGGAGTTTTTGGTCAGTGCTTGTGCTTCTGGGTTATCTTTTGGCATGTTTTGAGTGCAATGGGATTTTTTGTGATTGTGAATAGCCTCCTTCCTCCAGTTGTTTGTTTGTTTCCTGTCAGCATTGTAGCCTTAGGGTTTTTCTAGTGCTTTGGTATGTTGAGCCTCCTGTAGGAGTCTAGGTATTTTGTTTCATGGTAAACTTCATTCCTTTCTTGATTGCATTCGGCTCCCTTGATCCAGTTGAGTGATTGCATTTGGTGAAATGAGTCTTGCCTCTTTCATTCAGTTGTGCTTCTTGTCACTCTAAGCATAGATTACACTGCTTGTATGGGTATATTTTGACATATTTCTTCGATTTGAGAGATTGCAACATTGGTTTGAGTTTTGTTTTGTTTTCTTTTGAGTTGATTGAATTGTTTCGCTTTGACTCTCGCATTGACATTCTTGAACTAGTGTGTTGTTTTTTTTTTCATGTCATTTAGTGCACCGTTTTCCCTATTACATTGAAAAATCAAAATAATTTTGTGCTTGCATTCTTGTTTGCATTATGGAATTGAAAATCTTTCGTATAACTAGCATTGGACATTCTAGGAAAGATTTCTCATTTTCATTAGCCTGCATTAGATACTGAAGTGGATGCTTCTGTGTGTTCTCATTAATTTCTATCGCTTGAAAACTCCTAAAATTTCGCCTAGATAGCTTTTCATCGAAGGCATGTAGCTTGCATTTAGGGATTCATGAGATTCAACATTCGGTAGGACCTTGAAAATTGAAACATAAATACAAGATCAAATTAAAATTTATTCAATCAACCTAAGGCAAAATTGAAACCTAACGAAAAATTTAGTGGTCTAAGTTAGAGACGTGTTTCGGCGTCTTTAAACCTAGCAGCTGTCGCTCGCCATCTGGCTTCAGACAGCACTAGTATGGACTTGCGCTCCCCATACCATCGAGTATATAAAGGGAGACCCCTCTAGGGTGAAATCCTTTTATCCATAGGAAGCCAAGTCTGCCACCTTATAACCGTGATACACCGAACACAACATTTGGGGAGACTACCTAAATGTACGTCAAGTCCTTGGTTAATTCTTATTTCATTTTATTACCAAGGTGTATATGGAAGTTCACGAGAACTTGGTACACCCTTTTACCTAGACTACCTAAGCAGTCATTTTCAATCTTTACTGACTCCATAAATTTGAAAATATCATCAAGCACTTGTCCTTTCATGCTCGTTTTAGCCTGAAAGTGATAAATTCACCTTTTTCCTGTTTCTTGACTCTTAAAAGATGAAACGGTAGATTTTGGTTTCAGTGTCTTAAAATTAACTACCCACGAAATATTCCTGGTTAAAGTTAGTTTCCTTAGTGTTGTTTTACCGTTGTTTCTAATGACAACCTTCTCAGAGTTTACCAACCAAGGAATCCCCTCCGAAGGGAATCTTGGCCCTTTTCCTGCTTTTGGGAATGTTGGTGCTTCTTACATGGCAACGTTGTCTCTTCCAGGGTTAACTGTTGGTTTTCCTGTGTGGTTGTTTTCGACCTTCGTGGTCCCAAATGCCCCGATCTCTGTTCAACCATCACCTCCACCTAAACAACATCATGTTGATTCTAAGGTGGAACTCTCCCCTTCTTCGCCTATTTCTTCGACCTCCTCTTCTACTTCGCCTGGTGAAATTTTGGATTCTAGTAACCATGTGGCTAAGAAGAAGAAGACGAAGACGAAGAAGAAGAATTCAGATAAATGAGAGGCTAATGCTGCAGCTATTGCGCCTCAGACACCTTCCCTCAAGAAACAATCCAACCTTCCATGGAAAGTCAAATTCTCTTGCATGTTGTGAAAAGGTGACCACTTTCTTCGAGATTGCCCTAGAATCCCCAAGGTGCTCGAGGCATGGTCTGACGGTCGTCTGTCATTGCCTTTGGCTTCTAGAATTCATATTAGTGGCACATCTTCAACTAGTACTGATAAAACTCATAAGAAACAGGGTAAGATTATCAATCCCTATAAGTTCTGTGAAGGGCATCATCCCATTCACATTTGTCCGTATATGGATGAAGCCAAGAGAGTGTTGGAAAAATCTACTATTTCTACACCCTACTTTCCGGCTAGTTACCAGAAACTTTCTTTGAGTCCTCTGCTAGTTGATTCCATGATCGGTCAAGAGCCATCCTTGGTTGATCCTGTTCCCCTAGAAATTCAAAGTCAAGAATCCATTCTCGACCAACCATTGGACATGGAATCGGTCGACTTGATCCCGCCTATGGTTCATCAGGTCTTTTTTGTTGTGAGTGGATCTCATTCGCCTCATGTTCTTCTTGTTTCTTTAGATTCTTCGGACTTAAATTCTTCTGTCCCTATAGTTCAAGAAGTCGCTCCTCCTACTCCCATGATGGAAGTTCAGGAGAGTGCTCATCTTGCTCCGGTAACACCAAAGGAAAACCATCTCAGTTCGATGGTACCTCCTCCGAGTAGTTTGGTCGCTTCCTTTGATTGGCGTTGATTTGCGGGATACCGCCTTCCATCTTATGTGCCTTTTGAGATAACGGTACAGACCTTTGATCTGGTTGTACCCAGCACCATTATAGATGAAGGCGCATCTGTTAGTATTTTGTCTTCCACTACTTGGCAAGCTTTTGGTTTTCCACCGCTTATGCCTGTTATGCAGAATATGTTGACTTTTAACAGAGGAACCAGTCAACCGTTAGGGATCCTTCCCAAATTTCATGTTACTTTGGGAAGGAAAACCATCCATATAGACGTGATGGTTGTTCTAGGCCTTTTGGATTTCAATTTTCTCTTGGGGCGCGACTATACTTATGTCATGGGGGAAGTTGTCTCTTCCATTTTTCGTGTGATTTATTTTCCACACAAAGGTCAAATTGTGACCATTGATCAGTTTTCATTCTTTGGACCTGACATGACATTTGGTCTACCATCATCCCTTCTGGGTCTTTATCTGCCAGTTTTATCGTCACCACAATTTAATTATGTGGCTACCTCTCTTGTGCCCATCTTCAGTGATGATGTCATTGTACATTGTGTGCTGGGGGCATTGGGTCCTGATTTCCAAGATGTTGTTCTCCCATCAGATGCGAACCTCTTGGAGTCCATGACTTTTTATTCGACATGATAAAAGGTTGTTGGAGCAGAGTTACTTGTCTTGTTTCAAGCTCCTTAAACCATGAAACAAGGTGTTCCGAGGATAGTTCATCTTCTACGTCAACCTCATTTAAAAAATGAATTAGGTTTTGAGGATAGTTCTTTTAATGTGTCAACCTCATTAAAACAATGAAACATGTTCCCGTTCAATTTGAGTCTCTGTTCAGATCTCGTAAAATCCCAGTCAATTCTTTCTCAGACCTTGTGCTTTGAACCTTCACTCCATCTGCCTTTCATATGGACTGAAGCTTGGGAGGAATGTACTTTAGATTGAGTCACTATGCTGGGGGAATGCTTACTTTTTCAAACATATTTTTTTTTTCTGTTTCAAGCTTGTGTAAAAATGGAATTGGTTTCAAGCATAGTTTATCTTTGTTTCAAGCTTGTGTGAAAATGAAACCAACTCCAAGCAAAGTTTCCCATGATTTCAAGCTTGTGTAAAAATGAAACCATTCCCATTTTACCTTTCATGATTGCCATTTTATCAACTTATTTTTCCAGATAAGCCTTGGTTTTTTCATTCCATCGTCCCCATCTTCTTGGCCGATCATACACCTTCACTTGATTGTTTTACCTATTCCTGAGGAACCGCTGCAATGAGTGGTCTTGTTATCCAGCCTCTTGACCTTTACTTATTCTGAGCAGTTCCACCATCACCAGAACCAATAGCTACCCTTAATACCACTAGTTCCTCCAGGAGGAGTCATCTTTCAGCTCTTTTCTGACTCTCGAAAATTGAAAATATTGCCGAGACTCTTTTTGTTTTGAACTTGTTCAATGGATGCGAAACGATATCTACCCAGTATACATTTACCCCTTTTTAGAGCTGGGATAAATTAATTATGAAAAAGGAATACCTTAGCCTATCGCGACTAAGAGGTTCTCTCAGACACAGTTTTCTACCTTTTCGGATCTATGAGACGACCTACGAAAAGGGTCTTTGCTGGAGTTTTCTTTTCTGCTTTCTTTTAAAAGTCTATAAACATGAAAAGATGTTTAGTTCTTCCTTTTTTAGACTCGTTAAAAACTGATGACATCGGACTCCGTCGTTATGAAATTACCTGATTTCCTCCTTCCTAGTGCTCGTAAAACGTACTAGGTTGAATTTTTCTGAAGGACAAACTTACATCACAAGCATATGCTATCCCCTTTAAGATTGTTTTCAACAATAATTGAGGTACTTACCAGAAATTGTGGGGGAAAATGGAACCAGATTATAGTCATGTTGGCAGTATGTCACTCTTGAACATGGCACTTTTCTGCATTCGTGTCGGGTTGGGGACATCTCATCTCATTATTTTTTTGCCTCCATTGGTTTGGGTAATCTCTTTTGACTGCTCATCTGCTATTTTTCCATGTCTCCATAACCTCAGATTCCTTGATGTCAAATACTGCCAAATCAAATTTCATGTCGCCGATATGTTCAAGAGAAGTTTTCCTCTGAAGTTTTCAACCTCCCTCTAATTCTCTGTTGGTCTTGATTCAAAAACATCACATTCCTCTGTCTCGTGTCGATAATGTGGGAAACATGATGGCCCACCTTTGATTAGGTCACTTCCTGTCGACTCCAGCTCATTATCCAGGAAGTTGATCTAGAGACTCCCTTCAGGTACCTTAGAGCCTGCATGCCTCAATGGCAGGTTCTTCGCATTCGACACAAGGTCCACATCATTGGCCTTCTATCGACTGACTCTATGGCTGTTCGACATCATATCGTTGTTCACATTTCATGGATTATACCTTTTGTACCCTGAGAGCCATTGTCATTATTGGTGGTTTCTCTCACATCTGTTAATGACTTCCATCATTGGCTAGTAATCAGACGATTTTCTTGCATGTTCAACTTCAGCTCACATATTTGCACGCTCAAATTTGTACTTTATTTGGGTCAAGATGGAGTGCAAGACCCTGGGTTTTGTCTGATGAAATCCAAGCTACGAGTTCATTGTGGATTACTATGACTTATTAAATGGCTCTTCTGATTGGATGGTTGAGACCATACTTGAGTCTATTTTTTGATCCTTATTACTAGATGGCTGTGTCCATACCTCGGATCTTACTATTTATGTACTCTATTATGGATGGTTTTTCCCATGCCACATGTCATGTATCAGAAGTATCAGTTGTACTTGTACTTGCAGGTCTTCTGACAACAATGTTTGGGTCGAACGCGTTCTCATAAATCATTTCACCCCTCCCTCTCTCTCGGACCTCATGCTTTAGGGGGCATCTGTTACACAGCATTTTGTCATCGTCCCTATAGTCCCTCACCCCGCATATTGGAGGGTCTTTCCCATGACCTATGAGCAATGTCATACTTTTCAAATACCTTCTTTGCATCCTTCTGCATAAGGACATCATTTCTCCTGTTGAAAATTTCCTCAAAAAGCACACAAAAACCTATGTTTTTCCATTGGCGCGGGTAGCCAATTCACCCCTCATACCAATAGGGAAAATTTTCACTAGAGCCTGCGCCACTTGGCACTCTGTCTCTGTGTATTTCCCAAGCCAGCTGTTTTAGGAATGTTTTTTAACAAAAAGAGGCAGAATTTTCCTTCTAACTACCTCAGGTATGACTCATTAGAAGTGGCTAAATTTGATAAGCCACAATTCTCTCCCTTTATGTAGTGGTTTTTACATCCCATGGAACACTCTTTGAAGATAGGATCCCCCTCCATGATTATAGGGATCCTAACCTCTCCCTCTTCCTCTATATAAACAGGAATTCTCCCTTTACAAAAGCTAGTTGAACATATAGCCAAGAAGCTGAGCTTGGAGAAGAGATACTATAGCTTAGTAATTTCTATAGAGAAGGTAGAACCAAGAAGAATTTCGTAGAGAGAGCCCCGTCTGAATTCCCAATGAGCCTTTGTGAGACGCACTCTATTGGAACCCTGTTGGAGGAGACTGCAACATCGAAGCTTGGTTGTACTCTTCCTTTCTTTCATTAATATACTTGACTATGGTGTTGGTTCCATCATTTTGTTATGTTTATTTAATGCAATTGATCTAGTCTTCTTTGATTGACTGATAGTTACGAATGTGAAATAGTATGTTGTATATCATCATTGTTTCTTGTGTGTGTGCAGGTATCCGAGTGTGAAGGCGAGCGGATCATGATCTGTCAAACCAGGATCGAGAGAGTCACTATTTCAGACGACAACAACAGTGTAGGACCTCTGGTAAGTCATCTATCGAATCTCCGTCCATTCGTTAACAAGGAATCAATGTTATAGCTTGTCTCGTTTGTGGCTATACCCAATCTAGGGCTAGTGGGATCGCCTCTATTCACAGAGGGGATTTACCTCACCAATAGCAGGCTAGGAAAAATATACTCCATGGGCATAATGGCCTCCTTTCCATAGACCATCCTAAATGATGTCTTCCCCATCAACTTCTAGCAGATGGTTTGATAGGCCCGAAGAAATCATGAGATGTGCACAACCCAGTCGCTACGATCGGCATTACAGACCTTGTTCAGTGCCTTCTCCAAGACCTTATTAAAAGCTTCTACAGCTCCATTTACCTGTGGATGGTATCGGGTGATTTTCGCGTGGTGGATCCTAAATTCTTCTTTCAGGGCCTGTATTGTTTCATTAACAAAATTCACACCTCTATCGCTCGTTAATATCTTCAAACAACCAAACCTTGTCATAATCTTCTCAAAAATGAAGTGCGTAGCGGTATCTGTAGTGCAATGCTTCACAGCTTGTGCTTCGGCCCATATGGTTACATAATCAATTGCAATGATGATGTAGCACACACTTGTCTTCTTTCTTGGCGGGTTGATGGGCCCAACGAAATCGATGGCCCATTTGCCAAACGCTTGCAGGGCCATTTGCAGTTGTAGGGGAATCTCGTCTCTGTTCAATGACCTTCCTATCCATTTGCATGTATAATAGGCTTTCAAATAGTTGTGAGAGTCACTATGTAGTGTAGGCCACCATAGCCCAGCTCTTAAGATCCTCTGCGCCATTTCTTTCCTTGCGTAGTGACCTCCTGCTATGCCCCAGTGAGCTTCTACTAAGATGGTGTGCCTCTCATGCTCCAAAACGTATCTTTGCAGTAACTCGTCAACTCCCAGTTTATATAGATGGCCTGCGATGATGGTAAAATATGTTGCGCAGGTTACCAACTCTTTCTTCTGTTGTATTGAATACTCTACAGGTGCCATCCCTGTACTCAAGAAGTGAATGATGTCAACGAAGTGTGCATCAAATACCTTAATAGCAAATAGTTGTGCATTAGGCAATCCTTATTCTAGGTTGGTCGGTTCTTCACCACTTTTGATTCAGGATAAGTGTTCTGGCCCAGCATTCAAGTTCCTCGGCTTGACGATGATCTCAAAGTCATATTCTTGAAACAGCAGTGGCCACCGGAAGATTCCCCCCCCCCCCCCAACAAAGGCTATTCACTAGGTAGTTCAAAGTCGAGTGATCTGTAAAAATCTTTAAGTGTCATCCTAATAGATAATGTCAGTATTTTTGCAGGGCATATACCATGGCCAACCCGTCACGCTCCATAGTGGAATAGTTGTGCTTCGCACCAGAAAGTTTCCTACTAGAAAATTCAACTGGATGGTCAACATCTTTGTCTCCAGACTGTGTAAGGACAACTCCTAGGGCTATCCCCAACGCATCTACGTGAACATGGAAAACCTTCGCCAGTCAGGAAAGATGAGAATAGGCACAAAGACCATCTTCTCCTTGAGTAGCTTGAAGCTCTTCTGACACTTCTCGTCCTAGAAAAATGAAACGTCCTTCTTTAGCAATTTTTCCATAGGTGCAATGATCAGCGTGTACCCTTGAATGAACTTCTTGTAGTGGCCTGTGTGTCCAAGGATAGAGCGCAACTGTTTCTCAGTTGTAGGTACTGCCAAGTTTATGATAACTGCTACTTTGGCGGGCTCAACCACCAATCCTTGTTGACAAAATATGTGATCGAGAAAGATCCCGAAGGGTATGAAAAATATGAACTTCTTGATATTCAGGGAAATTTGGTTCTTTTGATAGGTGTCCAACATCACACACAGGTTTGAGACATGCTTCTTTACCAACCCGAAGACAGTCTAGTCATCAAAATATACCTCCAAAAACTTTTGGATGAACTCTTTGAACACTGTGACCACCACTCGTGAAAATATGCCAGGGGCAATCTTGAGCCAAAACGACATGACAATATACTGAAAATATCCCCATTCAGTGGAAAATGTATTTTTTATGTGATCTTTAGGTGTGATCCTCATCTGATGGTAGCTCGAGAACCTTTCCGTGAATGAATATGATTCTTACCCCCCCCCCCCCCACGTTGTCAAGGATTTAATCTGAGAATGGCATAGGGAAGGGATCATATATGCAGGCAACATTCAATTTGCGCAGGTCAACACAGATATGATCTCTCCCTTAGTCTTTTTCTCTTGAACCACCATAGAACTTGCCCAATCTAACTGTTTGACTGGTTCGATGATACCTGTGGCTATCATTTTGTCGATTTCTTCCTTGACCTTTTTTTTGTACTTAGGGTTCAAATGATAAGGGTGAGCATATGGTTTTAAAGTGATGCGCATGACCCCTAGGTCCCATGTAATCCCTTTGAGTTTTGATAATTTTATCAGGAATAAGTCCTGGTATTACATGAGGACTTTTGCAACTTTTCCTACAATATCATCATCCTAGTAGTACCCAATTTTAGCCATCTTAGGTTGCTCCTCCATTCCAATGTTGACTTCTCATAGCTTCAGAGGCTTAGTGAAATTGACGGTCTACAGTGGGGGTCCAACAACTACGTGCTCTCCCTCCAACTCTAAGATAGAGACATTTTACGAGTCTTCATAACGCTCTTCTATTAATAAATTGCGGCAATTGACAATATCCTACATCTGTGTTTCTCGTGTTGGTGCCCCCTGTGTTGCACAAGGGCGTGATTCATCATATACTAAGGCATCTATATCCTACAGAGCTTCGTCGAATGCCTCTCTTCCACCTACCAACCCAAATTTCCCTACAAATTTGTCCTTCAATGTTTCCCAGTGGTGGGTGCACCAGTGTAGTTCTGCATCTAAATACCATGCAGTGGGGATTGGCCCCAAGGCATGAATAAATAGGTGAACCCATTCCCCCGTAGTTCGTTTGCACCATTTCTCCATCCATGCGGACAAGTGTTCACACAGGTCCCCTGGGCCAAAGATGTCTTTACACACAGGTGGACCGGAGGTTCAAACTGTAGGACCATCTGTCTCGACACTATTCCCAATCGTGGAATGTCCCTTTATGCTTGTCCCACCACCTTGTCGAGGTTGTGCACATGACTAGATTAAGGGCCCACAACCTTCTCTCCCATGGGACTTCAGCTTCAAATGCTCTCAAAAACTCCCTAATACTATCAGAACCACCAAAGTAGGGCAGTTCTCTTACCTCTGAAGAGATGCATTGGAATTTCTTTGTGGTTCTAAGACATCACAACCCAGATACATCATGTATCCGATTCTACCAATTTTCCAACTCCCCTTCGGAGTCAGAGAAGCATTCGTTGTCCTTTTCCCAACAAAGCACACCATCAACTGTAGGATTTATCCAATCTTCATCCAAAGCGGTTAACTTATATATGTGATCCACATCCTCTTCTTCACGCACTGGTTCTGTATACCGCTCTCCTTCTATAGGGTCTAGGGGGACTATCACCCTTGTACCCTCATTCTCAAACACCATGCTTCTTTTCTTTAGGTTGATATTTCCTCGCATGTTTATTTCTGAATCCAATCCTAGGAGCATAGGATAGGGGTCCGCATATTCCACAATTTGAATGACCTCAAATTCAGCGTGGACCTTAACTCTTGTGATATCTACCATAATTTTTTACAGTCTTCCCAATGATATGATCTCCTGCTGGTTGGCCATGCGTAGCTAGATAGTGGACCATTCCAACATAGGTTCTCCCATTTTCTACCAAGTTTGCTTGGGTAGTAAGTTCGCATTTGATCCCAGTTCCAAAATAACTTGATCCATTTCATAGTTGCCAATCTGCGCTGTTAGCTACATTTCCCGACTAGTGCATTTATTATGCATGTAAAGTTTGTGCACATCCTTAACTTCTGAGGGTGATTTAGTTCTCTCTACACAGCTGTCTATTAGTGCCTGTAGATTTTATATTGTCTTCTAGTTGCGTAGCATCTTCATACATGCTTGTAGAAATGGTTTAACTTCATCGTCTGTTCTCAGGTTTTCTCGAGCTTTTGAAATAGGTGCCTCATCCTTAGTAAATTCCTTGCAAGCTGCGACAAAGGTTTCCTTTTCCTTCTGTAAGTCCAAGATTTCCTGTTTGATCGCTGCTTTCTGGATAAGAGGTTTAGCTTTGAATTTCTCCTCTTCTCCTCTAGTATCCATGTCGTTGTGCTTTATGACATTAATACTTGGTCCTTCATCACACGGTTCCACCTTAACCCTGTGTACATTCTGCGTAGGTGTATGTTGTTTTTCCTGAATTTTTGCTATCATAATTGAATAGTCTTCAATCACATGGTCCATTTGTCTACAATAATGGAAATATTGTCGTGTAGGGTTCAGAAAGTCTCTCACAAAGTTCCCTATCTCCCCACAGTTGTAACAGATCAATTTTCATCTTCCTCGACCTGTGCCTCCACCCCTTCCCCCTCCCTTGCCCCTAGATAGGGAGCCTCCTCTATTTGAGGGAGATAGTGGTGAAGAAGGGTCAACCTGTATGCTGTATAGATTTCCTTAATCTATCATCAAGTCATAGGTCCATAAATTATGCTCGTCATGCCCCACAAAGGAGAATAATTGACACCTTTGTTGCTTCAATTCTAGAACGTAAGCACCAAGATGGGGATAGTGGATAGTATCATGTAGCTCGACGACACGATAATCAGTGCACCATAAAATTGGACCACTTGGTCCCACAGCCTCCTTAGGATGTAGTGGTCTAGGTCCCCTAGCCTGCATGTAATTTTCCAGCAGGGGACACTGATACTTGGTATGGCCAGACACCCTGCATGCACCATATGTCTGGACTAGCCTCCTTCCCTTGTTCTTTTTGAAAGTTTTGTATTTCAAGGTGCATTGCCTCCAACTGCCCCTAGATCTATTGTGCCCCAAACAAAGCATCATCCCTTGGTGCAGCCTCTAGTTTCATAGAAATCTCCAAGGCATTCTCTTGTGTTGCAATTGATTGCTGACCCGTATGTCCACGCAGGTAAGGCAGTAGCATAGCGATAAACCATTCCTTGTGTTGTCTATCATCATACTGAAATTCCCCATCTGTGATAACCTTTTTTAGCTGTTGAGCAGCTTCCCATATAGATTCAGTGGGTCCCTATCTAAAGTCTTTCAAGTCGACCACTATTTGAGAGTATGACTTAGGCTTCTGAAACTGTTGTTTCAACACTATCTTAATCTCCAGAATAGATGGATCTACGAGCTGTCCTACATACCCCATATACCAATCCAAGGCCCTTCCTTCAAAGGTGATCGATAACTGCACTCTCTTTACAGTGTTGATAACCACATTCTGCGCAGCCCATATTGATTCTGCGAAAAACCAAAATCGGTCTATATCTTCATCCCCTACACCCTTGAAGGTAGGTAGCTTCATGTGCATGGCCATATCGTCTTCTAGTGGTGGTGGAGTTATGGGTGATTTCTTACCCTTATGCTGACTTGAAGGTGGTGTAGTTGGAGGGCTATGCACATCCAACTCTCTTCATGGACTGTATACATATCTATCTCCTTCTTGATTAGTTCGGTAGTATTTACCACTTCGTGTTGTTCTCTCGCTCAGATCAGAGGTCATTCACTCAGTGTGGCTACAAAAAACGCCTTTATCGCACAATAATATTTTGATTAACAACGACAATGTTTTCAAGAACTTACCCCGGAAACCCTTGAAGAACCTTCACTCTGCCTCAGAGTAGGACAAGAACTGATTGACTGTGAATTCTGTCATGAATTCACCCAGCACGCTATTTACCCAGTGATCTATAGTACGGGTGATCGTATTATCAGTCCTTTCTATTTTTTGAATCAATTTTGGTGTCCACTATGTTACCTGATCATCCTTCCAGCATGTCTGGAATTCCATGAGCCTTGCCAACCACTCTTGAAGCTCATGCACAAAGGTTACAAATAAAATTTCATAGACTTCAGTGAATATGTACTTTTTCTTCCAATTCTCAACCGTCAACTTCGTCTTGCAATTCTCATTTACAACAAACTCCTAAATTTGTCTTTCAAACCGATCTTCAATTTCCACCCTCTCAGGTCTCCAAGGACCTCGTGGCATTACCCAATATCTCTCTCAAAATGCTCCCAGTCCCAGAAATGGAACCATTTGTTGGGTCCAGGTGTCCTGACCTAAGTTCAGAGGTTAATTTTTGCCAACAAACCCCTATACTAATGGCCCCTTTGGCAATGACCTACTTGCGCAGGTCAAGGTCTCACCCGAAGCAGTATGGGAGGGTGCTGGAACCAAGTTTCTGCACCATGAGAGAGAGTAGGTAATCCGAGGTAGATCTATATTATAACTTACTAGGTTCACACAGAATGAGTCTATTCGCAACCCTTTTAACAATTTAATTAGCATATAACCAAAACATAGCTATCATATCTAATCAATACATTCGCATCCACGTGCGTGTTATCAAATACCATCACAAAGCACTATAATCACAACCAATATCAGATCACAGAGATACTTAAGCCAATTCTAGAACACATATACATTCGCAGCTAACTTAAATATCATAGATGCGCTTTATCAGTAAACATAACCAATTCAGATAACAAAGATAATTTAACGATACTTCGAATTCATTAATATTCAGATCCACTTACAACCAAAAAATAGCCTAGCATGGTTCACAAACAGCAGGACTGAGGATCTCCATGCACACAGCCAGCTGTATTCCTTACCCAAAACAACCCAAAACAGATCTAACAAAACTATTCTCTTGAAATTGGCTTATGATATACTTTCAACCAATGACCATTCACAAGAAGAGGTGCCTTTTCTTCATCAATTTTCCTTATCTTGACTACTCCATTATCAAATAATTTTTCAATGTCATATGGCCCAAGCCAATGAGTCTAAAACTTTCATTGAAAATATTTGAATTTTGAATTGAAAAAAAGTGCCCAATCCCCTGTTTGAAACTTCTTCTCATTGACATATTTATCATGCCATTTAGCCCTTTTTTTCTAGACTATACTGGTTCTTTGAACTTCATCTTGCATGATTTCATAAAGCTCATTGAGTCGCTCCAATCTATGTTTCTATGCTTTGGATAAGTCAAGTCCCAATTGGACTGCCATCTTGAATGTTCGAATCTGAAACTCTATAGGGAACATTACTTGCTTTCCATAAACAAGTTCATAGGGAGTATGTCCTGTTGTATTCTTCCATGTAGTTGTATAAGTCCATAAGGCTTCCAGAAGATTTTCTGCCCAATATATTTTCTTTAGATGTACAGTCTTAGTGAGAATTCCTTCAATCACCATATTGGTAGATTCTACTTGACCATTTGCTTGTGGATGATAAGGAGTAGAATTTTTGTGCTTTATATTATAATCTTCCATGAGCCTTTTCACCAACTTGGATGTAAAATGGGATCCTTGATCTGTCACAATTTCTATTGGAACACCAAAACGAATGAAGATATCCTCAAAAATAAAATTAACTACATAATTTTCATTAGCAAAAGGTAATGCTTTAGTCTCTACCCATTTGGTGACATAATCAGTACATACCAAAATATACTTCTTTTGTTTAGATGGTGGATTGATTGGTCCAACAAAATCCAGGGCCCATATTTCAAAAGGTTCAATGAGTACCTGAGGTTGTAATGGATTTTCATCTGAAGGAGTAGGTTTCCCTACCCTTTGGCAGTTGTCAAACCTTTTGACATATTATTTTTCATCTCTAAAGATGGATGGCCAATAATATCCTAAATGAAGGATTTTATAGCCTGTCCTCTTGTCAGCAAAGTTTCCACCACAAGGTTCATCATGACATGCCTTAATAATTTCAAGCCTTTCATCTTCTCGAACACAAATTCTGATAATGAGATCTGGACTTGTTTTATACAATTCATTAGTAATCCATGAGTATCTTGCACTTATTTTAATGATTTTTCTTTTCTCCCTAGGAAACAAATGTCAAGGTAATTTTCCTATGACTAAGCAATTAGAAATATCTACAAACCAAGGAGTTTGAGTAGTTATTGCAAAAATATATTCATCATGAAATTTATCTTCAACTGGAGTGTCATCTTTGATATTTTGAATTCTAGACAAGAAATCAGCAACCGTGTTTTGTTTTCCAGGGCGGTCTAGAATGGTGATGTTGAATTCTTGCAGGAGTAATAACAATATTGTAACTCTGGCATTAGTAATAGATTTATTTATTAAGTATCTGATTGCAGAGTGATCTGTATGAAAAAAGGTTTCATATCCTCTAATATAGTGTCTGAATTTTTTGATAGCATGAACAACAACTAAGAATTCCTTTTCAGTTACAGTGTAATTTAACTCTGTGGGAGTCAAATTATTGCTTGTGTAATATATGGCATGGGGGATCAAATATTTTTTTCCTAATACAGCTCCCAGATCTGTATCTGAAGCATCTATTGAAATGTGAAAATGTAGTTTCCAATTTGGACCTCTTAAGATGGGTGCTTCAGAAATTTGTTCTTTTAAAGTTTCAAATTCCAATTGGCAATCAAGATTCCAACTAAATTCACAATCTTTGGTAAGTAACTTGAATAGTGGAGGTACTTTTTTAGTAAAAATTTCTATAAATCTTTTATAATATCCTGTGAATCCTAGAAAACTTCTAGCATCATTTTGACAACTTGGAATTGACAGTTTGGATATGACTTCAACTTTAGATTTATCAACTTTAATTCCATCTCCTGAAATGTGATGTCCTAAGACAATCCCTTCTGTAAAAATCATAAAAAAAAATCATGGCTTAGTGAAATTTTTTCTTCCTTACATCTTTTAAGAACCTTTTCCAAATTTTCTAAAGCTTCTTCAAATGTATTCCCATAAACTGTAAATTCATCCATGTACACCTCTACACAATCATGTATTAGATCATAAAAAATTCTTAGTACTTCCCTTTGGAATGTTGCAGGTGCATTGCACAATCCAAAAGGAAGTACTCGGTAAGCATAAGTCCCCCATGGACAGGTGAATGTGGGTGTATCTTGGTCTTCAGGTGCTACCTGAATTTGATTATAACCATTAAAACCATCCAAAAATGAGAAATACTTCTTACCTTCTGATGTATCCAATACTTGATCTATAAAGGGTAAAGTAAAATGATATTTTAGGGTAGCTTTATTCAATTCTTGATAATAAATGCATACCCTCCATTTACCATTCTTTTTGGGCACAATCACTAAAGGGGAAACCCATTGACTATCTGAAATTGGGTAAATGAAGTTCACATTCAGCAATTTTTGCAACTCCTCTTTCACAATTTCCCTAAGATTTGGATTCATCCTTCTTTGAGGTTTTCTGATAGGTTTACAATTTTCCTCAATATATATGTGATGCATACAAGTCTTAGGACTAATTTCTTTCATGTCAGTTTATTCCCATGCATATGCAAAAGAATTTTGTTGTAATGTTTTGATTAACTTTTCTTGTTGTAATCTCTCCAAGTTATTGTTTATGTTAAAAGTTTTCCCTGGAAATATTTCAATTGTATAGCTACCAAATTCTTTCATAGAATAAAGAGGCATCTGCCTAGATGAAAAATATTCCATATTTGATTTTTCTTGAAATTGATCATGTTCATATTCTGGGGATGATTCAAAATTTTCCATTGAGTTTAATATTTGACTATCTTCACTAATCGTTGAAATAATAAAGAGAGGTTGTATATCATTTTCATCATCAATCCATTCTTTGTCATCTAACTCTGTGATTGTTCTTGCTGGAGGATATAGAGTGAATTTATTTGTTGAGTTACCATCAGAGATATACATGTCACCGGATCTACATCTAATGAAATGATCAGTTGTAGCTAACCAAGGTCTTCCTAATATAAGTGGATGTCCTCCTAGATTTTTCTTAGGATTTAAGATCATAAAATCAATAGGATACTCCCAAGAGTCTAAGGATACTAAAATATCTTCTAACACACCATCTAGCTTGATTACAAATCTGTTTGCTAATTGAAATAATGTAGGTGTATACAAAATATTAGGAAGTTTGAGTTGTTCCATGGTTTTTTTGCTCATGATGTTTATGCTGCTCCTAAATCAATCAACGTATTCGGAATTTCAACTCCATTGATATGTGTTTTTACAACTAGACTTCCTGGATCTAAATATTTTTGTATGCCAATTTTTCCCATCATTATGCCTACAATTTTTCCTGCGAGCTGAATTCTTTTTATTTCTTTTGTTTTTCTTCCTGGTTTCTTCATGGTCAACTCTTTTATTGTTTTGGCTAGAATTGGAATCTCTTTAATGGCCTGTAAAAAAGGGATTTTCATGTAGACATTTTTCATTTCATCTAGAAAATCATAATTTGGCAACATAATATTCTTTTCTACCCCTTTATCAATTTGTAATCTCTCAGGAAAAGGAGGTGTAGAAGTAAGTACTGATGGCTACTCTATGATAGGAGTTGAGTTTACTATTTCTTTTTGTTTTTGTTTTTCATAATTATGGTTTTGAAGTGATGTTTCTTCCTCAAAATGTTTATTTTGCTGTATAGAATCTGCCTCGAAATTATCTTGTTCTTGAATAACTACAAAAGGCTTTTTCTTTTCTAATATCCTTCCAGATCTAATTTGGACATCATTAAGATCTAGAGGATTAATCATATAGGTTGGAAATTGTTGTCCTTCTATCATGTAGGTATTTTGAGGATTTTTATTATTGGGGTTTGATCATGGTTGGTCAGGTAACTAATTTGGTATTTGTGGAAATGGTAATGAAAGTTGTGGATTTTGGTTTTTGAGTTGAGGTTGTTGATTTTGTTGAGGAACTTGTTGGGGAGGATAGTTTGGATATGATGGAGGATATTGATAGTATTGGGAGAATATTCCAAAGGGATTTTGGATTCCTTTTGCCCAAGATTGAGATTGAGATTGAGACTGAGGCCAAGGTTGCTACCAATAATTCCAATTATTTGGTGGGGATTGTGTATACATTTGATTGTTAAAGCCTTGAGTTTGTGGCCCCTGCCATGGTCTTTTAGAGACAAAAAAAGATATTATGTTGGATTTGAAGTTGTTTCTTCTTGAAAAATAGCCTTAAGACCTGGAATTGAAGGACACCCTTTAGTCTCATGACTTTTGGAACAAATCATATAGGTCTCTATGACTTTGCATCAAGAGGACATTCTCTTAAAGCATGCTTCTTTCTGCGTTTAGGACAAAAAATAGGTAAAGCATCAGTCTCGAATTTTTTCTTGTTTTTTAATTTAAGAGTGTCTATCTGTTCACGAAGACTCCCAAAAATATCTGTTTTAAATTCATCAAGCATGTTTCCAATTTATGCCTTACTTATTGTTCCAGTTGCAGATTTATTTACCCTAGCAAGAGAAGGATCTCTTGGAATTTTCCCAGTTTTTTATTTTTCCGTTGAGAGATGAATACATAATTCACCAATAACAGATAGTGGAAGTTGAGAGATATCTTCCTTCCCCATCGTGTTGAGGATGTATATCCATTCATCTCTAATGGCTTTTAATAAAAGATCTTTTAAAGTATCTTGATCTAAATTATCCATTTTTGCTCTTTTTATGTTATAATTGAATATTTCAATTAAATCCTCCAAATTCTCATCCTCTCAGTTGCATAATTTTAAATACTTCATCCTTGTGATTGATGGGTATGAAATAATCAAAATATATCTCTAAAAATTCTCTCTTCATTTTATTCCATGTTCTGATAGGCTAAGTGATTAAACTCATAAACCATTTTAAAGCTGCTCCTTTCAGTGTTGAAGGAAACAATTTAAGTTTTTAAGAGTCTTGTAAATAATCACAAGTTCTGCATAAGACTTCAAATTCAAAAAAAAAGGTTTTAGGATCTTCACTTTTTAATCCATGAAAATTTGGGAGGACAGAAGGTGAGATATTTTTCATTGTGCCATTTTTCTATCCATCAACTATAGGGAATCCAAAGGAACTACCAATTTCCCTATTTCTTTTGCCTCCTTCTATATTTCCGCTACCTCTTCCCCTACCTCCTCCATTTATAACTTCTCCTTCCCTTTCTCCTCCTTCTCCTCTTCCTTCCATTATATATTCTTCAGAGCTAATATAAGATTCAACCTACAAGGTTAACTGTTCTTCCTCTGGTTCTTCTATCAATGGTATGTTGAAGAATGGTTCTTCCTCTTCCTCTCCACTAGGAATTTCTAACTCTTCAGCTAAAATATGTTCCCCTATAGAGGTGAAAAAGGTTACCCCTTCCGTGGGAGACCTAGGATCTTCTTCCTCTAATACTACCTCAGTGGATGAAGTAGGAGATCCTCCTAATTGGATTTCTGACCTTAGAACTTCAAGAAGTCTATTGCTAGTGAAGTATAGAATATGAGTTTGAGCAAGAGGTGTATCGCTTCTTAATATTGGTGGAGTGAGTGGTGTTGTAGGAGTTAAACTCTTGCCTCTGGCTATTAATCTACCCCTAGAGTCTCTTTCTCTATGCATATCATTTTTTTTAGATGTAAGAAATGAGGCTATCTAATTACACTTCCCCAACAACGGCGCCAAAATGTTTAGTCAATTTAATGTCTTAAATTGCTTACATAAATTATCAATCGAGGTTTGTAAATTGATGAAGTGTGGTGCACTGTATGTGCTTAGTTAACATTATTCTTACTTCGTTGTATGTATTTTTATATTGTTTTGGGGGTTTTGTTATTGAAGTTTTTTTTTTAAACGTTAATAAAAAAACTATGAAAGGAATCAAATGAATCTAATGAATTTTAAGAAGGAATAAAAGGAAGTGTTCCTAAGTTAAACAAATTTACATAAAAATAAATCAAATACTGTTGGCTAGTTAGAATCTAATCTTAAAAAAACAGAGTATTTATCTTAATGATTTCTACCTTAACATTAGTTCTATTCCATGGATGAATCTTATATATGAGATTGAAATTGCAGTGCTATTCTAAGTGAAAGAAGAAAAAGATATAAACTAATATATATTTAGTTAATCCAGCATTCAATATGAAGTGTCACCTTCTTGAGATGATGTATAAGAAACTAACTACACCTTTAACTTCTAATGTTCTAGAAAAGCAGTAAAGTGTGCAAAGGAAAAAAACTAATGTATATTTAGTTACTCTAGCTTTCAATATGAAGTGTCACCTTCTTGAGATGATGTTAAGTAACCAATTATACCTAATGATCTATAAAATCAAGTAAATTATGCCAAGGAAAACTCAGTAATTTCATGAATTAAATATTCAATCATTCAGTCTAGAAATATGATAAAATCAACTTCTTGGAATGACCTTTAGGAACATCAATGATGCAATTAAATGAGGTTCTAAAAGCAAATGTAAAAGGAATGAAAAATAAACTAATGTATGTTTTGATTTACTCCAACATTCAATATGAAGTATTAACCTCTTGAGATGTTGTGTAAGAAATCAATTATACCTTAGTTCCTAAGTTCCTAGAATGCAAGTAAAATGTGCAGAGGAAAAACTCAATAACTGTATGAATTAGAAATTAAATCATTTAGTTTAGAATAAACATATTTAAATGACCATTAAGAACATCCATTGATACAATTAATTGATATTTCTAATCTAAGAAAGCAAATGACAAGACAATAAAGGAAACTAGGTAACTGTGAATTCTTATTGCTTCAAACTTAGTTCAATTTGAAAATAGAAAAATATATCCTCACGAAATGTTTTAGCAGAAAAATGATTACACAACTATGATTTAATTTTATGGTAATGATAAAAACTAAAATGTAACATTAATTACTTCAGAAAACAGAATTGACAAAAACAGAGTAAGGAAATTAAACTAAAACAACGAATGAAAAACCTCCTCCAGTGCAGGGGCCCTCTGCAACTGATTCAGTTGAAATCCTATCTAGTTAAAGACGCACTTAAGCAATCATTGGCATGAACACGATCCTTGTATTATAACATAATGAAGTCTTAAAACAATACAATGTTTCAACAAAATCTTAACTTAAAACTTAATTATTATGGGTTCTGTACAACCGGTATTTAAAGAAAACAACCATAACTGTTTATGAGCTAATTCTGCTATAGGTGGCTAATATTAACCAACTTATAGAATTGCAATTTGATTTTTTAACTCTTGATTTGCTACGATAGAGAAAATCAAGAGCCCTTATGTTCTCGGCTAACATTCTTTGACCACGCCTTTGACCATGATCTCAGGCCTCTTTTTCTATCCATCTAGATCAAGTAGATGGGACAAAATCTATGTGGAGATGATTTTGGAAATGCCCATGTGGCTCATTTATTCATTAAAACCCTGGAACCTGTCATACCATGAAACTAGATATGGAACCCATGATTAGTTGCAAAATAGGTTGCATTAGGTAGCCAAATTAAAAAAAATCCATTCGAATAGCAAGAACATTAGAATATAACATGGAAATCATTTAAATGCATTCCTTGAGACAAAACATGACAGTTATCATTGATTGGAGTATGTAAACTTATGAGAAAATAAGGAAAAGAGTGAGAAAGGATGTCAGAGAGGATAATTTTGAGGTTCAACACCTGGGTGTTATGAAGATCATGCTAAAACCAGATGTGCGCCCTTTCAAGTAGCACCCATATCGATTTAATACCAAATATAAGAAACAAGTAGAGGAATTGGAAAATATGGTGGTTGTGGGCATCATTAAACTGGTCGAATAGCCTGATTGGGTGAGCCCAATGGTGGTTCAAGATAAAAATACCAAAGGAGAGATAAGGATTTGTGTAGATCTGCGCAACTTGAATGATGCCTGTGTACATGACCCCTTACCTACTCCATTTTCTAATGAAATCCTAGATAATGTAGGAGGACAAGAAGCTTATTCATTTCATGATAGATTTTTGGGGTGTCATCAGATCAAAATTGCATCAGAAGACCGCAACAAGACCACCTTCGCAACTGAATGGGGTTATTTCCAATATAATTTCATTCCATTCTGATTGAAAAATGTACCTACAACTTTCTCGCACGTGGTAGTGCTTGTGTTCAAAGAATACATGCATAAATTATTGGAGATATATTTTTATGACTCAGCAGTGTTTGGATTGGTAAAGAAACATGTGTCAAACCTACACATGATGCTTGACACCTGTAGGAAGCACCTGATTTCTCTCAACCTGAAGACGTCTATAAGTTTTGTGCCTTTTGGAATTTTATTGAGAGGTATAATATGTCAGCAAGGATTGATGGTAGACCCAGCCAAGATCTAGGTTTTCATCAACTTAGAAGTTCCTACTAATGAGAAACATCTTCGCTCCATCATAGGACACATTCATTATTATAGGAAGTTTATCAAAGGGTATGCTCTGATCACTGTGCCATTGAAGAATTTTCTAAAGAAGGATGTATCATTTTTTTGGGATGAAGAGTGCCAGAAGAGCTTTGAACTGCTAAAAGAGAAAATAGTCACAACACTTATCTTGATGTTGTCAGACTGGTCTAAGGTTTTACATGTGCATGTGGATGCATCTGGTATATCACTTGTGGCTATTTTAGCGCAACCAGGAGAAGGAGAAATTTATCACCCCATCACTTTTTCTAGTGGGAAGCTCTCCAACATAGAACGAAACTACTCAACTATTGAAAGGGAAGAATTGGCCACGGTATACGTTCTACAAAAATACAGAAACTATATGCTAGGAGGTCATTTAAAAATGTTCACTGATCATTCTGCTTTGAAATACCTGGTCAATAAGCCTATGTTTGGGGGAATATCTGCATATGGTTGATGCTTTTTCAGGAGTATTACTTTGAAGTTATTGTGAAGCCTGGAAGACTAAACGTTGGACTTGATCATCTGTCATGAATTGAAAATGGGGAAGAAACAACCAGTCTGGAGGAGGGGTTACCTGATGCACAACTCTTCGCTATCAAGGTGGTTGATGAACACTTTGTTGATATTATTCATCTCCTTACCACAAGAACATCACCTGTGGAATATTCAATCCAACGAAAGAAGGAGTTTGTTGTGAGCGCAGCTGATTTTTCCTTGATTGTAGGTCAATTGTATAAATTGGGAGTAGATGAAGTGCTAAGAATGTATGTGTTGGAACATGAAAGACAAGATATCTTGGTTGAGGCTCATGGAGGAGTGGCAGGAGGCCACTATGCTAGGAAAGCCATTATGCAGAAGGTGTTGCGTGTTGGGTTATGGTGGCCCACGCTACATAGCAATGCACAGGCATGCTACAGAGCCTGTGATGCATGTCAATGGACAGGGAAGCCCTCATGTGGAGATGAAATGCCCCTGCAACCATAGATGGCCTTGCATGGATTAGATAAATGGGCTATAGATTTTGTTGGACCAATCAACCCTCCGGGGAAGAAGACTGGTGTGTGTTATATCATTACAACAACTGATTATGTAACCAGATGGGTAGAGGTGAAGGCAGTTAAGGACTGTACTGTAGATACTACTGCGTACTTCATCTTTGAGAACATTTTGACTAGATTTGGAAGTCAAAAGATTTTGATGATTCGTAGAGGTATGCACTTTGTTAACGAAATAATTGAAGCTTTGAGAGAGGAATTCCAAATCCATCATAAGAAGAGTACCCCTTATCACCACAAGAAAATGGCATAGTGGAATATTTCAACAAGATATTGGAGAACACATTCAGAAAGATCTGGAATGCCAACCGAGATGAGTGGGATGTGAACATCCCTTCTGGGTTATGGGCTTATAGGACAACATGTAAAAAATTGATGGGGAAAACACCTTTCAGGATGGTCTATGGGAAGGAAGCCATCATGCCAATGGATTATATGGTCCCAATCCTGTGCATTGCAACTTTCACTAATATGGTAGAGCCTGACATTATGGAGGAATAGTTGGTGCAACTCATTGCCTTAGAATAATATTGCTTCATTGATAACTTCCACTAGAAAGTGTAGAAGGCATGTGAAAAAGCCTAACATGATAGGCACATCAGGAAGAAGGTGTTCAAGGAGTAATACTTGGTCTTGCTATACGATAGTCAAATTGTGCACCACCTAGGGAAGTTCAGAAAGCATTGGTTGGGGCCATATATTGTGAAAGAGATCACCGACGGTGGCCCAGTCCGCTTAGCCACATTGCACGGTGAGAATCTTCCTGGGTATTTCAATGGAAGTCATATGAAGCCATACAGATACAATCCGGTGCCGAATAAATAACTATATGGTTGGATCATCAGATTAAAGGATCTGCATGAAGTAGAGATGGAAGGTGCAGCTAGATGCGACAGAAGCATGGGGGTGATGCGTAGGAAAGGAAAATAGCCATTGGAACACCGAAATTGGGTGGCGAATGATGTGAAGATGAAGTACAAGGTGGGAAGGGACAAGAGGGGCTTTCTGGTCCAAACCATTGCTGACCCAATAGTGAGCCTAGCCACCCTAGTCCTTGGATGCAAAGTAATGAGGAAATGTCACCTGAAAACGGTCTTGACACATGCCATTGCCTTGGCAGGGCAATGTGAAAAGGGGGTCAGCTATAACTGGTCCCTATTTTTGTGTGAATAATTTATGGAGAATATGTCCGAGGCGAAAGAGCTCAGGAAGAAGTTCTGCTACTTGTGGCTATTATTGTTAATTGCATTAGTGGCATTGGAGACTCCAGCATATGTAGTCCTCCATGAAATAGAGCCTAGTTTCTACGAAGGGGATCGCCACACTAACCTATGGGATTCATCTAACCCCTATCATGTCAAGGAGAACAAGATCTTCTGGGTGATTTTTGAAGGCACACTTGTAGATGCCATCCATTTTAGACCTCGACTCCCACCTGTTGTGCATGATAAATACAAGAGCGTTGCAGAATTCTAGGTGACCGTGCACAATGTGCAGATTAAAGCGTGCAAAGACTCTACCTGGAATACCTTGCCATATATGGTCATGGAGGTGGATGCTGACCAGGTCCTGGCAACTTGGCCAAATGCATGGAAGGAAGGCTTGGCTCAACCCATCCCATTACATCGTCCACTTCAGGTAAAGACATGGCTCCAAAAGACACAACAGAGCTACGCACTGACAAGGGTGTTGAGAATACCGACAAAAAAGATACTGAGACTGAAGTAGAAACGAATTTGGACGCGAAAAAAGATAAGGAAAAAGATGTGGGAGGTCAGTACGAGATGGACCTCTGAGGTTTAGATGGGCTCAATGGGGATGGTGTATAATCTCCGCGCGGCACCAAGAGAGGCGAAGAAACATCAAAAAGGCCGTGATAAAAGTGAAAAAATGGTCCAAGGCTGGAGGAGAGGAGGAGGTCACTTTGACGGAATATTACCTCGACAATATCGCAGACACAGTTGCTTTGGTATCAAAGGACAGATGGAATTCTATGGAAGGATAGTACAAGGCCATAGTGGAGACCTTGCAATCAAATCTACAGGTCTTACAATTGAAGATAGATACTCTGCAAGCAAGCGTGGATCAAGTGAGGCTGGTGCAAGTGAGCCTTCCAACCACTTTGATCATTGTGTTATCACTCAAAAAAGGTGAAAAATTATTTTACATGGTTATAGACTTCACTTCTCAAAGGTATGGTCATAGAGTTCATTAGGAAAATTTAAAGTTTTTCATCTTAACCTCTTCTAATGTTCAAACCAAACTCCATTCAAGTCATATCATGTCCCATCAGTCATCATTTTCTAAAATATTTCATTTCAAAATATTTTGAATTCAAAAGGGTCTGTTGACGGGAAAATTTGTCCTGCCAACAGTAGGGGATCTCCCCGGTAGAAAGTCCCAATTAGACCTTAAACCGTTTGGAGTAGGGATCCCATCCGGGGTGTGGGTCCGGCTACCGCTTAAGACGCCTTCCCTTAGGTCTCAAAAGAACCTGATTGAACCAGTGGACATACACTTATTCACGTGATACAGAATACGGGATTGATGTATTAGACCCGAATCAAACACTATGTGTAGCAAGATTATGAATAAAGCATGTACGCCTCAGGAGATGTCATTAGCAACACATCTTCTGGGGGTAATGCTTATGAGGTAGTCTGACCACAAAAGGAATAGTCCTTTATGATGAGATATCCTTTTACTTCTGAAAGATGAAACGAAATGCTAACAAAATAGTTCATTAACATTCATTATTAGAACAGATGATAAAATCAACATCATTGATACAACACAGATAGCCATGATGCATAAATGATGACATAAAAAGTGCAGCTTCATTAATCATAGGATGTTCTGAAACTGTACAAGGAATACACACAGTGTTTGCACAGCAAAACACATCATAACCATAGGGTGTTTTAACAAGTATCTCTATATTCAGATGCGTAAGGGTACAATCCTTCAATACAATGCCATGTAGTTCTTCAGTTTCCAAAAGGAAAAAATCCCCTATACAATGTCCCGTAGGAGTATTTATAATGGAAAAACTGCCCGTTGGGCTTCTTTGACTGTTCACCTTCTTGACCGTTGGGTTGCCTTGCGACCCATTCCTTTTGCGACCTGCGCTTTCGTTGCGACCTGCGACCTGGGTTGTCGTTGCGACCTGTGACCTGGGCTTGCCGTTGCGGCCTGCGACCTGGGCTTGCCGTTGCGGCCTGCGACTTGACTGGGTCGCAGGGTCGCAAGTTGTAAGAAAATTGCTAAGGTGCGACCTTGCGACCTTGCGACTAGGTCGCTGGGTCGCAGGGTCGCGGATCGTGTAAAAACCGAAGGCATGCGACCTTGCGACTTTGCGACTAGGTCGCTGGGTCGCGGATCGTGTAAAAACCGAAGGCATGCGACCTTGCGACTTTGCGACTAGGTCGCTGGGTCGCAGGGTCGCGGATCGTGTAAAAACCGAAGGCATGCGACCTTGCGACTTTTCGACTAGGTCGCTGGGTCGCAGGGTCGCAAAGGTGAAAAACCGAAATCATGCGACCTTGCGACCTTGCGACTAGGTCGCTGGGTCGCAGGGTCGCGAAGGTAAAAAAACCGAAGGCATGCGACCTTGCGACCTTGCGACTAGGTCGCTGGGTCGCAGGGTCGCCAGAAGGTTAAAAATCGAAGATATGCGACCTGTTGGGATCTACGACCTGGGGCAATGTGCGACCTGGGGTTTTATACTTTTGCATTTGTCTTTCAAAGATATCATAACCTGGCTCTCCGAAGGCCTGGCTCAACCTTCGCTGTGTGAGACAGCAGCCTCTATCTGTCAGCGGGGTTATTTTTGCATTAAGGGAAATTGCATGAAATGATATATTACCTGCAAGAAAACAGAATCAATCAACATAGTCCCTTTTTCTTCTCATACAACTTGCAGAAAAATGAATTTATACTAGCCCTGTACATATATAACTATACATGAATGTTAGGGAATCAATATAAAAAATGCAATAATCTATCTAAAATCAGTTGGACCCCTGTGTGGTCAGGCACTGTGTCGCAGCGTGGTCCTTATCAGGTTCTCTTGGGATCCGAATGTTTGCAATGGAAACCCATTGATGAGGCAAGGGCTTTGCTTGTGCCATCTTCCACTGCATGTTCTGCCTCACTTTGGATAACAGCGTTCTACATATTGGCTACGCAGAAAGTTGGCAGACACACGTTCAGCGTTTCAGGATCTTTATAGCGTTTGCAGCAAACTTTCAAGAGCATAAACCTGCGCTGGTCTCAAAACCTCTTAGAAGAGTCAAGTGGTTGAGAGCTTCGTGCAATCTCTCCAGGGCACCATGGCTGAAACTTCATCTGTGAAATGCTATGACAAATGCATCGACAGATCATAGCTCTTTGGGCTCCATCAATTTTAATTCACCCGCTGAAAGGCAGGACTCAAGGTTTCTGCGTTGAACTAAGACTCCAGATCATATCTCTTTGGGCTCCATCGATTCAGACGACAGATCACAGTTCTGTGGGCTCCATCGATTCTAACTCCAATGCAGAGGCCATAGGTACGATAGAGAGAAAGCTATCTAGTGTAGGAGCCATGGTTTTTTTCCCATCGTTTTGTGAAAACCATTTTCCACAGTTGCTGTATGTTTGTTCGAATGAGCGTTCCTGCTTTTCCCTGCACAAATCAATAGTCTATGGCAATGACAAAGCTGCCACGGCTAGATCCATGTGCATGCGTTCAGAAAGGAATTACATGCCGTTTTCGTGCTGTCCCGGCTAAATCTACGCTGGAGAATAGCCAAACGATGCTCGGCATTAGAAACTGCACTTCCCATAATTAAATCCACCGCTGTAACAGTACGCGCAAAATGGGGGTGGTAACAGGAAAATAACCCTCCATGCGGAGCCTTAATCACGGCCAGGAGTGCGCCTCCCAACATGGAGATCAAACCCAAAACGGGAAACAGCTAATGATCACGACTGTCGCTGACAAGAATGAGGAAATCGCTCCATCTCAGCGTTAAGTAAAAGCAGACCAAATCATCTTATGGCAACACGAATTAACAACGTTATCTTTGCCACGTGTTTTCTCAAACTTTCTAGGGTTACGTTGAATGCTGTGAACGTGGGAAAATTGAATATTCAACGACTACCTTAGAGAGCTTTGCTGCATCTACCGTGTGGAAAATTCGACTCTTTGTTCGACTGCTCTGCACTGTGGTTATTATAAAGTTTCTATCACAGTTCTGCTCCTGGCGTAGAAGCATATGAACGCGCTGCAAATCGATTCTGCGCCACGTCTCCACGTAACGTTGACTGCCACATAAACAATTGCTGAGTTGAGAGCCCTGCCATCGAAAGCCACGTGTTACACTACCTCTCGCGGTTTAAAACGTATGGCTTCATCCCCTTGCACCATAGTTATTATGACTATTATATGTGTATGTTCTCCAAACGTATATCCAGAAACTGCGCTGATGTCTTCGTATAGTTCGGCATTCTTCTTCATTAAACCTGCCAATAGTTATTACGACATTTCCATCGTAGATCCGTTATAAAACGCAGGCTTGACCACTCGTTGCATATCTTGCTCCATGCTAACGAACGTCGGGCTCCATGCCACGTGCACGTCGATGTGTGACTCCATGCGATGTGTATTCATAACATTCTGCACCAGGATTTCAACGTACTGTTGACCGAACGTTTGCTAAACCCTTTGCGCCCGCTCCACGTTTTACAAATGAAACCGTTGTATGCCAAACAAAACCTTCATTGACGTTGGATTCCATGCCACGTATCCATGCATGACTGCAGCACGCCACGTTGAACTCCATGCACTATCGTCGGATCATAGAAAATATATATATATCTGCTTCACACCTTTTACCATCGCACACGGTTTGAAAACGAACTGATTTATCTGCTCGGCGCCTTAGTTCAACTATATACATGGATCATTCGCTTTTCCTCATATGTTAGTGCAAATAAATAAAATACTCACACCACGGTCATAACCTCATGAAATGAATGCTTCGTGCCTTGCAATATTGAGATTGGTCTTTGACCCTTTCGCCCATTTTAATTTCACCATACGCCCCAAAAGGTTAGTCATACATCCCGCTCCATGCTTTAATATAAACTTTGGCAATTGTATGTGTGCGCTCCAAATGTTCCATGGTAGATTGAAAAAGCACCATTGGAACGTTTGTGTTCGCGTTTTTAAAAAAAAACCTTTCGAGCAAATGTTTTATATCTTCCCTAAAGACTCACTTCGCCCCCCATGCTTTAAATATAAGTTTCAATATTTGAATCGAACTCCGCCTCATGCTTTAACCTTTGAAACATGTTTAATAATGTGCCATTCGCACTCCAACCTTGGATTTCCCAATGCAACTATTTACTCATAACCATCGAACTTTGCACTCACTTCAACGTGCCATGGTTATCAAAATATGTCACGCAATCCGTGCCATGTTCTACACCAAGCTTTTTTAACACAAGTGGGACAACTCGGCATAAACACATTCGAGCCCAATCGTAATGTTCTTCATATGTATTTGCGCCTTGTATTAATATATGCGTGGCCTAGTGCTTTGTATTAATACATATAACATCACCTTGCGCTTTGTAATAATATATGCATAGTCTAGTGCTTCGTATTAATACATATAACATCACCTTGCGCTTTGTAATAATATATGCATGGTCTTGCGCTCAATATGATCATTTACTTTCCCTTATAATTCGAAAGCTTCTCGTTTTGGAAGATCGAATGTCAAAATATACTTATCAGACCACATTGATAGCCCTTTTCACATTTGCCTTTTCTACCCGGCTACCACTGGCATATGCATTTCAACATGACCCCTTTAGGTCCAATCTAACATTGTCCATCTCATATGGTCCCACATACACAAACTTTATGGATATGGAAGCGTAAAGGCGACTATGACTGTAAGGCCATTTTATTGCTCCATGTTGTACTCCTTGCAGCGTAATTAATTCCACACGATGCAGCTTAAGATCCATAAACGTTGCTTCCAAAGGGTGCGCCCACATGTTTGAAAACTCTGTTGTTGGCTTGCCACACCAACACATATGCTTTCGCGCTTCCACTTGGCACGAGAACGCCTTGAATGAGAATGTCACTCCTCAGGGAGATCTCCTGAGTTTGCTTTGTTCACTGAGCCATAATTAATGCTAGACTTGTCGAAATGGCGACAAATGTTCTTTTGTATACAGACATCGACACGGAGCTGGCATTGTGCAGGATCTCCATAATTCTGGTGTGCACTAATGAAGAACACCTTCTGCGTTGGTGACGCAAAAGATTCTTTCTCTGATCGACACATATCACATTATTCTCTTTTTAACAGTACTGGTCACTTGCTCCTCCTCCTTCCCTGTTCCGCAACTTAGGCCTCGTTGTTGAGCTCAATTTCATTTCCCTCGATGTCGCGACACGACTGAGGAGTCTGTTACCCGTGGGGTCGACCTGTGTAGAGCATTATGACAATCATAATTATTCTTTGATAATGGTGCCCACAGATAAAACATATGAGATTAGCAAATGTAACAGAGGTATTCAAACCACATGCTTAATGCCCTACAGCGACATGGCCTTTAATCGTTAACAAACAAAATTTTTCCCATTTAAAAGTATGTATGGCAAGCTCATTACACATGACGCGACTGTGATACGAGTGTTCGGTCGCATGTCGGATGATCCCTCCCACACATGGTGTGATTGCGGCGACAGCATCAAGTCATGGTGACGAGACAACTCATGAGGGGCTGGGGATAGGTCGCTAAGATGGAGTTGATTCGTGGGGTCGGTGAAAGACCTTGACAACTAAGCAAGCATAGGGGGACCCAAAATTTTAAATATACCCAAAATTTTGGGTGGTGTTGTAGCGGCTACAACAGGGTCACTTTAGCCAGTTTTTCCTCTTTTCATAGCTTTTTACATTGTAAAAAGGCAGTTTTCGCTACGAAACTGCCTAATAGTTTCATAGAAAAACTGTAAGAAAATGAATTAACCATGCCACAAAAAATTATTTTTCTATCTATCTTGTCAAATATGGTGCAAGGTGTCAGTACATTATTAGAATATTTTGGACAGATGTCATTAGAGTCAGTTAGAGTTAAATCAAGGTATAAAGGCCATGTATGAGGTCATCATCACTGTTTTTAGCATGTATGAGTCAAGATTAAGGCATGAGTTGTCATCGAAAATTCAAAACATTACCCAATTGAGTATTTTTCATTCTCCACTTCATCTTTCCATTTTATTGAGTTCTGGAGAGTTGTTTCACCAAGCTAAGCTGGTTGTTGGCATTTCCAAAATTTGTAGGTGTCACTAATCAAGTGAGGCAGAGAAGGTATAAAATCACCATGGCTGCAAAGAAGAAGACCAAAAAAGGTGGTCACTACCTTAGATAAGAGCCAATGGACATGAATTTGTTGAATGAAGACCCAACTACATTAGAGGCATTTAGAAGAACAGGGTGTTTACAATTCTGCCAAAGTCTGCAAGGGTGTCATTTGCAGGTTTCAAAGGAGTTTTCTAATAGTTTTACTGGATCAACTTCAAAGGTGGGAATTGTAAATCTCATAGAAACACCAGAAACCATTGCAGCAGCAACAGGAATCCCTAGAGGAGGAGAGTAATGGTTCAAAGGCATCAATTTCACCATGCAGGAATATAAACAATTCATTAAGACAGAGCATAGTGAAATTGATCTCACAAATTCTATCCCAAGGAGCTATATGAAGGATAACTACTCAAAGCTGATGTTGATCATTAAAAAGTACTTCACCTGTGAAGGGAGGTATCACATGGTTTACTCCTACCACCTTAGGGCTCTGCAACATTTTGTGGGTATGAGATCTCTTGATTTACCTTTTTACTTATACAAAAGCTTAGCTAAAATGTCAAACAAGGCTCAAGCTAAAACAAAAGGAAATGAAAACTCTCTTTTTCATCATGGTTTAATCAAGTTGTTGGTGTTATAGGAGTTAAAAATATTAGATAGATATTGGTCATATTTTTTGTTCATAAGAGGTTTTTAGGTAGATGCTATCACTCCTAAAATAACCCCGAAACCTAGATATATTCCATCACCATCAGTGGCAAAGTAGTTAGAACCAGGTAGCATGGAGACATGACACACCCAAAGTGACACCTGCAAAACAAAATCCAATATTTAGCAAACATGGTAGAAAGAGGGTTACAAGAAGCCAAACAGTGGCTAAAGGTAACTTAGAGGACATATTTTATGCCATCGATATTTAAAAAACTCCCGTAGTCCAAGATGAAGACATAGATGAGGGAGGAAGGAATATTAAGAAAGGAAAAACAGCTAAGAAGTTAGAATTTGTAGGTGATGATGCTAGATTTATGTTTCAAGCTAGAAAACTAATGACAAGACATTCCAGAAAAGTCTTGGAAAGCAAAAAAGAAAATCAGAAGGTCATTGAAACTTCTTAGCCACCACCAAGCATCATTGACCTCTCCTCACCTGCAAAAGAAGAATTAGTCATTAAACAAAAGAAAGGCAAAGAGAAAATCAATGAGAAGTCAGAAGTTGAAGTCCTTAAAGAACACTTGAAAGATGCAACTAAAGAGATATCAATCTTGAGGAAAGAGGCAAAGAAACATAAATCTGAGAGAGTGCAGTTTGAACAGATGAGAAATATTTGGGAGGATCAAGTCACAAGTGTCTCTTTGACCTTGGACAACACAGAAAAACTGATAAAGTGTAATATTCCCAAATGGGAAAGTAGCAATATATGAAAACAATAATGGAAATAACAGTGAATAAATCATCACACCATGATATGATACAAATGTCTTATTAAACATATCAGTAAATAATAGGCACAAGATCTCGAGGATCAAGTCACTCAAGCAATACAAAACAAGCCTCTACAAGCAAAATATGCCAATACATGAGAAATAACCGCCATACAAATGCCCTGAGCTAAGACAACATATTTTTCAGGAATAAACTGCTGCATAAAGATGGATCAATGTAGATATATTGTTATATAGCTCAAATAATGCTAGGAGTGAAGATTTAGCCTCCTAGACACTTTTCCAAGAGAACCCGGGAAGGGTTTCCGGAAATACTCTCAAATACAAATGGTAATCTACAGCCCTAGGACTGAAGAATAAATACAACTAAAGCTCATGAAATATAAGGATGAAATAATATGGGTCGGATGTAGATCTCCTCCAAATATATCCTCCAATGAAAGGCTAAACCCTTCACCTGGAAGAAAACACTCTAAAAGAGCCAATAGATCCTCCTCTGAAATTGTCCTCCAAAATAACGCAATTCCTGATTGGAACTGCACTGTCACTGGATGTAATAGCTTTTCTTGATGCCAAAGATCTAAAATATTCCCAAGAACCTTCCTTTTTGATCTCCCAATGGGAGGAATCCTTCCTGCACTACAAGATTAGCTCAAAAAACGGAGATTTCTCTCCTCCACTGCTACGCCCCTACAACACAACCCTACTCTAAAAAGAACTACATTGTACATGAAGACTAAAGATTGCCCAGAATGCCGGATATGTGGAAAGGATAGAACAATAATATTCCCAGAGACCTCTCAAGGAAAGAGGTGGTATTCCCGACCAGGAAAACCCTATGCTAAAGAGCATTGCAATCTTAGCTAAATGGCCGAAGAGAGAAACAAAGTCTAAATAGACATATCAAAATAATAATCAAAACATAACCCCATATGGTTGCCATCCTCCTCCTTATAAACAATGTGAGCCTTCTCACCTTGGGTCCCACTCATTAGGGTTTCCACCATCATGCAATCAATCTCCCTCCAAACCTGCGTTGTCCCATCATAAATGCCACTCCTCCATAACAACGTTGTTTGATTTGGTCAAAGTTGACCTAGTATCATGCTCCAACCCCTTTTCACACCTAAGGGTCTTCAATATATCTTTTAGATGACCTCCATTCACACTAGGAGTGTCTTTTATTCCTACTAAGGAGATTTATGGGTCTCCATACCCTCTTATGCCTCTATCTAAGAGAAAAATTCAAAATTTAATATTCCAATTAGTTGTATGCTAATTTAGGAATATTATAGTCCTCCCTCCCAAATGTTTCTTGTCCTTAAGAAACTACAAGGATATAACTGAAGAGCCTCTCCTCTTCCTCCTGTAGCATCATCATATGATAAGTTCCTCCAATAAACAAGATTTTGTCTCATCAATAAGTCTCTAAGTTGCTCCTCCCAAGTGTATAAGTATGCCTTTGGTAGAAAATCCAAATGGCTTTCTTCATGAAAAAATGGACTACCCATGGAAGAAACTATATGTGGTCTAGAGGCCTTCTTAAGGCATGTAATATGTAATATATTTGGAACTATCATTCCCATGTGAATCCTCCATCCCCGAGCTATCATCAACAAAAATTCAACCACCCTCCAACATGGCAACTCACGAAACATCTCCTCCACCTTGAGCTCCCGTAAATTTGGTGTGTTTTATAGTTAAACATGATGGATCAAATTTTCCATCCCACATTTTCTCTCTTTCCACTTATGATAAGTGTGGAGCTGCTGCTAAATTTGGGCTGCAATAATGTTGCCTTCATGAAGAAAAAAGGCAATTGGATCTTCAAAGACCCACTCTTTATTTCTTGCCTAGATCATCCCATATAGAATGAATATGACATTACCATCATATGGAATCAAAATGAGAGAGGCGCTAAAGGTTTTACACAGTGCTGGAAAGTACCAAAATTCTCTCAAGTAGTTACGATGTAGTTTTACCAATTGCAGTTTTAGAACATGATGTGGCATGTTTTCTCCCAACAAATTGCTAGTTGTGCATGTCATCTCATCCACTAGAAAATAGCAGATGGAATTATTTATCAACTAAGAATATAGGAAATATTACAACACTTTCCCAAAGCCATACAAGAAATGGCTCTCCATCATAGATGTTGGTCCCAAAATGACCATGAGGCCCAAATAGAGGCTTGCCCTCTTGTGGAGAAATGCATTGTATAGAGATGGTAAGTGAATGCAAATAATGTGTTAGATAATCAATAAGTGAAAAAACACAATTATTACCATGTATTGAGAGTAGGCTGATTATAAGATCCATAAATGAGCCCTCCATAGTGGTATGATATATTCCCATGAAAAGGAATGCACTATGTGCTGTATGAAGATCTTTCTTCTTATGCTTGGAAATCCAAGTCAAGAAGATCATATCGTGGCAATAGATGTATCCATCCACTAATCCATCACTCTTATCTCCTAATTTCCCATCAAGTGCATCATATGTGAAGTGATCCTAGGAAAAATCCATCAACAAATCCAACCTCCCAAGTGACAGCGCTTACTAGCTCAAATTGGAACACTAGTAATGAGCTAAAGGTGGCGAATGATGTGAAGACGAAGTACAAGGTGGGAAGGGACAAAAGGGGCTTTCTGGTCCAAGCCATTGTTGACCCAATAGTGCACCTAGGCACCCTAGTCCTTGGATTCAAAGTAATGAGGAAATTTCACCCGAAAACGGTCTTGACACACGCCATTTCCTTGGCAAGGCAATGTGAAAAGGGGGTCAACTATAACTGGTCCCGATTTTTGTGTGAATAATTTATGGAGAATATGTGCGAGGCAAAAGAGCTCAGGAAGAAGTTCTGCTACTTGTGGCTATTATTGTTAATTGTGTTAGTGGCATTGGAGACTCCAACAAATGTAGTCCTCCACGAAATAGAGCTCGGTGTCTACGAAGGGGATCGCCACGCTAACCTATGGGATTCATCTAACCCCTAGCATGTCAAGGAGAACAAGATCTTCTGGGTGCTTTTTGAAGGCACACTTGTAGCTACCATCCATTTCAGACCTCGACTCCCACCAGTTGTGCATGATAAATACAAGAGCGTTACTGAATTCCAGGTGACCGTGCACAATGTGCATATTAAAGCGTGCAAAGACTCTACCTATAATACCTTGCCGTATATGGTCATGGAGGTGGATACTGACCAGGTCCTAGAAACTTTGCCAAATGCATGGAAGGAAGGCTTGGCTCAACCCAGCCCATTACATCGTCCACTTCAGGTAAAGACATGGCTCGAAAAGACACGACAGAGCTACGCACTGACATGGGTGTTGAGAAGACCGACGGAAAAGATACCGAGACTGAAGTAGAAACTGAGTTGGACATGAAAAAAGATAAGGAACAAGATGTGGGAGGTGAGTAGGAGATGGAACTCTGAGGTTTAGATGGGCTCAATGGGGATGGTGTCAAATCTCCGCGCAGCACCAAGAGAGGTGAAGAAACATCAAAAAGGCCACGAAAAAAGCAAAAAAAGGGTCCAAGGCTAGAGGAGAGGAGGAGGTCACTTTGACAGAATAGTACCTCGACAATATCGCAGACATAGTTGCTTTGGTATCAAATGAAAAATGGAATTCTATGGAAGCATAGCACAAGGCCATGGTGGAGGCCTTGCAATCAAGTCTACAGGTCTTACAGTTGAAGATAGATACTCTGCAAGCAAGCGTGGATCAAGTGAGGCTGGTGCAAGTGAGCCTTCCAACCACTTCAATCATTGTGTTATCACTCAAAAAAGGTGAAAAATTATTTTACATGGTTATAGACTTCACTTCTCAAAGGTATGGTCATAGATTTCATTAGGAAAATTTAAAGTTTTTCATCTTAACCTATTCTAAGGTTCAAACCCAACTCCATTCAAGTCATATCATGTCCCATCAGTCATCATTTTCTGACATATTTCATTTCAAAACATTTTGAATTCAAAAGGGTCACTTTAGCCAGTTTTTCCTCTTTTCATATCTATTTACACTGTAAAAAGGCAGTTTTCACTACGAAACTGCCTAGTAGTTTCATAGCAAAACTGTAAGAAAATGAATTAGCCATGCTATGAAAAACGATTTTTCTATCTATCTTGTCAAATCTGGTGCAAGGTGTCAGTACATTATTAGAATATTTTGGACGGACGTCATTAGAGGCAGTTAGAGTTAAATCAAGGTATAAAGGTCATGTATGAGGTCATCATCACTGTTTTAGCATGTATGAGTCAAGATTAAGGCATGAGTTGTCATCGAAACTTTAAAACATTACCCAATTGAGTCTTTTTCATTCTCCACTTCATCTTTTCATGTTATTGAGTTCTGGAGAGTTGTTTCACCAAGCTAAGCTAGTTGTTGGCATTTCCAAAATTTGTAGGTGTCACTAATCAAGTGAGGTAGAGAAGGTATAAAATCACCATGGCTGCAAAGAAGAAGACCAACAAAGGTGGTCACTACCTCAGATATGAGCCAATGGACATGAAATTGTTGAATGAAGACCCAACTGCATTAGAGGCATTTAGAAGAACAGGGTGTTTGCAATTCTGCCAAAGTCTGCAAGGGTGTCATTTGCAGGTTTCAAAGGAGTTTTCTAAGATTTTTACTGGATCAACTTCAAAGGTGGGAATTTTAAATCTCATAGAAACACCAGAAACCATTGTAGCAGCAACAGGAATCCCTAGAGGAGGAGAGTAATGGTTCAAAGGCATCAATTTCACCATGAAGGAATATAAAGAATTCATCAAGACAGAGCATAGTGAAATTGATCTAAAAAATGCTATCCCAAGGAGCTATATGAAATATAACTACTCAAAGTTGATGTTGATCATTCAAAAGTACTTCACCTGTGAAGGAAGGTATCACATGGTTTACTCCTACCACCTTAGGGATTTGCAACATTTTGTGGGTATGAGGTCTCTTGATTTACCTTTTTAATTATACAAAAGCTTGGCTAAAATGTCAAACAAGGCTCAAGTTAAAAGAGAAGGAAATGAAAACTCTCTTTTTCATCATGGTTTAATAAAGTTGTTGGTGTTAGAGTAGTTAAAAATATTAGACAAAGATTGGTCATATTTTTTGTTCATAAGAGGTCTGTAGGTAGATGCTATCACTCCTAAAATAACCCCCAAACCTAGAGATATTACATCACCATCAGTGGCAGAGCAGTTAGAACCAGGTAGCATGGAGACAGGACACACCCAAAGTGACACCTGCAAAACAAAATCCAATAGTTAGCAAACATGGTAGAAAGAGGGTTACAAGAAGCCAAATAGTGGCTAAAGGTAACTTAGAGTACATATTTTATGCCATCGATATTGAAGAAACTCCCATAGTCCAAGATGAAGACATAGATGAGGGAGAAAGGAATATTAAGAAAGGAAAAACAGCTAAGAAGTTAGAATTTGTAGGTGATTATGCTAAATTTATGTTTCAAGCTAGAAAACCAATGACAAGACATTCCAGAAAAGTCTTGGAAAGCAGAAAAAAAACTCAGAAGTTCATTGAAACTTCTTAGCCACCACCAAGCATCATTGACCTCTCCTCACCTGCAAAAGAAGAATTAGTCATTAAACAAAAGAAAGGCAAAGAGAAAATCAATGAGAAGTTAGAAGTTGAAGTCCTTAAAGAATAGTTGAAAGATGCAACTAAAGAGATATCAATCTTGAGGAAAGAGGCAAAGAAACATAAATCTGAGAGAGTGCAGTTTGAACAGATGAGAAATATTTGGGAGGATCAAGTCACAAGTGTCTCTTTGACCTTGGACAACACAGAAAAACTAATAAAGTGTAATATTCCCAAATGGGAAAGTAGCAATATATGAAAACAATAATGGAAATAACAGTGAATAAATCATCACACCATGATATGAGACAAATGTCTTATTAAACATATCATCAAATAATACGCACAAGAGCTCGAGGATCAAGTCACTCAAGCAATACAAAACAAGCCTCTACAAGCAAAATATGCCAATACATGAGAAATAACTGCCATACAAATTCCCTGAGCTAAGACAACATAGTTTTCAAGAATAAACTGCTGCATAAAGATGGATCAATGTAGATCTATTGTTATATAGCTTAAATAATTCTAGGAGTGAAGATTTAGCCTCCTAGACACCTTTCCAAGAGAACTCGGGAAGGGTTTCCAAAAATACTCTCAAATACAAATGGTGATCTACAGCCCTAGGAATGAAGAATCACTACAACTAAAGCTCATGAAATATAAGGATGAAATAATATGGGTCTGATGTAGATCTCCTCCAAAGATATCCTCCAATGAAAGGCTAAACCCTTCACCTGGAAAAAAACACTCTAAAAGAGCCAATAGATCCTCCTCTGAAATTTCCCTCCAAAATAACGCAATTCCTGACTGAAACTGCACTATCATTGGATGTAATAGCTTTTCATTATGCCAAAGATCTGAAATATGCCCAATAACCTTCCTTCTTGATCTCCCAATGGGAGGAATCCTTCCTGCACTACAAGACTAGCTCAGAAAACATAGATTTCTCTCCTCCACTGCTAGGCCCCTGCAACACAACCCAACTCTAAAAAGAACTACATTGTACATGAAGACTGAAGATTGCCTAGAATGCTGGATATGTGGAAAGGATAGAACAATAATCTTCCCAGTGGCCTCTCAAGGAAAGAGGTGGTATTCCCGACTGGGAAAAACCTGTGCTAAAGAGCATTGCAATCTTAGCTAAATGGCTGAAGAGAGCAACAAAGTCTAAACAAACATATCAAAATAATAATCAAAACATAACCTCATATGGCTTCCATACTCCTCCTTATAAACAATGTGAGCCTTCTCACCTTAGGTCCCACTCATTAGGGTTTCTACCATCATGCAATCAATCTCCCTCCAAAACTGCGTTGTCCCATCATAAATGCCACTCCTCCATAACAACGTTGTTTGATTTGGTCAAAATTGACCTAGTATCATGCTCCAGCCCCTTTTCACACCTAAGGGTTTTCAATATAGCTTTTAGATGACCTCCATTCACACTGGGAGTGTCTTTTATTCCTACTAAGGAGATTTATGGGTCTCCATACCCTCTTATGCCTCTATCTAAGAGAAAAATTCAAAATTTAATATTCCAATTAGTTGTATGCTAATTTAGGAATATTATAGTCCTCCCTCCCAAATGTTGCTTGTCCTCAAGCAACTGCAAGGATATAACTGAAGAGCCTCTCCTCTTCCTCCTGTAGCATCCTCATATGATAAGTTCCTCCAATAAACAAGATGTTGTCTCATCAATAAGTCTCTAAGTTGCTCCTCCCAGGTGTATAAGTATGCCTTTGGTAGAAATTCCAAATGGCTCTCTTCATGAACAAATGGACTACCCATGGAAGCAACTATATGTGGTCTAGAGGCCTTCTTAAGGCATGTAATCTATAACTTATTGGGAACTATCATTCCCATGTGAATCCTCCATCCCCGAGCTATCATCCACAAAAATTTAGCCACCCTCCAACGTGGCAACTCACGAAACATCTCCTCCACCTTGAGCTCCCGTAAAGTTGGTGGGTTTTATAGTTAAACATGATGGATCAAATTTTCCATCCCACATTGTCTCTCTCTCCACTTATGATAAGTGTGGAGCTGCTGCTAAATTTGGGCTGCAATAATGTTGCCTTCATGAAGAAAAAAGGCAATTGGATCTTCTAAGACCCACTCTTTAGTTCTTGCCCAGATCATCCCATATAGAATTAATATGACATTACCATCATATGGAATCAAAATGAGAGAGGTTCTGAAGGTTTTACACAGTGCTAGAAAGTACCAAAAGTCTCTCAAGTAGTTACGATGCAGTTTTACCAGCTAGAGTTTTAGAACATGATGTGGCATGTTTTCTCCCAACAAATTGCTAGTTGTGCATGTCATTTCATCCACTAGAAAATATCAAATGGAATTATTTATCAACTAAGACTATAGGAAATATTACAACACTTGCCCAAAGCCATACAAGAAATGGCTCTCTCCATCATAGATGTTGGTCCCAAAATGACCATGAGGCCTAAATAGAGGCTTGCCCTCTTGTGGAGAAATGCACTGTATAGAGATGGTAAGTGAATGCAAATAATGTGTTAGATAATCAATAAGTGAAAAAACACAATTATTACCATGTATTGAGAGTAGGCTGATTATAAGATCCATAAATGAGCCCTCCATAGTGGTATGATATATTCCCATGAAAAGGAATGCACTATGTGTTGTATGAAGACATTTCTTCTTATGCTTGGAAATCCAAGTCAAGAAGATCATATCATGGTAATAGATGTATCCATCCACTAATACATCACTCTTATCTCCTAATTTCCCATCAAGTGCATCATATGTGAAGTGATCCTAGGAAAAATCCATCAACAAATCCAACCTCCCAAGTGACAGCGCTATTGGCCTTTATAATAAGGCTCCTTTCATCTCATAGCTCCATCTTTTGACATAACACATGTCAAATTTATTTACCATAATGCTTCTATGTATGGGAGATTCCTTCCAAGGTGGAAGTAGCTCCTAGTCCCCCAAGGCTAAGGAGTAGCCACTTTTCACCATGATAGTGCCATCACCTACTCCTGCAACATCATGAAAAGTATGGGAGAAAATCAGCCCATACTCCCCCAACAACTTCCAAAGAAACAACTCTTGTTGCCTCCCCACACCATCATCATATAAACTATGGAGAAAAAAATGTGATGTTTGACATGAAATATATCGCATCACCCCAATACACCCAAACTCCTTGCTGCCATATGATGCAAGTGCCATGCCAAGTCCCTTTCACAAACATACTCTTTGAAATAGAATGTGTCATATGATGACCAAACTCTTTGAAGAGTAGCCAATGCAGTCTTGCCTCCTACTTCCCGGTGTCATAGATTTGCAAGTGGCTTTTAACCTCTTTCTTATCAACATCACCCATCCAACCAATGGTGAGTGTCTAACATCATTCTCAAAATAGGTATCCCTTCAATGGAGAATACCACCCTCCCAAATCAGATGTCTATCTTTGCATTCCATGGGATGTTGAAATGCAATCTTCCGGAGATCTCATAAATGACCATGTTGACCCCATAAGGATCCAAATAAGTGGTAGGAAAAAACTTCTCATCAAAATTTGAAGTGCTAATCAAGAAGTGCCCATCATAATAATGAGATATGTCATCCATCATCAGATGTCCTCCATAAATCATCTGCCTAGCCTCTGCTATACATATAGAAGGGTCATTAGAATTCTCCAATAATGGTTGGGCCCCCAACTCATCACTGCTGTTCAATGAAAGCACTGTTGATATCCATGATGGTTCATATGTTGTCTCAAGATTATGCCCAATGCTGAACACATAGTTCTACATTTCTCTGTTTAGGACAATGTTCATCCCATCATCCAAAAATCTACACTCCAACCCCAAGAGTTGTGTGCAGCTCAACGATGAATATACAGGATGATTGTTTATCTCCTCCTTGAACAATTCAAGACTTCTCAGTGCATTGATAGTCTTATACTCCAAATCAGCAATTTTCTTTGACCCTAGGTCATGCAATGGTATATTACCACAATCCTACATATGATGTGCCAAAATAACATAAAGTGGAAACATATGCATACCTTGGTAAAGCTTGGGAACATCCAGTACTACTAAAAGGGTCCCTTCCTCTGGTGTGATGGCTTCCCCAACTATTAATGATGATGGCTGCTCCTCTATGGCTGCATCAGTGCTGGTACAAGTCTCCTCCTCCTCATGCATCTCCAGAATAATGCTTAGGACTCTAAATGTCAAGAGATCAAGACCATTTTGTAAAGGTGCAAGTGTTCTTTCTCCTGATACAAGTGCTCCTGCAGCAAGTGGTGGTAAAGGCCTCTTCTCCTTTGATTTATTCTTGTCAAACTTCTTGATCAACCTTTGAGTAAAATCTACAGATGAAGACACCTTTGCATGTCTCAAATGGCTGAACCACCAAATGTTTTCTTCACCCTCAAGGTGCAGTGCTGCAATCTAAACTGCTTCTCTTTCTACCATTGGATGTAGTAGGAAGAATGCATCCAACTTCATTCCCCAAGCCCTTGTTGTACTTGTGGATGACCCATCAAAGTAGGAAATAGAAATCTATTGCTGCAAGGTCTTCTTTCTTCTTAGAGCTAAATGAGCTGTAGGAGAGTTAGATTCTCCTTCAAAGCTCTAAGTTGAGGCTTATATTCTGCAAGATACTCACTTAGAATCTCGTGATCTAAGTTTCCTCCATATCCATGCCTCTTATTTTCTTCTCCAAAAGAAAAGGGCATAGTATGTTTATTTGGAGCTCTATGCAATACCGAATCTCCTTTTTTCTGATAGGAAGTACATGGACCTTCCTCATCTTGAAACCCTCTAGAGGTCTCATTGTTTCTCTCTATTCTTCTTTGCTTGATCTCCTTGGTGAGGTCCCTCTTAGATCTAAAAAGAGATGATATAAAACTCATTATTTCCTTCATTCTAATCTCTTTCTCCTTCTTCTTATTCTTCTGATAGCATAATGGCTGAGATCCATAGGCTGAGCCAAGATTATACTCTGATGCCACTGTAATATTCCCAAATGGGAAAGAAGCAATATATAAACACAATAATGGAAATAACAGTGAATAAATCAACACACTATGATGTGATACAATTTTACATCCATCTTATTAAACATATCAACAAATAATAGGCACAAGATCTCGAGGATCAAGTCATTCAAGCAATACAAAACAAGCCTCTACAGGAAAAATATGCCAATACATGAGAAATAGCTACCATAAAAATGCCCTGAGTTAACACAACATGGTTTTAGGGCATAAAATACTGCATAAATATGGATCAATGTAGATCTGTTGTTATATAGCTCAAATAATGCTAGGAGTGAAGATCTAGCCTCCTAGACACCTTTCCAAGAGAACCCGGGAAGGGTTTCCGGAAATACTCTCAAATACAAATGGTGATATACAACCCTAGGACTGAAGAATCATTACAACTGAAGCTCATGAAATAGAAGGCTGAAATAATATGGATCTGATGTATATCTCCTCCAAATATATCCTCCAATGAAAGGCCAAACCCTTCACCTCGAAGAAAACACTCTAAAAGAGCGAATAGATCCTCCTCTGAAATTTCCCTCCAAAATAACGCAATTCCGAACTGAAAATTCACTGTCACTAGATGTAATAGCTTGGCCTAATGAAAAATATATAAAATTTTCCCAAGAACCTTCCTTGCTGATCTCCCAATGGGAGGAATCCTTCCTGCACTGTAAGACTAGCTCAGAAAATGGAGATTTCTCTCCTCCACTGCTACGCCCCTGCAACACAACCCAACTCTGAAAAGAACTGCGTTGTACATGAAGAATGAAGCTTGGCTAGAATTTCATATATGTGAAAAGGATAGAACAATACTCTTCCCAGAGGCCTCTCAAGGAAAGAGGTGGGATTCCCGACGAGGAACACCCTGTGCTAAACAACACTGCAATCTTAGCTAAATAGCTGAAGAGAGCAACAAAGTATAAACAGACATATCAAAATAATAATCAAAACATAACCCCATATGGCTGCCATCCTCTTCCTTATAAACAATTTGAGCCTTCTCACCTTCGGTCCCACTCATTAGGGTTTCCACCATCATGCAATCAATCTCCCTCCAAAACTACGTTGTCCCATCATAAATGCCACTCCTCCATAACAACGTTGTTTGATTTGGTCAAAGTTGACCCAGTCTTCATTCTCCAGCCCCTTTTAACACCTAAGGGTCTTCAATCCAGCTTTTATATGACCTCCATTTACACTAGGAGTGTATTTTATTCCTACTAAGGAGATTTATGGGTCTCCATACCCTCTTATTCCTCTATCTAAGAGAAAAATTCAAAATTTAATATTCCAATTAGTTGTATGCTAATTTAGGAATATTACATAAAGTGGACTCAGCCACTAAGAAAAGAGGTCAAGAAAATCAAAAAGGTAAACCTGCATTTTAAATCTAAGAATAGGACACTGAAGGACCGAGTCAAAGATCTTCAAGAGAAATTAGAACTGATTCATGAAGAGCTAGAGAAGAAAGGTTTGAAGATGAGTGTGGTTGAGGAGCCCATAGCTCAACTGATCATAAATGAAGAGGAAACACCACAAGAGCCATAGGGTGGGATTAAATATGCTTTAAAGGGTTCATTACATGCATAAAATCATGTTTTTACAACAAGAGGCCATTTTTTGAAGACAATTTTGAAATCTGTAATTTCTGCAATTTTACACAGTTTCATAGTGTTCCCTAGGCTTAAAGCCAAGAAAACGCTACGAAAAAACATGTAGCAGAATTTTTGCCACTAAAGTCACTTTTTACAGTTTTCACGGAGGGATTTTGATGGTGGTTATGTGTCATGACTTGGTTGACACCATGGAACAATAAAGGAGCAAATTTATTGGGTGCAGAAGCTACTTTTTCAACGCTACCAAAGCTCACTACGAAACTATCCTATTTTTATAACGAGTTGTTTTTGAAGGTTTTGGAGCATCTTAATGGTAGTTTTGAATAGTTCAACTCCTCCAACATGTCAAGGAACCTTAACATCAAATATTTATGACTCGAAGGAAGTGCTGTGGAGACAGGTCATCAGCCAAAGCTCTTGTTGAAGATGAGGGTTCTCCATTCCTGAAAAATAGGGTTTTGTACCACATGTCTAGGAGAGTCCTAAATATGTAAAGTGGAAATGAACCTATCATGTTTATTTCGAGCATGTGATGCTTGTTTTGTAACTATTATGTAACTGTTTCACAATATAAGGTAGAGTATGTAATAAATAGGAGTTAGACTCCTATTAGGAGATGTCTTTTTTAAGGTGTAGCTGTCAGTTTCTTGTTAGAAGTCATATTTTTTAGTTATGTGATGTGTCATAGGAGATTTTGATGAATTTAGCCACTAGGCAGATCATCCTTGTTGTAAGAATGTATATTTAAATAAAAAGCATCGAAATAGTGAGGGGTTAGAGATTTTTTGCACCAAACTGCTGCTTTATGTATTTTGACTTATATCAGTAATACAGAGTGACTTTCTTCTTGACAAACCTGAGATTCTCATGGGGTTTTTAATGTATTATTGATGTACATTTTTATGTTTGACCACTTGCATTATATTCAATTTCTATTACTCAGAATTCATAACTCTATGCTGTGACTTCCTTTAGTAATGAAATGACTGTGTTTTCCTATGTTTTATGAGTGAATTTCCTTTTTTTAAAGACTCTATCTGCCTCAGCTTCCATGTCAAGAAACCTTGCCACTGAAACTACTAATTGTTGACTCCATAAACCCAATGGTAGAAAACCTGCATTATTTCAACCTTCAATCATAAAAAACAAGATACAATTTCTATAGAGTTAGCCATCTAGCACTATCATTAACCAATATCATAAAATCCCTTTGAGAGAGCCCTCTCAAACTGAAGAGGCTAAGCTTTAGTCAAAAGCTATTTTGAAACAGTTACATAGAGTTTTCTGATTAGTAGCCAATCAGATACAATTTTTGGATAACACGTCGCATTAGCAGAAAGCATAATCTACCCCTTCTCGGGTGCATTCGTGACCGTGGAACAGCCAGATCTATGCGTGCAGGTGCAAACCTGCCCCAAGGTCAACATTTAACTTGAAAAGCTACCTAGTGGGAAGCTACATGCTCTCCACCTCTTCATATTCGTCAAATGTAGAGAAGAGAAGCGCGTGCATAGTAGCATCTCAGTGAAGCCGATCAGACTGTAGAAACAAAGACAACACAGTCTATCCAGGCTCAAACATTGCAGTAGGCAGCCGTAGCTCAACACGCGGAGATAGAGAACCTCATTGACAGATTATGTGGTGAAGTTCCCGAAGTATTAATCCCGGACTCTGCCATGCCACAAGCCAAGATTGAAAGCTTGGTAGCCATGCTCAAAGCTTCCAAGTCCAAGATCCAGACAATAAAGGTAGATTTTGAGAAGCAAATTACTGCATTGCAGGTTAAGCTACAGCCTGAGTCCCCTTCGGAGGTGTACGCGCAATGGGCTGCCCTAGTGAAAAAAAAAATTGCAAACATCTCTGCCAAATTTGATAAGGGCTCAGAACTTCTGGAGACTACCATGGGACTATGGACCTCTATGCAGATAGATCCACTGGTCAATAAAATTACCCAAGAGTTGTGTTCTAAAGAGCAGGAATTCGAGGATCTGCAAGAGGATTTTCCCACATTCATTCCTGCCCAGCGAATGGCATGCCTTCAAATCATCTAGGTGTCATGATATGAGATCAAAGAGATCCACCAGAAGAAACAAATTTTCACCGATCATACGAATTCGTGGGCAGACGAGGCAATGAAGTTGTCTCAGGACCTGGATCCCGCAATCATAAACCTTAATCAGAATTTGAAGAGTTTCACTTTGGACACATAAGGGTCGACGTTAGAGAAGCTCGTGGAAACATTTCATAGCACAGTGGACCAGAGTGCGGGTGTCTTGGCGCCTTTTTCTGCTACTATCGAGGAGCTCCAGAACAAGATGAAGAACCCACTACCAGTGTGACTTAGGAAAAGTCACAAGATTATGTTGGGGGCCTATTGGAGCGGGTTCCCATAACTCCGAAGATCGTTTTCGATATCTTTTTATAATATAATTTGTAATTTTAGTTGTGCGCAGCACAAGTCAAGGAGCTTTGGGGTGGGTCAAAGCCCCTCATGAGTTGTAATGGTTAAAAAGGGTAGAACAAGGGGTCACAAACCACGGTTTGTGGACCCTAGAGTAATGCAGGATAAAAGTATAAATAGAAGTCTAGATTGAGTCTAAGAGGTCAATTTTTGGGTAAGTTTGAATGTTGAAGGATAGATCTGGCTATTTTGTGATATTTTGTGAAGAATTTTCTGGGTAGAAGGCTCCTGTTGGCTGTGTGTGTGGAGACCTTACTCCTGCTATGTGCAGATCCTACTGGCTATGTGCACAGGTGACTGAAGGGTTTTTGTATGAAGGATCTAAACTCATATTAATAAATATCTATTGTTGCGAACATCAGAGTTTGAAATTCTTCTACTGTTTATGTTATGAAACATATTATTTATGATTCAGTATTGTCTGCAATTAGATCTCTTGCGCAAATTCTTCTGGGTTTAGATGAATTATTATTGGATGGATCTAATATTATTGGGCTCTGATATTGTTTGATAAGAGTTATTACTTGGTTTATGAATCCTTTGTTGACCTACACACAAGATATTCTACATAATTGACCTAAATATGTCTGTAAGGGTTTCCTAGTTAGGGCTTCTGTTGTGAATGTCTGTTCATGCTTATTTTGGGATCTTAAGGCACCCACATCATTGAAAACTCTCTCATGGTGTGGAAACCTAGTTCCAGCACCCCCCATACTGCTTCGGGTGAGAATTTGACTTGCGTAAGTAGGTCACTTCTAAAAGGGCCATTATTAAGAGGGTTTTTTTGGTTAACCTCAACTCTGAACCTGGGTCAGGACCCCTCAAGTCAACAAGGCAGAAAGGAGAATATTCCCATCAATGATGAGTCTTTAAAGAGACCCACTCTGAACTATCATAAGGAGCAGTGGTATTCCCAACATGCGATACATTTCCAGTTGAAGAATGAGGAGAGAAAAAGGAAATTTGATTAACCGTAACAAATTTCCCCTGATGGGGAAAATGAAAAACACGGAAAAGGGTAGAGACCACACAAACCATTGCATGGGCCTGCGAAACTAGAGATTCTAGTTTTGATCTGTAGAAATTTGGAATAACTGTTATATTATTCACCGAGATTATCCTGATCACACACTATTTGAGCTTCATGCATAATAAATAATCTCTTCTACCATTGATCATTAATTGCAGAAATATAAACAATCGCATGCGCACATTAAAACCATAAAAAATCACACATATAAACACAGTATTTATGGGAAATCTTAAATCTGAAAACCCCCAACTATCTGTATATTATATAATAGAGATCATGTAACAATCATTGTACAAAGCTTCTCACAAGCTCTCAGTACAATCTCCAATTGCTACACACTACACAAGCTCAGATCTAGCAAAACACATGCTCCAATCTTCTCCACCTATTAACCTGCCTCTAATGTGCAATCAAAGATGAATAATGGCCCTGATTAAGTTCAAATCCACCTGGTATGCACTGCTCAATCCTCATTGGCATCTCCATCAATGTGTGGTGCAAAGTCATGCACCAGTATAGTCACAACTAATAGTCACACTTGCTCTTTCACCTACCTCTCCACTGGTCTCCATTGAAACTATCCATGCACTGAAGTTAACTGATGTATTATTTAGTCGATTTATGAGTTAATAATTAGTGAATTAATTAATAATTAATTCACACCACTCTCACTAGTGTATCAATCAGTTAGACTAGATACAACTAGCTCAACTATGTTTAACTGAGTTAAACTGAATACAACTCCACTAACTTCCTCAATCAACTCCACCAAACTCTGTCACATGAGTTCTAATTGAAGTCTCCATGCAATAGCTCCACTTAACCCTCGGGAATAGCATAATTCCTTCTGTCAGTTGTTGTGCCACATCTGTGCACTTAACTGAAGTGCTCCAAGAGGATAAGATAATGTTTAGAGTTCAAATATTATTAAGAGCTAATAATATTCGACATATCTATTTTTAGACTGGAAATCTAAAAATAGATTCCACCCAGTATGTCTAAAAATAGAAGTCCATCTATTTTTTCTAACTTGACCAACCATCCACAAATAGCATCCTGCAACTCATAGAACATGATCCATATGTCTAAAAATAGACTTTGCGCCAAAAATAGCCTGTGGCCCACTTAGTGAAGGCGACTTCTTTCCACTAAGCTCATCATCTTGTTGCATTCTCAACACTCCCTCTCAACAAGATATGGATTATCTGCAACCCCTATCCTGCCTCTCTGGTATTCGAATTTGCTCCTGGTGAGCGCCTTCGTCAAGATATCAACATCCTGATCCTCCGTAGGAATGTATGAAAGTAACATGACCTTCCACTGCACACAATCTCTGATATGATGATACTGGATGTCAATGTGTTTAGATATATCATGAAACACTGGACTAACCGAGAGCTTGATGCAACTCTAATTATCACAATAAATCACAGTAGGATCCAAGTGTGAACCGAACAACCCGACCAGGATCTTCCTCATCCATATAGCCTCGCATGCATCCAAACTTGCTGCCATATACTCAGCCTCTGCTAAACTGAGTGCCACAGATCTCTGCTTCCTGTTGTACCAAGAAACTACTGTCGACCTGATACTGAAAATCCCTCCAGATGTGCTCTTTCTGTCCATTCGGCTCCCTGCCCAATCTGTATCCGTGAAGCCACACATCTTCACCTCCTCCGACTGTTTGTACAATGATCCATATCCCGATGTGCCTCTGAGATATCTCAATACATGCTTTCCTACCTTCCAGAAGATCTTGGTTGGCTTAACCATAGCTTGTGAAAGCTGGTTAATAGCATAGCATATGTCGAGTCGTGTATTGACCAGATACATAAGCGACCCCACCAAATGTCGATAAACAGTGGCATCCACTACCTCCGCTGAAGTAGCATCCTCCTTCCTCCATCCACCAAGAAGAGGAGTATCAACAGGCTTGCAGCCATGCATGTTGAACTTCTCCGGTATCTCCTGAGCATACTTACCCTGAGAAACAAATAGTCCATCACTGCGCTGCCAAATTTCTAATCTCAGGAAATAATGAAGGAGGCCCAAGTCCCTCATCTCAAACTCCTTTGCAAGATCAGCCTTGCATGAGTGTATCAACAGTTCATCACCTGTCAAAATCAAATCATCTACATAAAGTACAATGATTTGCAACTTACCCTCCACCACAATCTGGTATAGGTTAGGATCTGCCTCACTCTTGGAGAATCCAAGTCCGGTGAAATAACTGTTTATCCATGTATACCAAGCACGAGGTGCTTGTTTCAACCCATACAACGCTCTCTTGAACCTGCACACATGCGACTCGCTGCTGAAGATCTCGAAACCTTCGAGCTGCTCTATGTACACCTCCTCCTCAATCACCCCATTGAGGAACACAATCTTCACATCCATCTAATGAATGTGCCACCCCATCTGCACTGAGAGAGAAAGAATCGTCTGTATGGAAGAATACCTTGCGACAGGTGCAAAGGTATCCTCAGAATCGATCCCCTCATTCTGTGAAAAGCCTCGGGAAAAAAATCTTGCCTTGTACTTCTCCACACTCCCATCAGCTGCCTGCTTCACTTTGTATGTCCATCTCGAACCCACCACTAATTTCCCTTCTGGCCTTGGGACAATCTCCCATGCACTGTTTCTGACAATCGAATCATACTCTTCCACCATGGCATCTACCCATGCGAGATCCTTCACAGCTTCCTCGAAAGAGGATGGCTCTGTCATGATACACTTGCTCACAAGAGCCATGTATCCAGTATACCGATCAGGTGATTGTCTCTATCTGCGTTGTGCTGTAGGTGCTCCTACAACCTTCTCTGCATCTTGAGACAGTCGCTCAGCTTCTGTAGTGCGCTTCTGCCCTCTGATGGTTGGCGCTGCCTAAGTGGTCTTTTCCACTCCATGAACCTCCTCTTGTGGCTTATCCACATCCTGAGGCTCATCCTTAGGAACTAATAGCTCCTCATCTGCATGCAAGTGTGGCTCCCTCTCAAGCGAACACTTCATGGATTTCTCCTCCTGAAATTTGATATCCCGTCGCTGAATCTTGCGGCCCATCTGGAAAATACACACGATAGTTGTGGGCGTATCGATGTACCCCACAAATATCTCCAACCTGTGATCGGCTCGACTTCTTCCTGGCATCCTTCGTGACATGAATGTAAACACGTGAACCAAAAATCCTCAAATGGGAAATATCAGGCCTCTTACCAGAAAATGCCTCCTCGGGTGTACTCATGCCAAGTATCCTGTGAGGACAATGGTTCTACACATATACTGCAGTATTGCATGCCTCCACCCACAAGTGAATGGGTAGGCACTGATCATGCAACATCGCCCGTGCAGCACCCACAATCGTTCTATTCTTCTGCTCAGAAACTCCATTCTGCTGTTGGTTATGAGGTGCTATGAGCTCTCTTCAAATTCCTTCTGCACTGCAAAAGTCCTTGAATTCACCAGATGAATTCACCACCATTGTCACTCCTTAGAGCCTTCACCTACTTCCCCGATTATTTCTCAACCAGTGCCTTGAACTCACAGAACTTTGAGTATGTCTCGCTCTTCTTCTGCATGAAGAAGATCCAGCACTTACGAGAAAAATAATCAACAGGATCACATAATACCTGTGCTTTGCTGTCGAAGCTACTGAGAAATGTCCACACACGTCTATGTGAATTCTCTCAAGGATCGTCGTGGCGCGACTATCCTTCTCGTGAAAGGTGGCTTTCATAAATTTTCCCAAGGTACACCCCTTGCACTGATCTGACTGCGCAAGAGTGCCCTTAGGAAGCCCAGTAGAAATCTGCTGCAGTGTCTTCAAAGCTCCATGGTGAAGGTGGCCCAATCTCCGGTGCCACAGCTCGCCATCATCTCGACTCACCACTCCTTCTACCCTGCATGCCATTGTTGCACAGCCATCTACTTGCAATTGATAAAGGTTCTTGACTTGAACCCCTATCTTTCGGGTTTCTCCAGTTGTCTTACTGTGCAGGAAAGCCTTTCCCTTGCTGAAGACAACATCATATCCCTTGTTTTCTAACATCGCCACAGAGATAAGATTCTTCTTCAATCCTGGAACATGCATGCTTTCTTCAATACTAAGGTCTTACCAGACTCCTCTCAAAGTAGATGCCGTCTAGGTTGCTGTATCTACCATCATCTCCCATCTCGATGTGCACTCAAGATCTTTCTCATCCGGATCGGTAAACAAATCTCGATCTCTTGTCATGTGAAAAGACGCACCTTTGTCCGGAAAACCCACTAACCCTATCACACTTGAGACCAAGCATGCGATCGAAGAAAAATCCGGCTCAAGCTGTGAGACTAAGGCCTCTCCGGCTGCGGATCAGCTGACTTGCTTATTTTTCTTCTTCTGTGGACAATTTGTGGCATAATGTCCGTGTTGGTGACAGTGAAAGCACTTCACCTTGGACATGTCTTGCTTCTTGCCTTTTGCACCGGAATGAGAAGCTTTCTTGCTCTTCCCCTTCTTTGCTTTGGCAGCCAAAGTGCAATTTTCTTCATCAGATGCCTTTGATGAAGATCCGTCCCTGGTACTCCGCCTTATCTCCTCTTGCACAAGATCCGACCAAAGTCGCTCCCATCCTGGAAATTTCTCCCGACCATTGACAAAATCCTGATAGGCATGCCAACTCTTTGGAAGACCAAGGAGAGCCAAGCTCACCAATTCCTCATCATCTACAGTCACCCCCACACTTCCCAACTCATCCCTGCATTGGATGAACTTCGTGAGGTACTTGGGCATATTGTCGCCTTTCTCCATCTTTATGTGTCTGAGTTTATCCTTGAGCGCCAACTTCCTCTGGTCGCTCTTTCTTTGGAATAAATCTGTCAATGCTTTCCACATCAAGTATGGAGAAGCTTTACCATGCAGGCTGGATACAATGTGATCCTTCACGCCCTCCAACAGAATCCTTCGACATTTTGCTGTCTTCTTTTGCCAAGCCTCAACTTGAGCAGCATCAGTAGGCTTTGGGACTTCAGCATCTATGAACTCCTTCAACCCATTTTCATCTAACACCACCTCCATCCTGTCCTTCCATGCAATATAATTCGAGCTGCCCTCAAGGGCATACTCCAATCGCAATCCGTTGAAAGACATCTCAACTTCGACACCAAGAAAACACTGCTGCAAATTCGAATTCCACCAGCTCAAAACTCAACTGCTTCAATGTTCTGCAATTGCTCCAATGATCAATACTGCTCCGATACCATGTAGAAATTTGAATAATAGATAACTTATTCACCGAGATTATCCTGATCACACACTATTTGAGCTTCATTCATAATACATAACCTCTTCTACTATTGATCATCAATTTGCGGAAATTAAACAATCGCATGCGCACATTAAAACCATAAACAATCACACATATAAACACAGTATTTATGGGAAAGCTTAAAGCTGAAAAACCCCAACTATCTATATATTATAATGATAGAGATCATGTAACAATCATTGTACAAACTCCTCACAAGCTCTCAGTACAATCTCCAATTGTTACACACTACACAAGCTCAGATCTAGCAAAACACATGCTCCAATCTGCTCCACCTGTTAGCCTGCCCCTATTGCGTAATCCAAGATGAATAATGGCCCTGAATGAGTTCGAATCCACCTGGTATGCACTGCACAATCCTCATTGGCATCTCCATCAATTTGTGGTGCAAACTCATGCACCAGTATGGTCACAACTAATAGTCACACTTGCTCTTTCACCTACCTCCCCACTGGTCTCCATTGAAACTGTCCATGCACTGAAGCTAACTGATGTATTCTTTAGTTGATTTATGAGTTAATAATTAGTGAATTAATTAATAATTAATTCACACCACTCTCACTAGTGTATCAATCAGTTAGACTAGATACAACTAGCTCAACTATGTTTAACTGAGTTAAACTGAATACAACTCCACTAACTTCCTCAATCAACTCCACCAAACTCTCTCACATTAGTTCTAACTGAAGTCTCCATGCAATAGCTCCACTTAACCCTCAGGAATAGCGTAATTCCTTCTGTCAGCTGCTGTGCCACATCTATGCACTTAACTTAAGTGTTCCAAGAGGATAAGATAATGTTTAGAGTCCAAATATTATTAAGAGATAATAATATTCGACATATCTACTTTTAGACTGGAAATCTAAAAATAGATTATGCCCAGTATGTCTAAAAATATAAGTCCATCTATTTTTTCCGACTTTACCAACCATCCACAAATAGCATCCTGCAACTCATAAAACATGATCCATATGTCTAAAAATAGAATTTGCACCAAAAATAGCCTGCGGGCCCACTTAGTGAAGGCAACTTCTTTCCACTAAGCTCATCATCTTGTTGCATTCTCAACATGATCCCTAGTGGAATCACCAATTTGTTACTCAAGAAAATCCCTTCTTCAGAAAGAAGCGATCCCTCTAGCCCAATGAGTGGGTCTAGTAAGAATCATGACAAAGGATAGATGCTTTCCTAGTTTAGCATTTAAGTAAAATGAGAGAGGGAGATGGCTTGCCTCACTCCTTATGTTGTCATTTCCTCGATGTTGATATTGATCCTTTCACTTTTAGGCTTATTCCTTGCTATGCCTTCTATGTTAAAATACCTGTAAATAAGATCACATGACAAAATCGAAAGATACATAGCATATATATATTTCAAAGAAACACACTTGACAGATCAAGGAGCATGATGCTCAATCAATTAATGATAACATATTCATGGCAATAAAAGCATAGTTTGTATTATTAAATGAACAAATGGAAGCTTACAATCGGTGCCTTAATGTTGGAGGCCTCCTTCGGAATGGAAATACAAGTCCAAGACAACCTTTCAATCTCTTATCCTTCCTCGAGAAATCAACAACATCTAGGTGCAATTAGGTAGAAGAATGGAAACCAGTAATGACCGACCAAGACTCACTATCATGGCACTCTTTTATAATATATATGGAGAGGATATGGGCCCACTAGTGAGGTGGAAAGTCCTTATCTCAAAGGGGAAAATATTTGGAGAAAATATCAAGGGTAAAAAATGGGAGTATTCAACCATATCCTCAACCAACAAGTACCAGACATCTATTCTCGAGAGTTCTAAAGGACGAATATTTTTCTCCATTCTTGGAGAACCTGACTAAAGAGGACCAACGTGAATTTACTACTAAATTCCCGTGTTGGAAACACTATTCACATGTTATGGACAGGGTGAAAAGTGTGACATTTGGGACATTTGTGACATGAGTGACAAAAAATATGACACTTAGGATAAGGACTGAGGAAGGAGAAGATATTGAAGGGCTTGACTTAGATGTAGATTTCCATTCCGAAGAAGGCGTCCAACATCAAGGCATCAGTTGTAAGCTTCCCTTTTTTCATTCAATAATACAAAGTATTCTTTGCTTTCCATGAATCTGTTAATATTAATTGATTTAGCATGATGATCCTTTATCTTTCATGTGGTTTCCTTTGACACACACACACACACACAAACACACACATATATATATGCTATGTATCTTTCATATTTTTTCGTGTGCTCTTCTTTACAGGTATTCATACATAGAAGGCATAGCAAGGAACGAGCCTGAAAGCGAAAAGATAAATATCAACATCGAGGAAATGACTGCATAAGGAGTGAGGTAGGCCATCTCCCTCTCTCGTATTACTGCAATTCTAAACTAGGAAATCTTTTATCTTTTTTCAGGGTTTTTACGAGACCCACTCATTGGGATAGAGGGATCACTTCTTTCTAAAGAAGGGATTTTCTTGCGTAACAAATTGTCATCTCCACTGGGTAGTTTACACCCTTTTCACCCTCTTCCTCTATTTTTTATTCCTTCTTAGTTTTGCTAACCACTGAACGACTGCTTGTTTGGCTTATTTTTTAGTCTTTATTCTGGCTTGAAAGTGTTTTAAGCTATCAAGTCTAAATTGTTTCCTCAGATATTTCTTGTTTTATCCCTATTTTCCTTGCTCAATGCACCTTTTTAATAGATTCAGTCGCACTAACAACGTTGTATTTTAGTGGAATAGTTGTGTACCACACTGGGCTAGTAAAATAAATATTTTTACAAGATTTTGCAGAAAAGCTTCAAGGAAGTTATTTTCACATCTTTGGGGATATCTCAAGCATGTTATCTAGGATGAACAATTTTGTACAACTTTTGACACTTTGTGACATTTGTGACATGAGGAACACAAAAGACGACACTTCGGATAAGGACTGAGGAATGCGACAAAATACTGTGTGACACACACATAACCTGATCTATCCTTTTGTCTTATTTTCCTGCACCACCATAGGACTTACCCATTCTGACTCTTTGACGGGTTCAATAATCCATGTTTTTATCATCTTATCAAGTTCTGGCTTCACTTTCTCCGTGTACTTTAGGTTCAAATTATAAGGTCTCTACTTTATTGTCTTCACATCAGGTTTCATTGGAATCTTCGTGACTCCCAAATCTCTTAATATTCCCTTCATATCTGAAAATTTAGTGGGAAACTATTCTTGAGATTCAAGCCAGTAGCTCTATGACTTTACTGACTGTTTCCACGTCCCAGTAATCTCCTTCTATTGCAAACTTGTACTCCTATTCTAATCCAATGTTCACCTTCTTGGTATTCAATGGTTATGCTATATCTATAGTCTCTAGCTTAGCTCCTTGTACTTGGTGGTGCCCTTCTAATTCTACTATGTCGATATTTCGGGGGTATTCTTCTTCTTTTGTACTAATATTATAGCATTCTAGTGCACAATCTATCTGTGCAACTGATCCAGATTTATGAAATAACTCAATAATACACATAAATAAACATAAATACAGATATGCAGCGGAAATAATATTTGATTTCATTAATATCAAATAACATAAATATGCTTACAGACATAATGGAAATAAACTAGCTAGGGTGTTGGTAGCTTATCTCTGAGAAGAGATGCGGCGGCTACAGGCCTCTGAACTGTGTTACAATGAGGCTCAAGGGCCTATTTATTATTTAGAAACAATGGAAAACCCTAAATATCCAAAAACCTAACCCTACGAGATGAAGTGCCAAAACTATGGGCCCCATTTGGGTAAATTAGTGTTTCAACTTCCAGTGGACGTAACTTTGGCATACAATCTTTGTTTGACACGCACCATACCTCGTTAGAAAGATCTATCTGAGGAAAAAAAAAAATTGTGAGAAAAATTGGTCCATGGACCCATGTTGCTCTCAGTTTTCCCAAAAAATGTCATTTGGGACCTCAAACGGCTCCAGAAGTTCAAGACCTGAAAAACTGCTAAAAATAGTAAGTTGTGCCGAAACTAAAAAACTAAAAGAAATGATGGTGGAGGTTCAAATGGAATAGGTGGGTTACCACCAATATACACTTGGATCATTAGGGCCTCCAAACAGCTCTGGAGGTTCAGGACCCGAAAACCTGCTAAAAATAGTAAGTTGTGTTGAAAATGAAAAACTGAAAGAATTGATGGTGTAGGTCCAAACGGAATAGGTGGGTGGCCACCGATATCCACCTGGATCAACAACATAATTAGGTTGTTTCCATGTTAGTGTGGATATGCCTTCAAAGATATTCTTCTTTACTATTTGAAGGGCCGAATCTATGCCTGGACATTCATCCTCAATGCTGAACGTTAATGTAAACCCTTCAACCAAGTTTTTCCCAGTTCATAGTACCATGTTGTAGCTCTGTTTCTAGGTACCAATTCATAGGAATTATCTCCAATGTGTGAATAAATCCATGTACCCATTCCTGATGTAGAATTTACCTCCATACTTTAGTGCGTCACTAGATATGCTTTCTAGGGACAGTTTTGTCATCATATTTTTCCTTTATTTATGTTTCCACTTGTCCAAACATTATTCACATTAAAAGTCGACATACCCTCCAATCTCCTATATTCTTCATGTGTGTGCCCCACCATCTAGCAGGGGTAGATCTTAGGGTTGTATCCAAATATAAAAATATTTGATCTACTAGTACCCACTCTTCATAATCATTAAGAAAATTTTCTACATTACCCAAACCATCATAATAAGGTGGGTTACATACCTCAGATTTCATACAACGAACTAATTTATTTATTCTTGCACAACACTTCGTAGATATTTCATGCAATTTGTTCTTACAATTCTCCAGTTCTTCTTTTGAATATGGTGTGTACGTACTATCATGATCCCAACTCCACTTTGCATCTGCAGTAGGGTTAATATAACCTTCTTCCTTGGTTATCAATTGATAGATGTTATCTATGTCTAGTGTGCGATATTCTTCTCTCACTAGATTTGTATATCTTACTCCTTCTGATGGATCTAAAGGAGCAATCACCCTCATATTTCTCCCTTCAAATATCATTTGCCTCTTATTACATTGATGATGGCCGAATTTTCAATTTCCAAATCAATTCCAAGAAAATCAGGATAAGGATTAGTGTCATCAAAAATTTCTATTACTTCAAAATCAGCAATAGTGTGAACTCCAATATCTACTGTGACACTTGATAGTCTTCCCATAGGAAATTATTTTGTTGATTTTCCAGTCATAACTAAATATTTTACCATTATAGCTTTGGCTTACCCATTATTTCCCATGTATGTTTTTTCAAGACCTTAGCATCAAGTCCCAAATCTAGAATAACCTCATCCATTTCATATTCTATTACTTGCGCACTAAGTCTCATATGTTTTCCAGTTCTCTTATGCCGATGTACATTATTAACTGTGTGCATCTCACTTAGTGGTGTCTCTTTTGATGTGTAGGAATTTATCAATTCTTGAAGCCCTTCTAAAACCTTTTGATCTCTTAAAAAATTCATACAAGTCTGGAGAAAAGATCTCAAATTACTTACTTGATCTTTTGAATTCTATGTCAAAGATTGATCCTGCATCACTGCTTAGTTCTGTGTTGGAACTACTGACATGTCGCAGTTACTAGGCCTTGGTTGTGCAGTAGAAGCGGAAGCTCCCACAACCATAAAAATTTTCTTCACTTCCGCAAACACTTTATTTTCTTTTTGAACATAAAAAACAATAAATTTCTCCATATTCTTTCTAACCCATGCACATAGATGTTAAAATTCCTTCTTTTCATCTTCTTTATAACTTCTAGTTACAACTCCACTTCTAGTGACAATATTAACACAAGGTTCATCGATCCTTCTTTCAGTGGTCATCGGTTGGATGTTCTATGTGGGCTATTGGTTCCTTTTTTCTTGCATCTTCACCATAATTACAAGAAAATTTTCAATTACATGATCAAAATATTTGCAGTACTTACATGTCATAGTAGGATTCTATAAGTCTCTAACAAAACAAACTACATGGCTACAGTTATAGGAAATTATATGTCCTCCTCCTCGACCATCTCCACCTTCTTGACCTCTTCCTTTATAACCTCCTCGACCTTGATAACCATGTTTTCCCTTGTCCTCATCTATGTGCTCTTCTACTTGCATCCTGTAAGTATCAACACTGCACTCTATCATCTAGACATAACTTCAACAATTATTCTCATCATGTCCTACTAACTTACAAAATTTTAAAAATATATTTATTGGGGTATGAAAATATTTCTGAAATAAATAACACTCTTTTGGGTAATGTTGGCCTCTAGTTCTGCATACCTCACACCATAGGCTCGACCATATATTCAATATGTTAGGTTCTCCACTAGCCAAATAATCTCTAAAAAAAGGGTACTGTTCCTTAGAATGGCCCTTTGATTTTCATTTTGTACATGACACTTATTCTCTAACTTCTTTACCTTTCTTGATATCGTGCAATTGCAAAGTCAGTTTTTCCAGCTGACTCTGATTCTGTTGTGTACCTACATTAGTGTCTCCTATAGGCGAGGCTTCCAAATTCATCATAATTTCCAAAGCTTCGGCTTGAGTTTCAATCTTCTATTGCGTTAATGGAAACTTGATATGTGGTAACAAAAAAACTATAAACCATTATTTATTTGCTCTAGGGGTATGTTGAAGCTTACTTGATACAATAACACCTTAAAACTTTAATCAAACTCCCAAAAAAACTTATTAGCTTTCTATTTGATCTCCTTTAACTCAGTAATGCATTGTGATTGAGACATCCAGTCCTTAAACTCCTATATCAACGCTTTCTTAATATATACAAATGTACCATTGTGACTGGTTGAATAATTCATATATCATGCCAGTGCTCTATCTTGCAACGTCATAATGAGATTCACCTTCTTTATATATTCATCATCGATCTTCTTCGATGTCCATACAACTTAAACTAGAAATGAAAACTACTCTGGATCCTCTGATCCAAGTCCTCTAAAAATAGGTAACTTAATGTCATCATCTATACCTCTTTTTGGATGGAGAGGGGAATAGGGATGGGGAGAGGGAGGGGGAGGGGTAGGAAGGGTAGGGGGTAGGGGGATTATGGGGAGGGGGAATGAAAATAGTACCCCAAATCCTACTAGATTATGACTTTAGTGGAATTTTAGCCTAAGAAGGGGGATACTGTGAATTTTCCTGGGGTTTCTATGGCTAGTTTTCTTCTTTTTCACTTTCAGAGTCACTCAAAATAGGTATATAACCAATTTCTATGAAATTCTTCGGGTTTTTTTCATGATATATGTTTCTAGTATATACTCTATACCTTTTCCCACTTCGCATTGTACCTATTTTCTTTCTCGGGTTTACTTCTTCCTCCAAACATAAGTAAACTAACAATCTGATTGCATCCGTAAGACTCCCTTTTCACATAGAAGCATCTTAATCCATAGTTTCAAATAATTCATATACTTATCTCATGGTCGTTTGAATAATATTCGCTCTACTTGATTGTAGGACACAATCGAATCTGTAACGAACCGAATAATGAATCCACCCAAGGTGTTATCAATCTAGAAATCGACAACCCTTGAAATACTATTGTTAGTGCTCTTGATTCGATCTATCAGCCCAGGAGTCCAGTTTGTAGGTTCTTCATTCTTAAATAAATCCTTCCTTTCAGTCAACCTCGACACTGACTCATAAAATTCACCAGGGAATGATCTGAAAAAAAATTTGTACTGCTATGTGAAAATATACCTTTGTAACCACGCTTCAGATGCACATCCACATATCCATTAAACAGATCCTAGTCCTGAAAATGAAATCATTTGTTGGCTTTCCTGGGCTTGACCCAGGTTCGATCTATGTTGTGCACCAAAAAAACATTGATCACCAACCCTTTCAGCAATGACCTGCAAGAAAATTGCAGTCTCATGCAAGGTGACCATGGGTGGTTGCAGAAACAGGTTTCTACAGCCTTGAGGGACTTCGCGATGTGGTCAATCTATTGTGCTGACATTATATTTTAAAATACATAAATATTGTGTTATATAAAACCATTCACTTACTTCACCACATTCTATATAGCACATTATACAACATCCTAAACTGCACTTTTACAACACACAGTTGTAACAACTACTTCACAACAATTGATATTAAGAAAATAGACAAGAAACACATAAGAACCCATAATATCATCTCAAAAATTATTCTTATTTATTATTATGGATATTTTAAGTAAAATCATCCCCTTTTCCTATGCACACAACTACAGGTACTCTACACACTAAGCTACAGACTCTTCCAAGGTCTTTGTGCACTCAGCTGAAGAGATTTTCCTTTGCTACAAAATACAGATACAAAATAGCCCTTAACCACCTATCATTTGATTACATAATTATCATAACTAAACATAGCATTACATCCCTTTATATATTATTACATCGAAAAAATACCATGGGCTTCTCAAAATAAGAAAAATACAACCCGAAATCCATTACAAAAAGAGGGGCTTTAACCCACCACGAGCCCTTATGATTTCGCGTTGTATATCAAAAATGATTTGATACACAGTATACTTCACACTCTGCTCTTAAAAATATGGAGATTTAGCCAAAATATAGGCCAAGTTGGTTTATGGCCAACATAGAGAAAGAACTTTGACTAGGTTGAAGTATACCAACCTCTAACATTTCTACAACCATATGTTCAATTTCACTCTTTTGGGCATCAAGATATCTGTAAGGCTTGATGTTTGGAGGAACACTTCCAGGAATCAAATGAATAGCATTATCATGATCATGAATACGTGGGAGGCCTTTGGGAGTCTCAAATACCTTGGAATGATTGTCCAAGTGTCATTGGAGATATGGAGAAATATATGATTTTGATGTTTGAACCACTAGTGAGAATAATTGTTCAATTACGCCTCATTGATGTTTCTTTACAAGCCCCCGGATGCGGGTGATCAAACAAATGACTAGAAGGATGGGATAGGGGTGTGACGAAGCGGGTCAACACCTGCCCACCCCGGACGAGGAGGTAAATACGCAGCCGCCCAACGGATCTCAACATTTACAGATCGCACAGTTCGCAGGATTGTGGTCTAGAGGTTCAGCCTTCCGCATTATGACAATCGTGCAGGGTTCTGACCTCACATGCCTCCGCATGCTGGAGCACTCACCTCTCTTCAATGCTCATGATCGAACGGAGGATCCTCGTAGCAGGAGCAGGAATGATAAAAGGCAGCTTGGAATTCATTTCTCCTTGCAGCTTAGGTGGTCACACCGGCCCCTTATCAATTTTGTTTATGATTTCAAAATCATTTACCTGCTGGTGGAAGTCTGTTCTACTTTGTAGCTTATTGAATGTGATGAAGAGAGGAATGGGCGTTGGAATACTGGTTGTGGTCCTACTGCAAGGGCGTTGAGGGAGATTTCGACTCTGTTTGCAAGTGCCTTGGGCCCCCTGCCGCATTTGGACAATCCAGCTTCTATGTTCGCTCCTCCTACTCTTGGTTCCAATATGCCCAGGTTGAGACACAGAATGAGAAGCCGCAGAGGCGGAAACAGGGGTCACTCCTCCACCCGACCCTCTAGCCCGTCCTATGCTTCGCCTGCTACTTCGAGAGGTCGTGTGGGCGGCCACTATCCTCTTATGCGCAGTGGGAGATGGAGTTCTTTGGATTCTCATCACAGGGGCTCCCACACTCCCTGTCCTCCTACTTCTGTTCCTCCTCCCACCACTGGTTCTACTCGGTTCATCTTCAATAGTGCTCTGAATCGCCCGATAATCACGACCATCTTCACAGTATTTTTTCATGAGACCGCCCAAATGGAGGACACCACTTCTCCCGCAACGGACACAGGTGTGGAATTCGCCCAAACTTTGTTCCCTCATGATGGGGCTGACAGTGCGGCAAGGAAGCCTTTGGAAGCTCTAGCATGTAGCATCCCGGAGGTGGAGATGGCGCAGGCTGACCTTGTCCCATCAGTCTCAGAAGAAGCTTTAGCCTCGGACCTACACGCTTCAGGTTGGTGCCGCATCATGGCAGAAAATCTTGATGAATAGTCAGTATTCTGTGGTGTTTTTCTCTGTTTTTGTGGCTCATTCTATTGAGCTGGTGTCTGTTAACTCGGTTAAGTGGAATTCCAGTTTGTTTTGTTCATTTTGGACTTTAAGCTCCCCTGCGTGGGTTTTGGCAAACTGTCAAACTGGTTTCCCTGTTATAGGGCAGTCTCCTCTTATGTTTCTCCTGCTATCTCTGCTTCTTTCTGGAGCGGGTGTCTTGACTGCGGTCACTATGTAATTTTACTCCTCTGTTAATAGAATTAATCTTACTTAGAAAAAAAAAGATATTTCTTTTGGAAGCTTTCCATTCCATTAGAGTTGATTATCTTTCCTGGTTTCCTTGCGATACCCCTTAATTCAACTTCTTTTCCTTCCCAAAAAAAAATTCAAGAAAATTCCTTTAAAACTAAAAGCTATCCTACCCAAATTGTAACCATTTGACTCCTAGTACAATGTCAAAACCACCCATTGGAATGGAAAGCATTGGACTATTCAATACATATTGCCCCATGGTTAGCTTGAGATTATGGAACCTTCTAGAAAAATTTATAGTCCTCCCATTTGCAACCATCAGTTGAAACTCTAGTGCTAGATATGGGAAGCAATTCAATTACGTGGCTATCTTACAATGAATAAAATTATGGTTACTACCCAAATCAATCAACACTATTACCTTTTTCTTACTGATATATCCTTCTTTCTTAACAGTTTGAGGAGTGGTAATTCCTTCCAATGCATTACAAGATATGGTTGGATTCATTTATTCTTTCTCTAGGATTGGTTCCTGGTGTATATCCTCTTCTTTTGAAGTCTCTTGTTATTTTTCTGCCTCCTCTTCACAATATATGTAAAATAATTTCTTCTAAGCACACTTATGGTCTTTAGTGTATTTGTTATCACAACTGCAACAAAGAAGTTTTGATATTTTTTATTCCATTTGTTGTGGTGTCAACCTTGTAGGTTCTGGAAGTCTAGGAGTAGCAACACTTCCATATTTATAGTTGTGAGTTTTAGGCTTCCTTATTGCCATAATTTTTCTTTCCAACCTGAATGCCTTCTCCAATGAATTAGGTTCCCAAAGGTGAACCTCATGTTGGATTTTATCCTTTAAAGTCCCTATGAAGACATCAATCACATGCTCCTCTGAAATATCATTTACCCTTATATTCAATTTTTGGAAGTGCTCAATGCGATCCACCATTGAACCCTTTTGCTTGATATTTATCAATTAGCTAAAGAAGGTGTTTCTCTTTGTATCCTCATAATGTACTATCATTTCCTCAGTAAAAATTGACCAAGCGAAAAAAAAAAATTGAGATAAAATCCATTGATACCATACAAAATGATTGGGTTATAAATATAAATTTTCAATGCATACCTTTTGTGTGTTTTTCACATTATGGAGATCAAAATATTGTTGCATCTGTAGTATCAATGTTACAGGATCCTTGCCATCCAACTTCCTCGTGTCGATATTTGGAATATGGCGGGTCTTCAATCCCACAATAGAGTCTATGAAATCATGATCAACATTTCTTTTGTTCTCATCATGAGTTTACTCTACTACCTTTTCACCATTAGGAACCTTTTCTTGTAGCAACTTTGTCAAAGCTTCCTTCAAACCTTCAAGTTTTTCTTCTATATCATCGATCTTAGCTTCCATGCCATTCTTCAAAACATCCATCTTAGCTTCAATTTCATCCTTAAAACCATCCATATTATCTTCTTCTTATACTTTTAAACTATTCGTGTCACCTTTTAAACCATCCATGTCACCTTTTATTTCACCTTTGGTTGCTCTTTGTGAGAGTGAAATTTGTTGCACTTGGTCTCATAATTTTGATATATGATGGTGCAATTATTCCCCTTGATGCATCATAGTAGATATTTATGAGGGATTAATGGGTGTGGAATTATTTTTTTGAGGGGAATTTTAGAACCCAATACTAATTTATATGATTCAATATTCCCTTATAATCGCTTAAAACTGATTTTTCAAACAAAATGTATGCAATTTTAAAAAATACATACATTTTTTATTTCTTTTTAGGAGCTCGATATTGAAACTGTTGTATCTCTATGATTACGTATCTTCAAGATCTAAACTATGGTATTGTGGTATTCCTGTGAGTTTTCGTCCAAATTCCATAATTCATACCAAATTTGGATTCTTCAATATAACATTATGCAAAATCACCCACGATGGCCTGATTATGGAATGGTTCAATAGAGAGAAGTTTTAGGGGATTCGACGTGTCATTATTTAAACATTAACCTCTAAAATTGATACAGGAAAAACTAAAATCCATGAAATTTTGACCACTTTTTACAGAATTCATATCTGATGCCTAAAATGAAAATTATGATGATTTTCCCTCGGTCACCTATTTGAGATGAAATTATGGAGTCTGTAGAAACCCTAACTTCATCGAATCATATCTCTGAAAATATAGATAAACAAGATTTAAAATTTGTACACGAGGTTCACCCATATTTCCACTCCACGGGGTTTCAGGTTCAGCTTCTGAAGCTTCATATAAAAAAAATTATATCTAAAATTCCAAGATGACATGTTTGAAGAAGAGAAACCCTAGAATCCAAAGCTCCAATACCAAATGTTATGCAACTAGCTCAAAAAACAATAGAAATAATATATCAACAACTTAGAAAATATCCTCTTAAAGGGGGAGACCTCCTTTACATTTCATAAATGAACAATTATTCCATGATTCAAATGAAAAAACCTCTTTTCTATATATAAGAGTCTAAGGAGTCACCATATAACTAAAGCCGACATAACAATAATAATGTAAGGGCACAACAGTAACAATAGTGGGCTTCTATGGGGCACAGTAATAGAAATATGGGGACTACATGGGCGCATCAATGAAAATAAGGGGGCTACACTAATAATAAAAATAAGGGGATACACTAGTATTATAGGGACCTAACAAACACATATGATGCTACAAAAACTAAAACTCCCTCTTAGCGAGGAATGTGTTCTAGTGCAGCACACCCTGCCACAACAATTTGTCCTTTTATCATCATCTGTTTCACTATTTATTTTTGGCTAGTGTCATTTACTACCAATACCCACCAACCATTGCACAACTATGATGTTGCATCTGTGCTGCTACTAAAAATGCATATTTGCTTCAACCCTGCATCTACACTACAACTCCCTCTTATCTGTTGTTTCTACAACTGCAACTACTGCAACTGAGAAGCATCTGAAATATTGAATCATTTGTGGCTACTGCATAATTCTATAGAGCCCTAAATGCTAATATCCTATGCACTATCACTGAAGAATCTGCATTGTTGCTAACTCTGCATTGTGCCACTTTGCATCATTTCCAACTTTGAATTGTGCTCCCAAGCGCCTGACTATTACTAGTATGAAACTGTCCCTCTAGAATTCTAACTACACGTCTTAAAATAATCCTTCCTTCTAATGAATATTGTGGGCCCCCGTTTCCAGGTAATGATCCATGAGGAAGAGTCCTCAATGAACCTTGCCCAAGTCTAGTGCTACAAATCCAAATCACCATGTTATCACTCAGTAATTTCTCAAGGTTAAATAAAGAACTCACTAAGGTAACCACAAACCTAATTTTAAGCCTTAGGATCTAGCCTTCCTAATGCTCAAAGAGGGCTCTCTCTATATGATTTATCTTTGTTTATTTTAATTGGTTTTAGGCTAGTTATAAGGGGAAAATTGGTGATGGGGTTTTGATTTGATTTGGTGGGAAAATCACTTACTCAAATGGATAGCTATAGGTCTATTTTCCATTGGGTAAATGAAGTCAATGTTTCAAGCAGACAGATCAGGATCAAGGTCTAAAGACAAATTTTCACAGGGCAAGATAGTAGAGTCACTTAAGATCTTCAGAGCCTTATTGGTGAAGTGGTTTTAATCAGGATAAAGAGAAATTAAGGGTTCTTTGATCCAGATAAGGAGTGAAAAGGTAGAGGTCAATCGAAATCAGGGAGAAATTAAGGGTTCCCTAGTCTGGATATCAATAGAAAACATTTAAATAAAAATCAGTCAATAACAGAGTGCTTTTAACAAATTCTGAAATAACAATTCCTGATTTCACATTAAAATTTAGAACACATTCATGAATGGATGGAAAACATAAAAAATTGACAAATAACATGAGAAAATACTTCACCTCAGTGGCCTAACACATGAATCCTGAAATATGATGCTTTATTGCTTTGATCCAGTCTACTGACTTGAACTTGATACAAAAACCCTTCAGGTTCAAAGAATATGACTGCAGAAATTTTCAGCAATTAATCCACACTCAATACTTCAAATGATGAAGTATTTATACAAATTCTAAACTAGAATATCTTGAAAAATATCAAGATTGGTTTACAAATATCTCAAACTATATTACATTAATAGAACTTAAATAAAGGACACTAAAAACTAATGAATCTACTTGGCACTATATTTATGGATTGATGGTGCAAAAGAAGAGAAATTTGAATTTGATAGCAACACTTAGTTGATGATGAGGCTTCCAAGTCACTAATTGTCGCCTTCCTTTGTGCATTTTGCTCCATAAATTCTGCAAAATTGGGGTCCAGTGATACCTTTGTATATATCAATCTGAGATATATAGTAAAAATGAAAGAGGTTATTGTAGGTAAATATATTATTGAGATACACACCTCTCTGTTTCCTAAAATTCCACTCTAGTTATTCACAATAAGCTCTACAAAAAGATGTGTAAAACATAACTCTGCACAGTCCAAAAAATAGGCTGTGAAGATGCGCATGCATCTATCATTCTATAATAGCTGTGTAAAATGTGAGATAGGTTTTTGTAGATTGGTCTGTTAGGAACATAAACCTCCTCTAGTTTTTCAAGATTCATCTTGTATTGGCCACAATAGTTTCTGCAAAACTACGAATTAAACAGGAAATTTATGAAAAATGTCCCTTCCTGCTCTGTTTTCATCTTTTAACCTTACTGTTCTTTTAACTATTTTTAATTTTAATTTGGATAAACTTCATTGTTTCTGGTGAAAGGGTTTCCCTATATGTTTAACCATTACTGCGTTTGTGTTTACTTTTACTATTTTACCTTGACTGCTTTGTTTTTTCTAAATTGACTTTCACTTTGACTTTCATTTGATACACTTTAACTCTGATGCTCTTTGACTATTATGTTTTCACTATCACTGTGAATTCTTATTTCACTTTTACCATTTACTATGCCAATTTATCTCTCTGTGCATAAATGAATTCTTTCTGCTCTGCTTCCTGGAATCTTTTGTTAAGGAATATCATTTAAAATCCATTTCCTTATAAGTTTTTTAGGAGTAAGCAACTTTAACTATTATTAAAATATCTATCCCAATTCTCCTTTTGCTACTAACCTACCAAAAAAAAAAATTAATTAATGAGGCAGAGGTCTGCAAGGAGGGATTATGGCTTTGATGATGGGAAAAGACTATAAAAAATGGTTTGAACTGCAGCGAGGTTTCTGGGGTTGTAGAAAGTTTTTAGAAGTTTCTGCTAATATTTATAGCACTTGAATGTCTTCGACAATGTTTGTAGCAGTCAAATTGGGTGAATTATGTTTAATTTAAGCTTTAAAATAGAGTCGGTAATGTTATTTTTTGTTGAAATTCTCTTTCTGTGCAAATGGTAATAGAAAATAGTGAAAACAATGCAAATTGGTAGTTTGTATGCATTTTTAATAAATGGTGAATGCATTGAATGGAAGTTACATCACATAGGATAAGTGGTTTGAGTGTGGGGGAAGGAAATACCGCCAGGAAGTTTTCACATTGTCGAAAGGTGGTAAGTGGGATTGGATATGAGGTTGCGATCAAATGAGAATTAGACACCTCACGGAGAGAGAAAATTCAAAAATTACTTATGTCGCAAGGGTAGGGGTTGATTAAGGACCGCACTTTTGGATGTGCGAAATTCATTATCCGCTGTTAGATTTGGGTCATGGAGATCGATGGTGCTGGTTTGTGTAATATATTTGCACGATACAAAGGTGAGGGGCCCGGGTTTTTTTAATGGTGCTAGAGGTTTATTATATATTAAGTTAAGGTTTAATACATAGTCGGGTGCATAATGATAGGCTAAAGGTTAATGCTTTAATCAATGGGGGTGGGTGTATATAATATAAACTGCTGGGGGTAGTGGTACCAGTATTTATCATATGTGCGAAATAGAACTATAGGTTATAATTAAAATTTGGGTTGCGAATTTAAAATAAAAAGTTAAAATCTGGGTTGGGAATTTAAAATAAAAAGTGGAATTAATATAATATAGGCTAAGGGGTATATAGTGGAGCTAATACATTAGGTTAAGAGTTAATATGAAATCAATTTACAGAACGTAAAAAATACACTAAGTAAAGTGTAACTTATGTCTTTCGGCAGGATTTTCATAGTGGTGGCCCCATATTTAACATTTCACACTTATACTTAGGATAATGACATTTTTGTGGGTTTTTGGGTATTTTTGTATAGAAAAAGGGAATTAGTCAAGGGGGTTTTACTTTTCCTAGGTAAAATGTGTTTTAAGCTTAGGAAAATGGGATTTTGCAAAGGAAAATGAATGATGTGAGGAAAAGGGATTTTTATGAAGGAGAAAGGTTTTTATGAGGGGAATTCTAATCCCTTAGTGCCAATCAATCATTAAGCTGTGGGTCTGGTCCCAACAAAAGTCAGAGAAATGCTTTGAGCCTTTATGATCGAAGGATTTAGTACTCGAACACATTGTGGGCAGGGAAATTAGTAATATGCAAAATGATGTTTATCCATGTCTTGTAAAACTACTTGTACCTACCCATCTACTACCCTAAAATTTTTTCTTCATTTACATGGGTGCATTTGAGCTTGCAAACCCTTATTCCTTTTTCTTTTAAGACAAGAAACTATCTAATTCTAACTCTATTCCATCCAAGGGCTCACATTAAACTATTGAGCTCCTTATTATTCTCTATTTTAACTATTGATCTTCCAAGGTTAAACTTTTTGGCTAGATCTTTATTCTCTATCTATCAATATAAAATCTAAAACATGAGAAGTTAAAATTAATCTATTTAACTCATCATGGATTATGGAATTTTGAACAAGATGCAAATAATGATTTATTTTGCAGTAAAATTAAATAGTAGTGGCATTTGGATTTTCATCACTTTCATGTTTTATTTTTATATATTTTTTCTTTGGGGTCCATTTTTTATTCTTTTTTGATATTTTTTCTTTCAGGTCCTTTGATTTTTCTTTTAGGACTTTTACCCTCTTTACAAATTTTATTTTTAATATGGGAAAAAAAATTTCATAAAGCAAAGTATGTACATATTACAAGACTAATCAAATTCAATTCAAAATTATGAATCCTATAATTATAGGACCCTAACACACCCCACCTCATTCCTGGAGGTATGGATTCCATTATCGTGAAGTCTTCCTCCAACCTAGAGGAAAACCTATCTATCTCAACGTGTGCTGATTCTTGGTCCTGTTTCTCCTGATTTTCCTTATTTATAAGAGGAAAATAAGTATTGTAATGGCTAAACTTGACACACTTGAAGCACTTGACCTTAGATAGGTCCTTCTTCTTCTTTCTTTGTCCCCCCTTCCCCTGACTGGGACCTTTTCATGTGAGGGCCACATTCTCCTCCTCCTCCACCAACTTCAATTTGTTACTACTGTTGTTTCCAATAATGGAGCTCTTTAGCAGAGCTCGTCTCAAATCCTCCTATTGTAAGTAAAACCACATAATGTCCCATTCCAATAGCTTGTATCTTCCCAATATACTTTGGACAAAAAATTTCCACTCCTCGGAGACACTATTCAGCACCAACCACACTAGCTCTGTTGGTTGAGGCACTACCCCAAAAACTGCAATATAATCTTAGACCTCATGAATTATTGTGAGGAAGGGATCTATGCCTTCCCTCTTCTACATCCTGATGCATCTCAAATGTTCTTCCACGAATGTCTTTCGTTGCTTGGAATTACCTTGATATAGCATGGAGAGTGCATCCCACATTTTTTTGGTCATTCTCTTAGCCACTATATGTGAGGATATATGGTCCTATATTCCATCAAGGATCAACCGCTTGACCTTCGCCATTTCCTTCATGTATTCTTTCTACTGATAAACATACCAGGGAAGTGCCACCACATCATCTGTGTAGGATTTCAAGCCATATTCATCGAGAAGGAAGGACATTGTAGCCTTCTAAATGACATAATTTGAAGATCCATCCAACCTATCATGATCTCTAAGCCCTGTTGTGGCCATCTCTAAAACTATAGATAAATCCATCCTCCCTTCTACTTAGATGTTTCTGTGCTACTTGCACTCCTATTTAGAATTTGCAGATATGCTAGCTGTTATTGCTAATCTTCCTAGAAAAATCAAACCTCCGAGACTTGAAGTTCCCTGAGAGAAAATTTCCCTCTATTACGTGTTCTTTTCTCTTACACGTGATGCTCATTTTGCTACTACAACAACCTCTGCATCCAACCAAGGAATATTCTCAGTGAAAATATGAGTTGCAACTGCTCCCTTTGCATGTTGGAATTATTAACTCGGGAAACTCGACTTTTCTGCAACCTTGCAACTGAACATTGAATTCTTTCCCTAGCAATTCGGCCTGCCTGTCTAAGAAACTATGTTGCCTCTGAAAATTTTGGCCGAATGCTCTCTCTGAGAAGTGAAATTATCTCCTTCGCTTCTAAGCTTCCCGATAGATCACTTATGCTCTGATACCATGTGAAAATTTTAAGACTAAAATCCTATTGCAACAAATGGAATTTACTTTTCTAATTTTTAGTTAATTTAACAATTTATCCTCTATGAAAAATTTCAAATAAATCACACTGCAATATTCACAAGTGAAACTACAGAAATAATAATGTTGGAAACTGAGAAAATAATAGCAAACAAACATAAAAATGACACCATTATTATTAGACAATTGTCCCCGAAAAAACCCAACTTGGGAAAACCGATGCATCAGTTCAAGGTTTTTATTGTTATGCAACAGTGAAATTTTCAGTACAATCTATGGATGCCCAACTGGAAATCCAAACAACAAGAAAATATGGGAAAATTTATTTAATGGAATTACCTTTCTTCCACAAGAAACCTCGACACAACTTCCCTTCATAAATCCATCTTCCTAGACCTCTGCGTGAGCCTCTACTCTGGATCTGCACAGAACCTATGATATCTAGCCCATGAAAAACCTCTGATGAAGTATTTATTCTTGTCTCTGTTGAGTGAATCACCTCTCTATAACTCTAGACCCTTTGGTCCACCTCTAGAACTAAAAAATAATTTTCCTCTAGGTAAATTGAGTTTCTCTTCTGAAGCAACTGCACATTCCTCTACGTTTCCTCAATAGGAATAACTCAGCCCCTTGTTGTAGCCTCTCTGGATATGGAAACATTCATCTGGATCACTTTCTCTACCCCTCACTGACTCTTCTTTGATCTATGGCTCTCTAAAAAAATCCGCTTCTCTCTGGAAATCCATCTTCCAAGGAAATTGAACTTCTGGTGTGTCTTCTCCAAGTGCCCATCAAATTATTCTTATAATCCTCTGTTGGGACTCCAAAAACCAATATTAAATCTTAGTCAAGGGATAGGATCATCTTGAAGTTGATCGTGTGAGTTTCCAGATAATTCTCACCTCGACTCAACTAATTCTGATTAATTAACCATATTCCATAAGTTTAGACTTAGGAAATATTTAAAAATTGGCTATTAATCTAATTAAGCCATATGTATGTGGAATTTCTAGAAACAATTTCTGGGTTTTGGAGATCTCATGTATTCTAGCCTCTCCATCAAATTTCATGGCTACAACACATCCTATGCTATGAAAAATAATAGGTAACACTAGAGATTTCCACATGAACTTATGTTGTTGATTGGGCATAGGATTGGAATGTTGACAAGGTAACTGACTGTGATGCTGAGGTGGCAGTTTATTTGGAAATGACCATACTGTTGAGGTGGTAGTTGATTGGTCAACACCAACGTGGCAACTAAGGTGGTGTATTGATGATGTGGCAACTGAGATGGTAGATTAATGATGTAGTAGTTGAGGTGGTGGACTGTTGGGTTTCCCTACAGGCCAAGCTTGGGCAACCACATGGACCAATGGTGTGTCTCCATGAGGACCAATTGGTGGATACCACGTGGAAGCCTAGTTTTGTTTTAAAGATTTGAATCAAAACATAATATTTGACCATGTGATTCGAATTGATGACTCATGTCCACAAAATGAACAACCTACCAATACAAAAAACATGCAACTTATGATAAAAAAGACAAAAAATATCATATTTAAATTTTAAAATTTTGTATTTCTGTTTAAAAATAAAGAAATTATAAGGATTGATCTTGATATCTCTGTAATAAAATTTAAACAACCAAACTGTACAGCCACACACAATGTGGTTGAGACTTCACCGAAATATTTTATTCAAATGCAAACTTTTCCACTTGTTCGAAATATGCAACCGTCAATTGAATCAACCAATGGATTTTTAATTCTACAAATTATAATTCTACCAACACAACAGAGCTTAGAGCGGGTTAAAAGAAAAAATTATTTGTAGGTTGAGGTGAATTCAAGGCTAAAGCACCAACTTTGTAGAATCCGGATTTGAAATCTGAACATGTGTGTGTTTTTATGAGCATACCTCGGCCTGCAACAATAATTTAAACTTCTTGTCCCTTATTCATTGTTTTATTCAACCCTCATTTTATTTTATATATACAATGTATTTAAAAGGAAGATTAATAGTTACAATTCATCATAATAATTACCTCTACTGCTAATTAATTGATTAAGGCAATTTAGCAGTTGTGTTTTCACATTATTTGAAAATGCTCCATTTTCACAATAATCTTCAAAATATGTCATTATTCTTGCCTCCCGACATGCTTCTTGTTATCTTTAATAACAATTAGGTTCATTAGGAGTGACCTTTTGAGTTATTTCAAGTTGTTTTGGTCAAATAAAATCATGAAATTGATCAAATTTCATGTTTGGTATATAGTCCTAAAGGGTTTAAGTGGTTATCAGTCATGTGACTAAGGTCTTGTCATAGATAAAACTCAAAAATATGAATGCATGAGGTTAATTAAGTCACTTTTTTACACTTGCCACATTTTACCTGAGTCTATAGCGTTTCTATGAAAAACAGGTTGTTTTTGCTACGGACTCACCTGACAGTTCCGTAACGAATCTATCATCCCACTAACTGAATTCACTACGAACTTGCGTTTTTCTGCTAGCAGTGAGGGTTTCAGTGTGTTGTCGTATTTTAATTTGTTAGAGGTCATTTTTTCATCAATTTCATATCTTTTATGAGTCATCATTCGATGTATTTCATGATTGGTAATCATCACACCACCATCATTATGTTTTCCTTCCCACTTTTCTTTCCTAATTTAGCCTTCATGCATTCGAGAAACAACACTTACCTTTTGATCCTTATCAGCTACTTGATCCATTGCTATCAATTTTCACTTTTAGCTTTTTTTTAGCTGATGTCTTAGATTAGCTTCCACCTCTGTCAAACAAAGTAGCTTGTTGGCTTATACAGATTCTGCAGATGTCAAGAATTGAACCAAGGCAACGTTGTATTGAAGGACATGCCTTCACGTAAGAAGACCAACAAAGGAGGCTCTATAGTCAAATATGAGCCTATGGACCTGAAACTGCTTATGTAGGATCCAAGTTTTGCATAAGAATTCACAAATGTTGGTTGCATGATATTTTTTCAAAAGTTGCAGGGGTACCTTGCACAAGTTTCAAAATATTTTGCTATCAAATTTGTTGGCACAACTTCAAAGGTTGTTTTTAGACTCCTGTATTTCACAGTATCACAAGGTGACTGATTATTGCTTACATTTTTCATTACTGAAAATAATATTCCATGGCTATCATTTATTTTTAGAAAAATAAAGCAAGATCCTAGCTGTCAATAGCATCAAATGAACATATCCACCTTTCACTTCAGTTGCAGGACGAAAATGTTGTTGATTAAGCATGATGGTGAGAAAAATCCATACTTTCCCCATTCATTCCATTTACCCTCTTCCTACCCTTCATTTTTCCTAATTCTGAACTCCAACGCTCTAAATCCCATTTAAACCCCCAAGACCCACATACATAACCTTTCAGAACTTCATTAGCAGCTCTGCCCCCCATCAAACAGTCGTGTTATACAACACTATACCATAAACCTTACCTCTTTCCTGCACTTTGAACATTTTATAACTTACCTTTTAAGTGCCCACAAGTTATTTTATTTAAATTTCGATGTGGTTGGCCCCACCATAGCAGCTCCGCCCCCCACTTGAGGCCACTTGAAATACATATATATATATATATATATATATATATATATATATATATATATATCATATATATATATATATATATCATATATACTATGAACCTCATAAACGTTACCTTACCGCAGAAACATTTCAACTTCACTGATGCAGTGGGCTCCACCTCCATCTTGGCACATCATCCTACGTTGGCACAAATCGCACTTTGCTAGTTTTAGCTTTTACCACATTTCCCTAAACTCTAAATTATACAATGTGCGGTCAACCATTAAATTGGTGATGTGTGGTAAACCATAAAATTGCAATGTGCAATGTGGGTGGGCCCCAATCACATATCGCACTTCACATGTTTTAGCATTTAACCCCCCGCGGTCATAACAAAACCTTAAGAGTTGTGATTTGTGATAGGCATCGGTCCCACCTTTCCTACCACATCACCTCCCCTTCCCCACACTTCGCACTTCACAAATCTTAGAACTTACCTCCCGCTGCTCTTAAAAAAACATTGCGATATGTAGGCTACGGGTGACCCAACCTCCTTGCCACATCATACCCACCATTAAAAAATCGCCACACCTATTTTCCATCTCCACTCACCCCCAACTCATCTAACGATCCTTGTTTCATTTCGCACTCCCTGCAGCCTTCGAACTTTAACCATGGTGGGGTCAGGGGGGTCTGAAATGGGTGGTATCCCTTACCACCATCCCCGTTACGTGTCACCCCTATGTTAAATCATACCACCCTTCTCTGATACCACTTACTGTCCACACCTCCTCCAAAAATGATTTTTTACTATTTAAACAAATTTCCCCCGCTGCCCCATGACCGTCAACCAACGCCCTCCATCGCTGTGTCGCGCCGACTGCCGCCACCATGCCTCACATAGTCATTCCACATCGTACCCATCCAAATTTTTGGATTACTACTATGCATTTCAAGAGGAAGGAAGTGGGTTGTCCATTTCCAAGCTACACTACAACAAAAAATGGCGCATAAGAGACAAAGGCAGTTAGAAACAGAATTAAAGTCAATACACTCTGCTCAGAAATCGTTTCGCACCAAGGCAAAGCCAATATGTTAGATTCGTCATTACCTCTTCAATATCATTCGAACCATACTATGATCACTTTGAAATTAATAACGGACTACTACAGCCACCGTCTTGGTCCGAGTTATCTTGTCACCACCTGTAGGGTTCCACTTGTCAAAGTTTTATTCCATCACAGCCTCTTTGTGATCCCAAGAGGAAATTCCTTCCTGATTTTGTATGCCTTCTAAAGGCACTGTTATAGCCAAACTTGTGCTATCACCGCCTACATGGTTCCACTTGGAAAAGGTTTAGTTTGATTTTAATTAAGAACTATCATTGTAACAAACAAAGCAACTGACTTAAGTTTTGATATAAATACTGCATGCATTAGTAGTAAGAAGAAGGCTCGAAAGGGGCAAAACCATTTGTAATAGAATCTGTTGGTTGTAAGCACTCTCTTTTGGATGAATGAATGAGTATGATGTTTTCTAGATTCTTTTGTTATTATCCGTGGTGAAGTGCTTCTCCCATATAATTTGTGATTCTTTTGTTTTACATATTGTTTTTTTTTCTTTACTACAGATAGAAATTTTTGTGTAGGGTTTACCATGGGGTACTTTTCTCAGTCTTGAAATAGTACATTATGTTTTCCTGTGAGACCTGAATGCACAATTCAAAGACAATCCGCTCTGCATTTGCGTTGAACCTTAATCTCCTCCTCCTTTCCATTGCAAAAACTATTAAGATCCATTGACATGGCTAGATTTCCTGGTTGCACTTGACCTCAGTTGTTCATCCATTTGAATATGTTTGCACCTGTCTGACTCCATAGCCTAATGGCCCCCTTCTTTTGCCTCAACCAAATCTTCAAAAAAACCCATATGAAATAATATCTAGCCTAAAATGCCCCTATAAAAAAAGCTATATCTAATATAAAGAGCCCTCTCTGAGTCCATGAAGGCTAGGTCCTCAACTCCAAAGCATTTTTATGTTTCTCCCCATTGTTTTGTCCACGGCCTTCTGAATTACAGGATGAAAAAATAATGGTGACTCCACTCAGGTCGAGTGTAATCTTCCTCAGTAACACTTATCAAGTTCAATTTTGACTTTGATGGTGAATATAAGTCAAACACCAGAAGGTTGTTCCATTCACCTAGTGACTCCATTGCCACAAAAATCTAGAAGCAGAGATTCACTGGAAACTCCATAGTTTTCAGTTTACTAAAAAAATCCACTGGTAGAAGAATCCAGATTGGTTTTGAATATACAGTGACCCCGCTCTCTAACCGATTAATAAGATGGATCCAAGAATACAATGCAGGTATGCTCTAATGAATAGAGATCACATTCCTGGATTCCGACACAAAATGCCTCAGGTAAATTGGCAAAGAAATCTTCCTTTTTTTCAATATGATAAAGTTGATGATGGTTCGTTACATATCATTAAATTTCATATACATTCATGGAAGTTGAAGGTCAAACGACATGAGGATTGACTCATGAAGATTTTCATGGCAACATTAGAAGGGAAAGCGAGGGACTGGTATGAAAATATGATCCTTGGTAGTTTCTTTTCTTTAAAATATTTCCACAAGGTCTTTTATGAGCACTATAGAGAAAATTCTCCATATTTACCATTATCTGAAAATTGTTGTGATTATTCTGAGGATATCATAAAATACCTTGTAAATATTGGTGAAGATCTAGGAAACTAGCATCCTGTAATATTCCCAAATGGGAAAGAAGCAATACAAGTCATCAAACTATAAATTTGCAGAATTATCAATGGATCAAAATATGAGACAACCATAGAGCCATTCCATTATTATTATTAGCATAAAATGAGTACAAGATCTTGAGGAAAAGGTCACTCAATATTGGGGAAACAAGTCTCCAATGAAACAATACATCAAAATGTAAAATGCTGCTAATACAAGAAATGTCAAAATGTTATAAATGCGTTGTCTATGAGAGAGTAACACAAGAAAGATAGAAATAATGTTTATGCTGACATTAGAGGAATTTTGAGGTCTAAAATGGGCCTCCTAAGAAAAATTTACAACCAAAATAAACTTAGATTCTACTAGTTGTAAGCACTCTCTTTTGGATGAATAAATGAGTATGATGTTTTCCAGATTCTTGTGTTATGATCTATTGTAAAGTGCTTCTCCCATGTAATTTTGTATTCTTCTTTTTTACATATTGTATTCTTTTCTTTACTGCGGATAGAAATTTTTGTGTAGGACTTACCATGGGGTACCCTACTCGGTCTTGAAATAGTACACTATGTTTTGCTCTGAGACCTGAATGCAGAATTCATTGACATTCTGCTCTTCATTTATGTTGAATCTTAATATCCTCCCCCTTTCCATTTCACAAGCTATTAAGATCCATTGATATGGTAATCAAAAAGTATTTTACATGTGAGGGTAGATTTCACATGATCTACCAGTATAATTTCAGGCTCTTACTCCACTTCACATGTAAAAAACTCCTATATCTTCCATTTTTTCTTTTCAGAAGCTTAGGTAAGATGTTTGATAAAGAGCAAGCCAAACCTAAGAGTAGTGACACATCCATATTTCATCGTTGCTTAATCAAGTTGTTGGTTATGGAATAATTGAAGAAATTGAATAGGGATTGGGCTATCTTTCTGTTTTTAAGTGGTTATGATGTGGATGTTCTTACTCCAAAGAAGACACCCAAGTCAAAGACAAGCACTCCCAATAAGAATAAAGAGCCCATAGCTGAAGCAGAGGTTTGACCTGAGGAAGAAGTGCAGCCTATAGTAGAGCCCATGGAGATAGAGATTGAAAATTTGTAGGAAACAATGGAACCTCAACCAACACCTACAAGAAGCAAGCTCAAAAAGTATATAAGGGTTCATAGGAGAATCACCATGAGTAAAACAGAAGGAAAGGGTAAACTTGAAGACATTCTACAAGCCATTGATATTGAGGAGATGCCTGTGGTAAAACTTGCAAATATTAAAGGAACCAAAATGAAGAAGAAGGGTCTCACAACAAAAAATTCTTTATTTCTCTAGTGAGGATTCAGGTTTTGTCTTCAAGCCTAGGAAACCTTTCAGTAGGTCTCAACTCTGAAAGGGAGGAAATCCTGATAAGATGCATAAGGAGACAAAAAAGAGGAAGCAACCCATTATGGAAGAGATCACTGAGTTATCCTGAGCTAAAGCAGAAATCACTAAGTCACAAAAAGGTAAAGAGAATGTCCAAGAGATATCTGAAGTGGATCTTCTTAGAGAGCAAGTTAAAGAAGCCAAAGATGAAGTCTTAGAAACCAAACTAGAGTTGGATAATTTTAAACAAGAAAGGAAGGAGTTGTCAGATTTCTAGAAGGAAGTCAGTAAACAAATTGATTTTTATGATGAAGTGGCAGAAAGGTCAAAGAAAAGGCTAAAAAGAACACTTACCCTGCATAGGCCTTGATGAAGCACACCATGAGGAGAAATGTGTGGTTGCAGGTAGAGAGGAGAAAGATGTAAAATCAATTCAAAGAGTTATAAATTCAAATAGAAATGGTGCAGACTGACTTAAAGAAAAAAGGCTTGAAAATGATAGTGGTGGATGAACTTGTTGTGGATGAACCTGTTATGGGTGAACCTGCTGCCTCTTGAAAAGGGTAAGACAAGTTTTGAGCCAATTTTGTTTTAGGATGCTCCCTCCTATCATTTCACGTAGCTCTGGATAGTTTTTGGAGGTAAGAAGTGGAAATTTCAAATTCGGGAAAATACCAGGCAAGTTCGTAGCGTACTCCAGGCGTAAAGCCGAGTTTTTTTTATAATTTCCAAGTTATATCATAAGAGGAGTGGGTAAAGGCATGTATTTAAGTATTTTTTCTTAATGAATACCCTCCAATTAGTGGAGAAGTCTAAATATTTCTAGAAATTTCCAAATGGAAAATGCTACAAACTCTTCGCTACAGACTTTCCTTAAGTGCTTTGTTTTTGCAGTGAGGGGAAATTTTTATGTTTTTGAAGAATTAAATTTTTTTTGGGAGCACACGAGCCATCAGGATATGTTTAAGTGTATTAGTGGAGACTCTAGTTGGTAAGAAAACTTAGCAAGGAAGGTGGTTGGACTGCTAGTTCATCATTCTTGCCACATCATCAAGCACAATAGAACATACTAAAAATCCGAGAAGTGGACCCTAGATTCCAGTATGGCTGATCATCACTTAGTCATGGTCATTTCCACCTCAAGAAATTTTTTCTTGTTCAATAAGAATCATCATGTATGTTTCATTTAAGAGTTGTTAATGAATTTAATGGTGTTAGAGTCCTATTAGGTTTAAAACTCTTTGTGAACATAAATATATCTATATTCTCTCCTTGTAATCAGTTTATTTTTGGATAAGGTGTCTTCAGTAGTTTTGAGGGTCTATCTCAGGTGGCAGACTTCATGTAAAAGGTGTTTAATTTTATAAATAGGGGGATCTATGCAAAATTATGATCTATGGATAAATCAAATTCCATAAGTGTGGTGTTAGGCACTTAGAACAACAGATGAAATAATTTTCTATCACTTTCTATAAAATAAATAGACACACAAAATGATGGAAGAACCTACTTGTGATCCAAGTGCTTCTTATTTTCCTTCTGTCTCTTTTGTCGTAGCTTTCAATCCAACTAAGATCGCCAGATTGATTCCTGCAAGTATAAACAAAGAACCACAAACATATTGCAATATACAGATGCCTATTTATCTTAATCATTCAAATCGATTAGATGTGAAACATATATATCATTCAAGAATTCATTGCATGAGAAATAGAAACATAAACAGATACATATATGGGAAAATGAACAATAATATTTATTAAAGAGTAGAAGGGGGAGGTTACAATAAACGAACGATTTTATGCCACCAGCTCTAGCGTCATCCTAGCCTCATCACATCCAACATCACACCAGCAGCATATCAGTACTTTCACTCTCTCAAATGAGAATCCAACACCATTTATTTACCAAAATTATTCCTTCTCTAGCACTAGGATCTGTGCTCAATTTATAGGGAAACTGATGGTATGTAATATTCCTAATTAGCCCAAGCTAATAGGAATATTTCATTTTGTTTTAATTTAATTTATTGATGAATAAAATGTAAAGGAGGACATGAAAAACTCCTAAAACATAAAAATAAATCAATTCCCAATGTGAACAGAGACAAATCAAGGCTTTCTTAATAAAAGCCACTTGTGTGTGAACAAGTTTGAGCCACTTGACTGGGTCGACAAGACCAAATAACTAAGCATACCAGATACATTGAACCACTTTGAAGACCCAGTGCAGTTCTAGAAGGAGGATCCCATGTGAAAGGGGTTAATTCATTTGAGGTGGTTTAGGGTTTTTCACATCATCATCTTATAAAAGGAAGGAGAAGGCTCAAGGAAAATGTTGTTGATGATAATTATATTTTGAGATTTCTTGAGCAACTCAAACTCTCTTGGCTATTTAGCTAAGAGAGAGGAATTTCTTGTTTTGGAATTCCTCTTCCTTCCTTGAGGGTCTCTTGGAGGAAATTGTGCTGCATTGATCCACTATCAGAAATTTTGGCCAAGCTTCACCTCCCTTGATAGCATAAATCCTGATTAGGGATTCACTGTTTAGAGAGTTGCAGCAAGTGGAATCAGATCTATTCAGATCTGAAGGATTCTATTGCATCTTTTCAGTGGGGAAGTCATCTAAACCATTGGCAGGAGTGCAATAGCTGCTTAGAGCTTCAGAATTCCATCTTGGCATGAGGCCAAAGTGTGAATCAATTAATCAACATAGTTAAATTCAAAAACTACATTATTTTTCAGGCATAGTTGCAGTGTTTATTTGCTAGCAGTTTGGAGGAGAGATCTTCGGTGAAAGGATTCCTTTCCTTCACTGAGGTGATCCGTGGATTGACCAACCAATCCATGTAATATTCCAGATCTGATCTGATGTGTGACTTACTCTTCAGAAATTCCTAAAATTTACTGTAGATCCATGGTGTAGATCTCAGATCTATTCGGTGTCCTTCATTATAAGCTGAGATCCCCAAGGGGAATGTACTTAAAAGTCATTTTTGCATATAGATCCCATTTATATCTATCATTTTGTACTCTGATATGTTTTATATCTGAAACTTAATGAAACATTGCTTCTGATTTCTGGAAATTACTCTGTCTGGTTCATCCTCTACTTCTTGTGTCATAAAGCTTGGGTTTTAGGCCTTTTCTTCAAGTATAGATCTGTATTTTCTAATGTAAAATATTTGAATCATATTCTCAGCTTGTCATACTATTATCTCTACATAAACTCACCAAAACATTTAGAAAATATGCTCTCTAAGCTTAAGAAAATTTCTGCATACTCCAAGTCATGGGAAATCGGCAATTTTAAGCCTAGTCGGGAATGGAGGATGTGTTTAACATAGAAAAACGCATTTTTTTCCTAAAAAATGGCTTTTGAATCCATCTTGACATAATCTAACATATAATAGATCCATGACCCTTATGTTTACGTACATTTCTAAATATAGTCATTTTAGGGCATGAAAAGCTGATTTTCCTCACCTTTTTTAGAATAAAAGCTGAGTAAAGGTTGATTCAGTACTTTGAATTGCTTTTTGAGTGTTTTTAAACACATTTTATGATATATGAAGCACACATCCCTAAAAAATTCATTTTTCAGGCATGTCTTGCTGAGCCATCCATTTTGGGAACATTACAGTGGTATCAAAGCAACTTTCTTGGCTCAACCTGTGAGTCTAAGCCCAAGAATATCATAATGTTGAAGAATATGAGTTTATTCTCATCTATTTTCATATCCATAGGAGACCTCTCCAAGGAGGTCAAGAATATTTAAGAAGAAGAAGAGGAAGGACCATGCACTTCCTATTCTCATCAAGAGGAAGAAATTGAGCATGGAAGACACTTGGATCATCAAATTCTGAGTGATTACCTTGTTGAGTATAGATCTCAACCTAGAGCCTTCAATTAGACTCTAGATTTTCCTCATTTCATCTAGCTAAAGGAAAAAAAGAGACCATGTACCAGAAAATAAATCCAAGGCAATAGATTCATGTTGTTTACCTTTAATGGGTCATGTACTACAAGAACTTGGGTGAAAGAGTGGGTGGAATTTTTCTTTCTACATCCTGTAGTAGAGAAAGAAGCTGTTGAAATCTCAGCGCTGCACTTGGAGGGCGAAGCCCATGATTGGTGGAGCAGCCACTTGAGCCATGCAAGGGAGAAAACTTTTGTAAAGTTCATTCAAGGGTTGGTCAAAACCTTTGAGGATGAATAGGAAAAATAAGGGAAGACCACACGACCACTTGAGGAGACTTGTGATAACACTGTCACACTCATGGAGGAGCAGCCTTCAGTAATAGAGGAAGACTACATAGTTGCAGAAGAGGCTCATGCCTCTACATCTCACCAAGGTATGATTAAAAATCCATCTATTGTCATTTCAGCACATTGTATGAAGGGATCTACATCTTTGCATGCTGTTGATTTAGAGCAACAGAGTTGCACTGTGTTGTGCAAAGGCAGTAAGGAAGAAGAGAGGAACCATTACTCATTGGAGCATTCACATGGAAGCTTCATTCATGAAGCAATAGAGGGTGGAATGATGGATTGTAGACATCTTGAAGTGAGAAACCCTTTCTCCCTTCCAAATGACCCTTTCTCAATGAGCACAACCCTGCTGAAAGAGAAACTTCTACTTACAGAAAATCCAAGGCCCCTTTGGTTTTGGGAGGCCATGCATGGGGAGAAGACCTCATGGAGAGAATTCATTGGAGGTGCACTTCAGCACATCATGGAGCGCAAATTTCTTCAATAGTTTGAGGAAGATCTTCCCTTCTCACAAGAGCAGATAGTAAATGGAGGACATCTTCGAATGGATAAAATCTCTCATGACTGTGTTGGAAATTTCTTGAGCCATGCACATCATGATGGGAGGTTTTTTCCTACCACCTATTTGGGTCCTAATAGGGTCAAATTGATCCTCAGGAAGATTACATTTCAAGATCCCATGAAATGCAGGAATTTGATTTGGGATGATGGTAACCCTCATGGGAGGAGTACCAGGATGAAGGGTGGAAGGAGACATCCAAAATTGGTTGAGTGGATGGGGATGGAGAGCAAGAAGCTGGAGATCTACTTGCAGATCTGTGACACTGGGCAGCAGGAGGCTTGGTTGCGTTGGTTGCTCTTGAAAGAGTTTAGTCATCACTCTCTTTCTAAGGGTATGTGGCAGAATACTTACATCATGGGACATCAAAGAGCATGGGCACATTGTGTTGGCATAACATTATTCATGTCAAGCACCCTGTTGTCACTACATGAATTGGATGATGGAAGTATGAGGAGGCAGCAAAAGATTTTGTTGCTTGGGATGTTCTTGAGAGAGCAAGGACAAATTTTCTCTCACAGTTTTCATGATGTTACAGGATTAGAAGATGGCACTATCATAGTGCAAAGGGGTTACTCCTCAGCCTTAGATGTTCAAGAAGAACTTTCTTCATGGGAAGGACTTCTCATATGTAGTAGCATTATGGGAGATGCCTTTGACATTCTGCATGTCAAATATTGGAGCTATGTGTTGATGGGAGCCTATTTTCATAGGCCAACAATGTTTTCACTTTGGAGCTAGGATTTATTGATGGAGTATTCCCAGGATCACTTCTCATTCAATGCACTTGGTGAACAAAGAGGAGGTGAAGAAGATGAAGTGGTAGATGGAGACATCTATTACTGTGGTGTGTTTTTCTTGACTTGGGTTTCCAAGCATGAGGAGGAGGACTTTCATGCAGCACTTGTTTCATTCCCCTTCATGGGAGTGTGCCAAACTATTATTGAGGATTCATTCATGGGTCCATGTATCTTCTTGCTTCCAACATATGGTGAGAGATTTTGCTTGCATCCTCTCACCATCTTTTGGTAGTGCATTGCTCCACAAGAGGGCAAGCTATTCATTGAGCTCCATGATCTACATTGGGCCAAATTATATGATGGAGAAAACCATCTCTTATGTGGCCTTGGGAAAATATTTTTTCCTTAAATGTATGTTCATTTGATTTATATGATTAGCCATGTAACAAGAAACAATTTTCCATGTATTCTTCTAAAGAAGCAGTATGTAAAACTGCGCTGTGAAGACTTGGGGAACTGTTGGTACTCTATTGTATCACATAGGACATTTAGTATTTTCTTCATGATGGTGATAATCATGTTATCATTTGCTAATATTGCTTTTATCTTGATGGGAGACATGATGTTGAGTGAGGCACCTGGTTTGGATGTGTCCTTTTGGGAAGTAGGTTCCCACATTTTCTGTAGTACATGTTCTAATGGGAACATGGGAAGAGTTGTGGCCACCATGACCAAACACTTTTTTCTCTTGGAGTTGAGCCATTTGTGTGATGGGATACCTTAAGATGATACTCTTCTATCCATCACATATGAAACATTTTGGGCTAACTGGTTTTACAACGTTGGAGGGAGGATCTTTACAGATCTACTCTTCATGATGCCACTTGAGGTGAATATCCTTGAAGCCCAAGATCAGTTTGCACTCTACACTTATCTTAAGTGGAGAGGAGGACAATGTGGGGTAGGCTATATTGTCTACCATATGAAGATTTTCAACCCACCTATTTTGCGGGAGCTCAAGGTGGAGGAACATTTTCAGGAGTTGGGAGGTGACTCATTTTTTGTGGATGCTTGCTTGGGGATGGAGGATCCACATGGGAATGTTGTTTCCTAATACATTTCAGATCCCATGCCTCAAGGGGCCTCTAGGCAGCACCTTATTGCCTTCTCGAGTACTCTACTTATTCACGATGATAGCTATTCAGCTAATTTACATGCCTGGGAGAGGCAATATGGAGATTCATTGTTGACACAACATCTCATTATTTGGAGGAAATCATCATATGTGGATGCTACAGTAGGAGGAGGGTACATCCTTCAGTTCTATCCTTGCAGTTGCTTGAGGAAAAGCAACATTTTGGAGGGGAGGACTGTAATATTCCTAATTAGCCCAAGCTAATAGGAATATTTCATTTTCTTTTAATTTTATTTATTGATGAATAAAATGTAAAGGAGGACATGAAAACTTCCTAAAACATAAAAATTAATCAATGCCCAATGTGAACAGAGACAAATCAGGGCTTTCTTAATAAAATCCACTTGTGTGTGAACAGGTTTGAGCCACTTGACTAGGTCAACAAGACCAAATCACTAAGCAGACTAGATACATTGAACCACTTTAAAGACCTAGCACAGTTCTAGAAGGAGGATCCCATGTGAAAGGGGTTAATTCATTTCAGGTGGTTTAGGGTTTTGCACATCCTTATATTATAAAAGGAAGGAGAAGGCTCAAGGAAAATTTTGTTGATGATAATTATATTTTGAGATTTCTTGAGCAACTCAAACTCCCTTGGTTTTTTAGCTAAGAGAGAGGAATTTCTTGTTTAGGAATTCCTCTTCCTTCCTTGAGGGTCTCTTGGAGGAAATTGTGTTGCATTGATCCACTATCTGGAATTTTTTCCAAGCTTCACCTCCCTTGACAGTGTAAATCCTAATTAGGGCTTCAATTTTTAGAGAGTTGCAGCAAGTGGAATCAGATCTATTCAAATCTAAAGGATTATATTGCATCTTTTCAGTGGGGAAGTCATCTAAACCATTGGCAGGAGTGCAGTAGCTGCTTAGAGCTTTAGAATTCTGTCTTGGCATGAGGAAAAAGTGTGCATCACTTCATCAGTGTAGTTAGCTTCAGAAACTGTGTTATTTTGCAAGCAAAGTTGCAGTGTTTATTTGCTAGCAGTTTGGAGGAGAGATCTCCGGTGAAAGGGTTCCTTTCCTTCACTGAGGTGATTCGTCGATTGGCCAACCAATCCATGTCCTATTTCAGATCTGAAATGTTGTGTGACTTACTCTTCAGAAATTCCTCAAGTTTACTGCAGACCTATGGTGTAGATCTTAGATCTATTTAGTGTCCTTCATTATAAGCTAAGATCCCCAAGGGGAATATACTTAAAAGTCATTTTTGCATATAGATCCCATTTATATATATCATTTTGTACTATAATATGTTATAGATCTGAAAATTAATGAAACATTACTTCATATTTATGGAAATTACGCTGTTTGGTTCATCCTCTACTTCTTGTGTCATAAAGCTTGGGTTTTAGGCCTTTTCTTCAAGTATAGATCTGTATTTTCTAATCTAAGATCTTTGAATCATATTATTAGCTTTTCATACTATTATCTCTGCATAAACTCACCAAACCCTTTATAAAATACGCTCTCTAAGCTTCAGCAAATTTCTTCATACTCCAAGTCATGGGAAATCAACAATTTTAAGCCTAGTCAGGAATGGAGGATCTGTTTAACATATAAATTTTTTTTTTTTTTTTTGATAAAATTTGGCATGTGAATCCTTATTGACCTAATATAACATTCCCCAGATCCATGACCCTTATTTTTACCCACATTTCTGAATACAATAATTTTAGGGCATGAAAAGCTGCTTTTCCTCACCTTTTTGAGAATAAAAGCTGAGTAAAGGTTGCTGCAATACTTGGAATTGATTTTTGAGTGTTTTTAAACACATTTTGTGATAGCTGAAGCACACATCCATGAAAAATTCATTTTTCAGGCGTGTCTTGCTGAGCCATCCATTTTGGGAACATTACGTGGTAGTTTCTCAATTAATTACTTTCTAATAATAAGCAATACATGTTCCCAAGTTCAAAGGTGTTATATGGACACTCGAACTCGAATTTTAACACATATGGACTCTTCTAGAAGGCACTGGCCATGTGGATATTCCCGAAATAATGTGAATTCCTCTCCCAGGTGACCAATGCACTCTTGAATGTCGGGAGTGCATTGCAGTGCACCCTTGAATGGATTATGTTGCACATGCAATGAAGTTAGTCCCTTTAGAGGATATTTTTTTGAGTCTATAAGTGATATAACATATACTTCAAACCTTGGAAATCTCACAATAGAAGCCATGAAGGAATTGTTCTTCTATTAAGGCATATAGTAATTGAAATGTAAGGGGATGATAGGCCCTATTTCATTGGTCCTAGGGATGATGTCCAGTTTGACCAGGTCATGGGGTATGACGCCAAAATTTACCTATAACAGCTTCCCCCTAAAGCATGAAGTTGAAATAATAATAATAATTTTGAATGAGATGCTTCACAATGTGACGAGCTGGAACTAAAGCGGAGGGGTGACCTGAATAAATATTACAATACATTATATCATGATATTTTCATCTTGATCACGAATTTCTTAGGGAGGCATTCTAATGCTCAGCACATAAACTATCTAATAACATGTACATAGTGTAGAAAGTCGTCTATATTGGAATGTTTCCCAATACAAACATGCCTACAGATATAGTCCCATGTTCGGATGATGATCTGTATGTAAGGTCATTGTACATATGATGTGTACAAAAATCCTAAAATCACAGCCTAGATGGCTGAAACTAGATTTGATGTCTTCCTATCTCGTTCACTCGATCGTACGAGTACACGTATAACCATGTGAATATATGGTTTGTAGTCGAACATTGTAATACATCGTTTGATTACCAACCAATGATGTGAGTTGTTAACAAATGCGAGAGAACCACCATTGATTTTAATGGTTCTCAAGGTACTCCAGTACATTTCGTAAGGCGTGAATAGATGATTTGATGTCAAACGCCAAAAAAAAACTTTCGGTCAAAGGTCTGGAAGTGAGGATCTTGTCGATGTTGTAACAAGCCTCATGGCACTGAAAGATGATGTTTATAAGTAAAATTCATGGATGATGATTTGATGTCGACAAGAAGCCACTTTATTGCACAACAGGAGTTACTAATTTCAGAGACAAAATGTGACTTGATATAGCAATGTTCAGGGATGACTTTCATGAAAATGAAGGTTTATGAGTATTGTAGAAGGATGAGTATTCACAGGATGACTTATCTTGAACATATCGGTGACACTGAGATGAGTTGGAAACATTGACCCAAAACCGAAATGAAGGTATGATGAACCATAGTTATGAATGAACCATCAAGAAGATTAACCAACCCAAACAATCATGATGATGGAGTGAAGTGCCATGTTCAAGAGGGACCTGCTAACGTAAAAAGTTTTGTTCACTTTCCCAAATTTTCCCTGGCCATTTGTCAACCAATACCTCTTTATTTTTTAACAAGCTTGAGGAGGATAACATATGCTTGATCTATAATTCAACCTTTCAGGCGAATATGCATCGCTATTTAATCATTTAACAATTCTAGCGATAAAAGAAACTTGATTCTTGCCATTATTGTTGGGCCAAAATTGTGAATTACAGATAAAACATGCTTCCCTAGACAAATGACAATGTAGAACAATAGATTAAAGACTATATGACTACCTTTCCTAACTCAGAGAAAACACATAGAAATGATTAGAGGCTTACTTGCAATCCAAGTGCTTCTAAATGGCTCCTTCTGTCGCTTCCATTGTAGCTTCAAATTCAAGCGTTTTGTAGGAAAAATTATTCCTGCAAGAAAGAACACTAAAAAAATAGAAGATAGAAATAATACAGATGTCTATTCAAGTTAGTTAGCTAAATTAGTAAATCATAAACAATATACATCAACTAAGATCTTGCAATATGGAAAATCAAAGCCAATACAGATGCATATAGGGAAAAGTAAGTTGTATTCTTTATTGATGATAGAAGGAGAGGTTACAACCAAATGATTGATTTGAAGTGGCCCTTCCAACAACGATCCTCAGCCCCATCACAGTATAAATCTCTCCAACAATTGTTACACAAATCTAGTTCTCAATTGAAAATCCTCCAGCATTTCTCTACTCAAATTCTTCCTTATCAAACACTCAGATCTGTGCTCAATTTATAGATGAACTGAAGGTTGTTTTGCAATCAATGACTTTCCAATAATTGGCAATACATGTTTTGAGTCATGTAGATGTCAAATAGACACTTGGATTCAAAGCTTGACACATGTGAACTCTTCTAGAAGGCACTGGCCAAGTGGAGATTCTGCAACAATGATAATTTTGTTCCCAATGTGACCAACGCACCCATAGATTCCGAGAAGTTCTTTGTAGAGCAGCCTTGCATGGGGCTACGTGCATATGAAATGCACTTAGTCCCCTTAGAGGAAGCGTTGGTGAACTCCCACATGCTATATAATAAACTTCAAACCTTGGAAACCTTTGCTTAATGAAAGTCATGTTTGATTTGTCTTGTTCTTGGCTTAGGGCATGTAGCAAATTGAAATGATAGGGAATGATAGATCCTTAGTCATTGGTCCTGGATATGATGCCCAGTTAACCAGGTCATTGGGAATGATGCCCAAATTTACCTATAACAATTATCGACAAGCCTATCACTATTTTATGTTTTAACGAGCCTAACAACAGTGATATCCTAGTCATTTTTTATATTTATAGAGTTTGAAAAATAGGAAAAAAGAAAAATCCATGAGTCCTTTTTCGTAAAGTTATCGCTCATATCCAAAAAAGTGTAAAATTATATCTAAGACAACCTCCTAGCCATGTTCAACTAAGGTTTTCCTTTTTCATAAATAATCTATCTTAGTCCATAAAAGGGTTAAACTTATACTGAGTAGATGTCATTTCATTTACTTTTACGAGCTCAAAAAGACAACTTCTCAGAAATATTTTCACATTATTGGAGTCTAAAAAGAGCTAAAAGAAGACTCCAAGGGTTCTTTTTTCATTTTTATCGAAGCTTGAAAAAGAGATAAAAGTCCTTTTTCATTTATTTTTTATCAAAGCTCAAAAAAATAAGGATAAAAGTATGCTTTTTCGTCAAATAATTCTTTAAATAAGTGTGCACGACTAATCTGCTATATCAGTTGTAAAATTGTTTAGAGCAACATCAAATGGATTAAAAATACCTATTTCATGATAAAAAATGAATAAAACCATAGTTACAGCAATAAATATGATTTGACAATAATAAAATGACTAATTAAAAGAGTTTTACTGTTCATTTTTACCATTTGAAAGTTATAATTTGCATTTTGGAGCTCCGAACCTGTTTTTATGCCCAAAATTTAGCTGTTGATTACGATCGATTATGTGGATGGTTTTCTCCTCTGTTTGATCAAGGTTGGTGCCATAAAGCTCCTATTTCCTTCAGTAGTCTTTTTGCTTCACTTCATTGCATTTTTTTTATGAATTTGGGCCCCTTAGGGTAAATTTATTTTTCAAACAGGGAAACACACCCTTAAATGTCAAAAGTTGTGTTGCAGTGCACTGGAATTGAAGACCAGGTGCACTTGCAACGCACTGTCCCTTGATCAGGGGTGAATTGGGTACAATTCACATTTTTTTCTTTGCAATGTGCTCAAATTTTTCCTAATTTTTTGCATTAAATGGGTCCTTATGAGTCTTATGGTTGTGTTTCATGGATTCAACGGACCAAAATGACAATTACTTGGAGGGAAAGAGAACATGAGGAACAAAAAATGATTGCCCTAAATGACCCGGTTACTGTAAGAGCCCTCAGAGACTGTGGGTTGTTGAAGTACTTCATATTATCTGGTATGAGTGTTGGCTTGAGGGGTCTTGACCCAGGTTCGGTCTTAAGGTTTTCCAAAAAACCCCTATATTAATGGCCCTTTCGGAAATGGCCTACTTGCGTAGGTAAAAGTATCACCTGAAGTAGTATGGGAGGGTGTTGGAACCAGGTTTCCACACCCTGAGAGAGAGAAATTTAATTGAAGTGGTTCCATTTAGGTCTGACAGACTTCTGTTGGTGAAGCCCTAACGTAGAATCCCTCAACAATATATCGAATCTTATAAATGAATAGATATCATGCTACTAGAGAAAAGTAATTAAATCTAACCAGATCTAAGTATTCATAATATTTCATCCACGTGTGCATCAGTAAATCATGCACATTCAACAAGAAATTATAAATTTAGAAATAAAACATAGTGCAGTCGATAATCATAACATAGAATACTCAGATATCCCAAACAATATTCTCATTCATTACCATCCAGATCCAGCTTACAAACTCTATCTACTAGCCCGCGCACACAACAATCAAGATCTAAACACAATAGGACTCAGGGTCTCTATGCATACAGCTAGCCTGAGCCCTTACTAAGACAATCGACACAAAAAATTCACAAGTCCGTATTCAAGCTTAATCCCCAAAATTTCATCCCCTGTAGACTCGATATATCCATATATTTATAACATATTATCCTACGCTATTCTATGGTCTGCAAACCACAATTTTCGGACTCTTGGTCTACCCCATGACCCATTATAATTCATTGGGGACTTTGACCCGCCCCAAAGCCCTTGCGCTAGACTAGATTATTAAAAAGTATTACAAAAATGTTATACAATTGTCACTAGGGGACCATGCTCCAATAGGCCCCCAGCACAATCTTTTGATTCATCGTGAGTCTCAGCGTCGGTGGGGTCTTCATCATCTCCTGGAGCTGTTCGACGGTGACAGCCAAAGGGGGAAGGACACATGTGCTCTGCACGGCTGCATTCTGCACAATATCGAGCAACTTTTGTGAATTTGGGCCTTCGGTAGCTGTGGTGACACTCTCCAGGGTCTGATTCAATAGCTTCATGACCCCATATAATTCCTATGAAATCTTGAGGGCTTCGTCAGCCCATGGCTTCAGGTGGTCACTGAGTACCTACTTCTTGTGTCGAAGACCCTCAATTTCATCTCGAAGCGCATGGTTGGTCCGAAGGCGCGCTAGTCGTGGGGTTGGGACGAGGGTGGGCATAGTGGCTTCCATTTTCTCAAAATATTTCTCCTTTTGGTGCATCTATTGATTTATTTGGCAAAGGAGGGGATCACGTTGCACCTGGGACCATAATTCCATAGCACTCTCGAACAGGTCGGTGCCTTTTGTGATCTGCGTGGTAATACTATTTTTAACTTCTGTGACGAGCGCATCTCGCTGGCTGTGCAGCTCTGGAGGGGTCTCAGGTTGTAGCTTGGCCTGCAATGATGCTATATGTAGTTCCAAATAGGCCTTCACAACCTACACTTTGGTCTGGGATGCCTTCAAAGTAGTGACCAAGCCTTCGAACTTAGTCTGCGGAGCAACAGAGGCAGGAATTAATTTTTGCATATCCTCGCAGAGTCGGTCTATCAATTTCTCTAATTCATCCTGTTGTGTGATGACTACGATGTGTTTTTCCTGGGCTTGGGCGGTTTCGATAGCTTTGGTCACAATATTTTGCTCAACCTCACTAAGTTGCTACTATGCCTATATTTCTCTGTGTTGAACTTCACCAAAGATGGAGATAAAAAGTTATTTTAGTTCCGCACCAGTTAGTCTTGCAACATCAAGGTCAACTGAAGAGCATGCATGAACTTTCTCACATAATACTGAGGGTACCATAGAAAAATTTATTCCCAAGAGGGGGCAGATCCAACTATCCATTGCGGTGGCCAAGGCTGTAACTATAGCTGGCTGGCTTGCTTGATTCTGCCTCGCCTGATCCACGCTCTCCTGAATTATGTCTGCCTTTAGCTAAAGAGCATGTAGTTCAGACTACAAGGCTTTTACCATTGCCTTCTATTGTGCTTCAATCACATCCCATTTGTCTTCTGACGAAATGGTGACAGTGTCCGCAATATTATCTAGGTCATTTTTTGTCAATGTGACCTTCGTTTCTGTGCCAGGCTTAATAGCCTTGCGCTTCTCCCTTGGCCCTTTGGGAGGCTCACTTATGCATTCGGTACTGTGTGAGGATGTTGCACCCTCGCCACCAAGCCCTTGGTGTCCTTGCTCCTGCTAGGACTCCTGCTCTGTCCCCGTGGTAGCACCTATAGGGGTCTCCTTGGTCGTACTTTTATTTGTAGGATGCACCTTAGAGTCCTTCGTTGTTTTCGGGGGGATAATATCCTTTGGGGTTGCATCCTTACTAGAAGTGCCTATTATAACCAAGGCATACATCTTGAAGCCAAGCTTCTAGGCTGGTGGCCAAGTTGCAACCACTTGGTCAATATCTACTTCTATGGCCATATAAGGGAGAGTATACCAGGCTGGATTTTTGTGGGCCTGAATCTGCACATTGTGCATAGTAACCTGAAACACCGCAATACCCTTTTACTTATCATATAATACAGGTGATAAGCATAGACAAGAATGAATTTTTGCTGTCAGAGCACCATCAAACAATACCTGTAACACCTTTTTCTCCTTGATACGCTTGGGATCCTTTGAATCCCAGAGGTTCACATGCTGCACACCTTCGCACATATCTGGCTTGATCTCAGGGAGCACCGCCTGGTCAGGTGCCTCCCAGGAAACCAAGGCAATTAACATCATTGGCCATGAGTAGCAGAACGCATTTCCATGGTCCTGCGCCTCACACACATTATCTAGAAATTCGTCACAGAGGTACTATGAAAAGTTGTAGTAGACCCCTTTTTCGCATCTGCCGACGAGTTGAATTACAGAAGCAGGGATGACCAATGCTTGGAACTTGCACATCATTTTTCTTGCAAGTATTAGGGTACCCATGTGCACTCCCGGATCAACTACTGTGTTTACCAGGAAACCTCTTTGGTTGCGACCAATGTGATATTTCTGCCAAACTTCTTCAGTAATATGCTGCTCGTTCTTATTGTCGATGCCCTCCTTAGGATTGGGCCCATGAATGGGGAGGTTGGTGATTTGATGAATTAAGGTAGCATCAATCAGGATGTGACCCTGGATCCACAAAAACCCATCATGGACCAGTGCCAACAATTGGCGAATAACTAGGCTAGTGAAGTTGTATCGGCCAAAGTGGGGGAAAAAAAATTAATATCCCTGAACCTACAAATTCCATGCCCACGTCATCGGCTCTACCTTCGGCACATTATCGTACAACACTCTTTCAAGATATAATTCTGGAGCCAGTGCTTGGAAGGCATCTAGATTGGCTAGATCATGATCATTGAACTTAAGGGTGGGGAGGCCTCTGAACATATCACCAATCAAGGGCACCTTCATCGGGACCAGAGGCATCTCTAGGTAGGCGCGGACAACATCGACATTCTTGGGGACACATGTGGTTGGTTTTCTTGGCTAAACATATGGCGGTAGCCAGGAAAGTAGGATCGCCTGCAGATCTTCCTCTGGAGCAGTCATAGGGCGCTTCGATGGATCAGGCGAGTGACCCTTAGGTACCTTTCGAGGGGAATGCACAATTCAAGGGGGCATTCGTGGCTTTACCCCAACCCACTTTGTATCTTTTTCTTTCCCTTTCTCTGCTCCCTTCACCTTCTCCTTTCCCTTCCTCTTGGCTGGCGTAGAAAAAACCTCCTCCATATTAGGGGTTACTTCCAATATGTCTACAATGGGAGTGGTATTGACACAACAAAGAAAACTTGTATGTTACCATTTGGAGACATTCTCCCAAGTTGTTTTGAACTATCCCACATACGACAAGGATTTGTATGCCTTGGTTCAAAGTGTGAAGAAGTGGAAAGAATATTTAATCAGCAAGGAGACCATCATTCATACAGATCACCAACCCTTACAGTACCTTCAATCAGAGACCAACCTTCAACAAGCCTATAATTTCATATGAATCGGATTCCTCCAACTGTTTCACTTGGGAATAAAGTACAAGAAGGAAACCAACAACAAAGTGGAAGATATTCTTTCTCACCCTCTTATTTTTGCATCTATAGTTTTTCAAAAGGTCTCCTTATCCTTTGAAATTTATGTTGAATAGTATGTTTATGACGATGATTTTAAGGATATTTATGCAAAGTTAACTCATGGATCACAGGTGGACAATTATCACCTGAGCAGAAATTGTTGTACCACCTTGGAAAACTTTGTATTCCCGTCAATGAAAGGATACATGTAATCATAGAGGCACATACCTCTCTTGTGTGAGTTCATTTTGGTGTAGAAAATACTTTATTTCATTTACATAGGTTTTTTTATTGGCTTCACATGAACATTTTGTAACTCAATATGTAAAGGGATGTGTATTGTGTTCAGTTTGCAAGCCCACTAATAGAAAATTAGGGCTCTACACACCACTCCATGTTCTGAGTCATCCATGGGAAAGTGCGCCAATGGAATTTATATGTGTTTTTCCTTTGTCTAGGAGAGTTCATGACTATTTGTATGTATTTTTCGATTGATTTAGAAAAATGTGTGTATTAATGCTATGTAAAAAGAAGGTCACTACAAAGCAAACTGCTCATATCATCTTTCAATTTTTATGGGTCCACTTTTTTATGCCCACATCCCTTGTGTTTGATCGAGACTCTCTCTTTCTTGGATAGTTTTGGACAAGTTTGTGGAGAATTATGAACACCAAGAAATATTGGAGCATGGAATTTCATCTGTAGAATGACAGACAAACATAGGTTTTCAAAAACACAGTGATACAGTTACTCTGAGGCTATTGTGGCAAGCATCCCAAGCTGTGGGATGAGCAACTTCCTTATGTACAACATGCATACAATCGGGAAGTGCATTCATCCACTCAAATATCATCATTTGAGACATGCTTTGGCTATTTTCCAAATGATCCCTTAGACATGGTATTTAGGAGAGATGAAGATTCCAGTGGGAAAGATGATAGGGCCAAAGTGTGGAATTTCATTCAACAGATTCAGATGATTCACCAGGAAGTGCAAGAGCATTTGGAGAAAATTCAAGCTCGATATAAAGCTCGACATGAAAAGCACCGAATCGATCACCAATTCCATGTTGGGGATAGAGTGTGGCTCCCAATAAAAAACGACATAATGAAAGGAGAAGGAAAGAAGTTGCGACAAATCTGATATGTCCCATTCACCATACTAGAGAATATTGGAGACAATGTTTTTCATCTCGATTTCCTAGCAATTACATATAGATGTACTCAATGATGAACATTGAAAACATGAAGTTTTATGAGCCTCCTTTGATCATGGACACCGAAGAGGTTGGAAAGGTTCCTAGAGTGGACGAATTTTCACCTGAATACTTGGACAAGCTACCAGAAGATGTCATTCTTGAAAGAATGACTAGGACTTCATGACAAGGAGACATGGATTACCTTCATATTGGTTTCAAAGGAATGCATCCAATTAGTAAGGCTCGATGGATGGAAAAGGAGAAAGTGAGGGAGAAATTCCATCACTTTCTAATTGACTGATAAATTTTTTGGCGGTCCAAAATCTCTTTAGTGGGGAGGAATGATCTGAATGGATCTAGAAATAGAAGTGGCCTTGAAAATAGCTCTAAAATCAAAGTCATCATATGGAATCAAAACTAGGACCATTTCGTAGTGATCGTTTCCCTGATTTCAATGGTGAGAACAACACTCAAATTTGATTTTTTATGCTCGAGTTATAGCTAGTCAAAGTTTCAGTCAAACATGGCCAAGTGGTAGTCTTAACAAGGAAAAAATTTCCAGAATCTCGGCACACAGGATTCGGCAATCAGAATAGGCAAATTTGTCACCTACTTAATTTGTTTAGTAACCTTAATTTTCTGGCGGGAAAATTGAACTATATATATATCTATAAAAAAAAATTGTGGTGGTGCACTGCTACCCCCACCAATAGTCATATATTATTATATATTAAAATAAAATGTATTGGGTTAGGTTGCAGGAGACCCAGACCCTGCCTGAGATATATTTTTCATAAACATAAAGTAGAGTCGGTGGAGTTTGAACTTGCCCAACCCAGTGGTTTGGAACACCACTGGGGCAACTCCAAATGAAATTATATGTAAATGTTGAACTATGTTATATAACCCCTGATCAAAAAATATATATTAAACCATCCAAAATTAAACAACGGTTGAACCAACAGGGGTTCGAAACCATAACCTCCTCCTTGAAATGCGCCACCGCCACCAACGGGCCAATGGCCCCACGTTGGTGGCTCCGCCCCAACGATTATATAAAACCTCAAATAAGTTTCCCAGCAGACCAAAAGTGGAGAATGGAGAATGGAACCAGGATCGGTCAGCGCCAGTGGAACCATAAGCGAGGATATATTAGAGATGCTGAAAATATTCCCTTAGAGGGCCAGAGGTGTCAGTGTTAGAATTTGAAAAATTTATAGTCATTTTTATAGGATTTCATGACACAAATCCAACCACGTAGTATGTTTCTCTAGCTCAGGTCTCCATTTTCAAGTCATCATTCGAATTGGAGGTATAAGGGTCATTTTTGTAAATTTTCTTGTAATTGATTTCTTTGATGCCACTTAATCAAAGAAGGCATCCCCACTTTTGAGTAGGGCCTGGAGATGTAACCCACACTGGGTGAACACTGTAATAAAATCATTGTGTCTTTGATCTCATGTTTTCTTATAATTTTCTCTTATTTCTCATGTGTTAAGTTACTTGGTTATTATGCTCTGTTATATGCAATTTTGTATGCATCCTTGAAGTCAAAATATCTGGATCAGGTTGCCAATGATTGTGCTCAATCTATCGAAGTCCAAAAAGGTCTTCACATTTGTAGACAGTCTAGTAGAGCCATTGAGGAGGTTGGTGAGGTCCAATAGGCCCGCCACCTTGTATGACACAATGGGGAGAGCCCACAATTTGCAGGATGCTCTATCCACGGCCATAGCACTGTTACCACCTAGACATGGTTTCCAACAGAGGAGGGGAGACACTAGGGCTCCACCACCAAGAGCCAAATAGGGACGTGGGAAGCTGGATGAGAAGACATGTAGATACCTCTGAAGGATGAAGCTATTTGTCACATGTTAGGAACCATGGGAACCATGCCATATATGCATAGTAGGAAAGGCCCATTACGTCGAGGTCTTTTCCGATAGTAACCTAGATGATGATGTAGAGATGGAGGCCGATGGAGATGACATCGTGGCACATCTGGAGAGAAGACCACCACCACCACCAGGGAGAGCTCCCTTTGTACCAGTAGGAGGGGTTCTTGTATCTCTATGTGGGGTACCAAATTTTTTAATTTTGAGGATCAAGGCCACCGTGCAAGGGAAGCATGTGTAATATTCCCAAATGGGAAAGAAGCAAGATTTGAACATAATAATGAAAAGAGAAGTCAATAAATCAACACATCATGATATGAGACAAATGTACAACCATCTTATTAAACATATCAGCAAATAATAGGCACAAGATCTTGAGGATCTAGTCACTCAAGCAATACAAAACAAGCCTCCTCTAAGCAAATATGTCAATACATGTAAAAATAATGCCATACAAGTGCCATAAGAAAACGCAGTTTTAGGGCATAAAATACTACATAAATGATATAAAAATGTAGATATTCTATTATATATCTCAAAAGGTTTTGGGGGTAGAGATCTTTGCTCCCAAACACATTTCCAAGACAACCCGGAAAGGGTTTCCTAAAATACACAAAAATGCAGAAATACAAATATGGCCCTAGGGCTGAATAATCTCTGCAACTAGATAGATGATAGGAGGTTGCTGATCTTATCTAGAGATGTATTAAAACTCCTCCTATTGATTCTCCAAATGATATTTTGATCCCCTCACTGAAGATCTATCTCCCCTAACTAGGGACCCAAACCCTCCACTGTAACTACACCCAAAAATAACGTAGTTCCTTCAGAAAACTATGTTTTAACTAATAGAAGCACCTTAGCCTAATGTTTTATGATGAAATAAAGCTCAGGGGTTCTCCTTGCTGGTCTCCCAAATGAAGGAAACTTTACTCCAATTGAAATCAAGCAAATAAGCGACCCAAATCAACTCTCCACTGTTGCACCCTGCAACACAACACAATACTCTATAGAAACTGCATTGTACAACAAATTTGTAGCTTGGCCTGATGCTAGATATTGGAAAAGGTAGTGTAATACTCTCCCAAGAGGCCTCTCAAGGAAAGAGGTTGGATTCCTGCTCGGGAACACCCTATGCTAAACAACACTGCAATCTTAGCTAAATAGTTGAAGAGAGCAACAAAGTCTAAACAGACATATCAAAATAATAATAAAAAACATAACCCCATATGGCTTCCATCCTCTTCCTTATATAAGTTATGAGATTCCTCACCCTTGGCCCCACTCAATTAGGTCACTACCTCCATGCAATCAATCTCCATCCAAAACTGCGTTGTCCCACCATAAATGCCACTCCTACATAACAACGTTGTTTGATTTGGTCAAAGTTGACCCAGTCTTCATGATCCAGCCCCTTTTCACACCTAAGGGTCTTCAATCTAGCTTTTAGATGACCTTCATTCACACTAGGAGTGTCTTTTATTCCTAATAAGGAGATTTATGGGTCTCTATACCCTCTTATTCCTCTATCTAAGAGCAAAATCAAAATTTAATATTCCAATTAGTTTGTGCTAATTTAGGAATATTAAATTCCTCCCCTCCCAAATGTTGCTTGTCCTCAAGCAACTGCAAGGATATAACTAAAGATCCTCTCCCCTTCCTCTTGTAGCACCCTCATATGATAAGTTCCTCCAATGAACAAGATGTTGTCTCATCAACAAGTCTCCAAGTTGCTCCTCCCAAGTGTATAATGATGCCTTTGGTGAAAAATCCAAATGGCCCTCATCATGAACAAGTGGAATATCCATGGAAGCATCTATATGTGGTCTAGAGGCATTCTTAAGGCATATAATATGAAATATATTGGGAATTATCATTCCCATGTGAATCTCCCATCCCCAAGCTATCATCCATACAAAATGATTCACCCTCAAACATGGCAACTCATGAAAGATCTCCTCCACCTTAGGCTCCTGCAAAGAAGGTGGGTTTCATTGCTAAACTTGATAGACCAAATTTTCCATCCCAGGATGTCTCTCTCTTCACTTATGATAAGTGTAGAGATGTTGCTGAATTTTGGTTGTAATAATGCTCCCTTCATGAAGCAAAAAGGCAATTGGATCCTCAAAGACTCACTCTTTGGTTCTTGCCCTGATCATCTTATATAAAATTAATATGACATTATCATCATATGGAATCCAAATGAGAGATAAAATGAAGTTTTTACATAGTGCTGGAAGGTACCAACAGCCTCTCAAGTAGTCACAGTGTAGTTTTACCAACTGCAGCTTCAGAACATGATGTGGAAAGTTGTCTCCCAACAAATTGCTAGTTGTGTATGTCATCTCATCCATTAGTAAATAGTAGATGGAATTGTTTATCAACTAAGTATACAGGAAATAATACAACACTTTCCCAAATCCATACAATAAATGGCTATCTCCATCATAGATGTCGGTCCAAAATTGACCATGAAGCCCAAATAGAGGCTTGCCCTCTTGTGGAGCAATGCACTGAACAAAAATGGAAAGAGATTGTAAATATTGTGTTAGATAATCAATAAGTGAAAAAACAAAACCCTTACCATGTATTGAGAGTAAGATGATAATAATATCCATAGATGAGCCCTCCATAGTGGTATGACATACTCCCATGAAGAGGAATGAACCATGTGCTGCATGAAAAACTTTCTTCTTATGCTTGGAAATCCAAGTCAAGAAAATCATATCATGGTAATAGATGTCTCCATACACTACTCCATACTTTTCCATCAAGTGCATCATATGTGAAGTGATCCTGGGAACACTCCATCAACAAATCCAAGCTCCCAAGTGACAACGCTGTTGGCCTTTGCAATAAAGCTTCTGTCATCTCATAGCTCCATTCTTTGACATGCCAAATGCCAAAGTCATCTACCATAATGCTGCTATATATGGGAGATTCCTTCCAAGGTGGAAGTACCTCCTGTTCCTCCAAACCCAAGGATTAGCCCCTTGGCACCATGATTATGCCACCACCATCTACTCTTTCAACATCGGGCAAAGTATAAGAGAAAATCAGCCCATACTCTCCCAAGAGTATCCAAAGAAACAACAACTCTTGTTGCCTTCTCACACCATCACCATATAGATTATGGAAAAACAACATGATGGTTGATATGAAAGATATCACATCATCCCAATACACCCAAGCTCGTTGCTACCATATGATGCAAGTTCCATGCCAAGTTCCATCCCCCACCATATTCCTTGAAATAGAATGAGGTCCATGATGATCAAACTCTTTCAAGAGTAGCCAATGCAGCCTTGCCTCCTGCTACCCTGTGTCATAGATCTTCAAGTGGTTTTCCAGCCTATTTCTCATCAACATCACCCATCCAACCAATGGTGAGTGTCTATCATCATGCTCAAAAGTGGTATCTCTCCAATGGAAAATACCATCCTCCCAAATCATATTTATATCTTGGAATTTCATGGGATGTTGAAATGAAATCTCCTGGAGATCTCCAAATGAAGACCACTCCTCAATGACCAAGTTGATCCCATAAGGATCCAAATATTCTGAAGGTAAAATCTTCTCATGGAGCAATGAAGTGCTCATCAATAAAGATCCATCATAACAATGGAAGATAAGATGTCTCTCATCAACCATCTGCCTATCCCCTGCTACACATGTAGAATGGTCATTGGAATGCTCCAACAAAGGTTGGGCCCCCAACTCATCACTTCTGCTCAATGATAGCATTGTTGATCTCCATGATGGTGCATATTTTGTCTCAAGATTATGCTCAATTTTGAACACATAGTACTGCATTGCTCTGCTCAGGACAATGTTCATCCCATCCTCCAAAATTCTACACTCTAACCCCAAGAATTGTGTGCAGCTCAACAATGATATACTAGGATGACTATATATCTCCTCCTTGAACACATCAAGGGTCCTTAGCATAGTGATATTTCGTTGCTCCAAATCAGCAATTTTCTTCGACCCTAGGCCATGCATTTTCCCTGACAGCATGTTTCGATAGTCCTCCATATGATGTGCTGAAATAATAGGAAAGGGAAATATGTGCATACCTTGGTAAAGCTTGAGAACATCTTGTACTGCTACAAGTGTTCCTTCCTCCAGTGTGATGGCTTCCCCAACTAATGATGATGATGGTTACTCTTCTATGGCTGCATCAACACTGGTGCAAGTCTCCTCCTCCTCATGCATCTCCAAAATAGTGCATGGGCTCTAAATGTCAAGAGATCAAGACCAATTTTCAAAGGTGTAGGTGTTCTTTCTCCTGATGCAAGTGCTCCTACATCAAGTGGTGGTGAAGGCTTCTTCTCCTCTGATTTCTTCTTTTCAAACTTCTTGATCAATCATTGAGTAAAATTTGCATATGCAATCACTTTTTCATGACTCAAATGGCTGAACTGCCAAATGTTTGATTCATCTTCAAGGTGCAGCGCTGCAATCTCAACAACTTCTCTTTCTACTACTAGATGTAGTAGGAAGAATGAATCCAACTTAATTCCCCAAGCTCTTGCTGTGCATATGGATGACCCATCAAATATAGACAAAAGAAATCTATTGCTAAAAGGTCTTCTTTCTTCTTTGAGCTGAATGAACTGTGGGAGAGTTATATTCTCCTTGAAATATCTAGGTTGAGACTTATATTCTGCAAGATACTCACTTAGAATCTCATGATATAAGTGCCTTCCATCTCCATGCCTCTTGTCTTCTTCTCCAAAATGAAAGGGCATAGTATGTTTCTTTGGAGCTCTTTGCAATATTGGATCTTCTTTTTGCTGATAGGAAGTACATGGACCTTCCTCATCTTGAAACCCTAGTGTGGTTTCATTGCATTTCTCCATTCTTCTTTGCTTGACCTCCTTGGTGAGGTCCCTCCTATATTTGAAAAGATATGAGATAAAACTTTTTCTTTACATCAAACTGATCTCTTTCTCCTTCTTCTTATTCTCCTAATAGCATAATGGCTGAGATCCATAGGCTAAGCCAAGATTATGCTCTGATACCACTATAATATTCCCAAATGGGAAACCAACAAGATTTGAACACAATAATGGAAAGAGCATTGAATAAATCAACACACCATGATATGAGAAAAATGTACAACCATCTTATTAAACATATCAGAAAATAATAGGCACAAGATCTCGAGGATCTAGTCACTCAAGCAATATAAAACAAGCCTCCTCTAAGAAAATATGTCAATACATGTAAAAATACTACCATACAAGTGTCGTGAGCCATGATAGCATAGTTTTAGGGCATAAAATGCTATATAAATGATATAAAAATGTATATCTTCTGTTATATAGCTCAAAAGGTGTTGGGGCTAGAGATATATGCTACCAAACACATTTCCAAGACAACCCAGAAAGGGTTTCCTGAAATACACAAAAATGCAAAAATACAAATATGGCCCTAGGGATGAATAATTTCTGCAACTAGATAGATGATAGGAGGTTTCTGATCTGATATAAAAATTTATGAAAAATACTCCTATTGATTCTCCAAATGATAGTTTGATCCTCTCACTGAAGATCTATCTCCCCCAAATAGGGCTCCAAACCCTCCACTGCAACTGCATCCAGAAATAACACAGATCCTTCAAAAAACTATGCAGTAACCGATAACAATACCTTAGGCTGATTTTGGATGATGAAATAAAGCTTAGGGGTTCTCCTTGCTGGTCTCCTAATGGAAGGAACTTTCCTCCAGTTGAAATTAATCAAAGAAGTGACCCAAATCAACTCTCCGCTATTGCACCCTGCAACACAACACAATACTCTGCAGAAACTGCGCTATACAACAAAGATGTAGCTTGGCCTGATGACAGATAGTGGACAAGGTGGTGCAATACTCTCCCAAGATACCTCTCAAGGAAAGAGGTGGGATTCCCACTCGGGAACACCCTGTGCTAAACAACATTGCAATCTTAGCTAAACAGCTAAAGAGAGCAACAAAGTCTAAACAGAAATATCAAAATAATAATAATAAAATAACCCCATATGGCTTCCATCCTCTTCCTTATATAATTTATGAGCTTCCTCACCCTTTGCCCCACTCAATTAGTTCACTACCTCCATGCAATCAATCTCCCTCCAAAATTTTGTTGTCCCGCCATAAATGCCACTCCTCCATAACAACGTTGTTTGATTGGTCAAAGTTGACCCATTCTTCATGCTCCAGCCCCTTTTCACACCTAAGGGTCTTCAATCCAGCTTGTATATTACCTCCATTCATATAAGGAGTGTCTATTATTCCTAATAAGGAAATTTATGGGTCTCCATACCCTCTTATTCCTCTATCTAAGAGAAAAATCAAAATTTAATATTCCAATTAGCTATGTGCTAATTTAGGAATATTACAGTGTGTCCCAGTTTTGTTAGACACTAGGGCCACCCAAAATTTTATTGATGCACATATGGTTTAGAGGAGGGGCATCACTAACAAGGAGTTTGACGGATTTTTTGTTATTGTGCTAGCAGACAAAACCTTGCAGTGCAAACGCTATATTCCTTCCTTGACAATGACCATGGGGAACTATTCAGTAAAAAATCATTTTTTGTGGTGGATGTTGTTGTCCTTTGAGATAACCTAAGTTCGAGAAGTTATGCCAAAGCATATAAAATATTTTGTTGTTTTTGAATAGTTGGATGACCATTGAACAATTTTCTGAACAAATGATTTAAACTTCGAAAGATCCTTAATAAAACAAAAGGATTTTCTTTAAATACATATGATTAATTTGATTTTAAGTGGGATGCATAAGAAGAATATAGAGAAGTATAAATGAGTTAGTATTCACATAGATTATTTCACCATTTATAAGAATAAATTATGAAAACTACGTTTTCATAATCAAAAAAATATAATCAAATAATAACATAAACATTTGTGTAATTTAAATTTCAAGAGGAATTTACAATAACAGATAGTCTTGCAAATTAATCTCTTAATTAAACTAAAAATTCACAATGGATCGAAAATGAAACTGAGATCTAATTAAATTTTCAATTGGATAACCGTAAATGAATTAAATTATATGAAGAATACATAGTGAAAAATGCAATGAAAAAAACTCACGGGAATACAAGCCATATGAAGTAAATCCAAAATCTTTTATTATATAAAAAAATGCTCCATCTTATTACAAATTTGTCTGATAACTAGCTCAAGGGTGCAACCCTGTATACTTCCACGGAATGAAGTATTTAAACAAAATATAAAAAATTGTAATAAATTCCTGAGTGACAAGGCAAGCTATAATTTCTTCAAATTAACAAAAAGGAAAGGAATTTGATGCAAATAAATGAATTGGCATTTCTGTTCCCCTATTTTGATGGAATTGTTGTTGAGTGGCCACTATTCTGGTGCTACACTGGAAAAACTGATCTATATTATATTCCTGATATTCGCATAGCTTTTCCCACCATTCTTGATCTGGAATTGAAATCTTAATTACTCTACGGTATATTTCATCTACCTCATTTTACTTAGAAAAAGTGGGTTTTACAGTAAAAATATGTTTTATCCCATGCTGAATAAAACTGATATTTTCAATAGCTTCATAAAATGCTCTGCCTCTCATAGAACATTTAATAGAGGACATGGATGCATCCCTTAATTTTTCTTTAATCTTCTTCATGTAATCACCCCTGATCATTAATTTATCATTTATTACAAATATTGAGGGCAAACCCTTTTTTTTCAATGCATCAATTCTTGAGAAAAAAATGTTTATTGCAACTTCAAGAGTGTGACTCTTCTCTGTCAACTACACTACTAAGTTTTTTTTGGTCAGAACTTTCTTCAGCCTGAGAATGGTCTCAGTCCTATCATCTACCCCTAGATCATCCAATTCATACCTATCTTTAGAATTTAGAAATTTTATAATGTTGTTGGTTGTATTAGGAATTTCTCACAGTTGAGTATTTATATCAACAATTGGAGGTCGTAGGATATTATGTAGACTGATCACCTACTAATGAATATTCAAGAGTCTCATTAGTGGTGATAGGAGTCTCCTACTCTAAATTTTTTCTAAGGCTTAGTCTGGAAATAAGCTTAGCCTTCTTTCTGTACATGATTTTAAATCCCTTACTGAAGATATTTGTCTCTAAAGGGGACTCTTCTACTCTACTCCTTTTGGTTTTCTTCTCTTGCATTGTAGGAGTCTGCATTGTTGATGAAGAGACTTGTTTTTCTTCTACCTCATGTAATGTATTATCTATCCACTCTGGAAGATTATTATACTCTTCTATTTTTGGCCTTGGTGTGTGAAAATAAGGAGTAGATTTGGTTTCTACCCTTAATCTGCAAATTATCCCTAATGGATCATATGACCAAGTGAAACTAAGATTAAACTGCATTTTCTTCAACAATTGGTTTGCCTCTACTCTTGCTTTCCTACTGTTAGTATGAATCTTTCGTCGGAAAAATACCACTTTAGCTATGCATAACAAATAGCCCTAACATCAATTATGGCTGCCAACATCTTTAAATATGCAATTAGTTGATCCAAATAAAGCTGCATAAATCCATATCTATGCATAAAAGACATTAAGCAGTGAGAATAAAATGTTGCTCCATGCATCCAATAGATAAGACAAGAACAATATATTTGAAAGAATTTTTATATTAAAGGGGCACCTGAGAGGAAAACAAGAAAGGTGTTTCAAATTCTCCTCAATGGGATGGCTTCTTGAAAGTCCTTAGCATTTCAGATCTAAAACTTCTCTCTCTTATTGGTGTATAAAACCCAGGCAAACATAGAACTCACAGGGAGCTCACAAAGCAAAAATGGAGAATGTGATAATGATAATGGCTCAAAGTCAGACCAGGATTATAGATCTAGAGTGATCTAATACGCAATGAAAAGTGACCAATGAATGGGAAAACCCTCCTATTTATAACAAAATATTAGGGCGGTCTAGAACTTGGTGCATGAATAAAATATTATTAATCAAATTCTAGAACCACCTTTTAGGAATATTTTATTATATTTGTTGGAGGGGAAAGGATTTTTGACTTGGGTCAATTCCTTTATTTATAAATAATAAATAAATAAATTATTTATTTATTATTTTAAGGAAATGGTGGACATATAATTAATTAAATAATGATTTATTTAATTATTTATAAATGATTTAGTCAAATTTAACTAGGAATATTATTTAAATAAGAATTAAATAACTTATTCCTAGGAAATAATCAAATAAATAAGGATTTGTTTAATTGATTTCCTTGTTTTGGGTTAAATATGACCAGGAATAAAAATTAAATTGATGTTTAACTAATTATTCCTTAAGGAAATATAAACAAATATAGATTTGTTTATTATTTCCTTTTGGGGTTTCCTGTTTAGACCATAAACAACTTAATAAAGGTGTTTTACTAAGTTATTTCACATAGTGAAAGCAATTTTACTTAGGGTAAAATTGGTCTTACATGGTGTACTTGGGTCCATCTAATAATAATAGGTTAGATGACCAAAAAAATGGTGTAACACCTACTATTGAAAATGGATGGGCCTACCGGTGCTTTTATCTTAAACTGAGACTTTTTCTTGGCAGCAAAAAAATGGACCTGATCCATGTTGATCATCTACCTGATGTATTCTAAGGAAAAAATCCTCATTGTGAGGAATTTTGGAAACTTATATGGTGGAATATCACATCCAAAAATCCTTATCTCTGTGTAATTCTCATATAAGTACCAGTCTCATGTTTTTATTTGTTCTGACAACTGCAAAATATTTTTGATTCCTTCACTAATCCTTATTTCTTTTCTACTGCTTCGAAGGCCTATGGTTGGGTGGACAAACATCTCAGTGAACTGTTTATATGTGAACTCATTTTGATCTTTCATAACTAGGGTGGTCCATAAAATGACCGATTGTTGGTTTCCTTTCTCATCCAGCTTCTGCAATGATAAGTTCATGTTGTCCCCCTGAAAGTATAGGAACATGTAGACTAAGACAAAGGTATATTTGAATGCCTCCTCTGTGTGAAAAATTACCAACTGTTGATGAATAGACTCTTCAAGGAAATGACTGAAATTGAACACAATTGAGGGCTTATTATTATTAAAAAATATTAAAAAAATCATATAATTGCCTCATCTACATATTGGTCAAAGTAGTATCCAATAAGGTAAGAAATTAAAGTTATTATATGCTTGGTTCTCTCAGGGAATATGGATGAGGGATAGGGAGGATTTTTCTTTGGAAATGCAGCATCTTGTGTTAAGAACAATTCTAGAGTTTGGGCTCTTGTGGAAAAGTCTAATTTCTAGTATATTTCAACCAGAGCTTCATAAGAAAATGGGGTGCTATTATTGACTTTGGGGGATTACATCATTTGATCAATAGCCTAATGGGTTATGGTGAATAAAATTTATGCACGGGAATTGGTCATGGCCCTTTGGCTTGGAAAATATGAGGAATGGCATTTTCTAATGAAATCAGGAGTGATGTGGGTATGAGGAAAAATATAACGAGGTAAGTTTGACTCCCAAAGTTGGATATAGTTTGATTTATCAATCCATTTATCTTTGAGCTAGCAGTACATCTCAAAAAGTTCGAGCTCGCAAAGTGTTTCATGGATCTTGTAGTCTCTATCAGCCATAGGGATATGGTGAAAATATATAGGAGGAAATATCAGAGGATTAACAATTTCCTTTGGTCTGTTGTCCTTGGGAGGCATGATGGCTAAGGGTGAGAGTGAAAATTGGCTGGGAATATAGGCAATTCTCGGAAAGATAGAAATTTCTTGGTAGGGAATAGAAAGAATAATCGAAATTGAGCAGGTAGATGTGTTGCGCTAGAAGTTTACAGTGTCGAGTTTCTGGTGAGCAATCTGCAATTAAAATAATAATTTTGTAACCTGTAAAAAGATGAAAGAATTATTATATTGAAATTCAGGTTTTCCATTGGTGGAGCAGGTTAACGGCTAAGAAGATTTAATGCTTAACAGATTGATTATGGAGGGAATTAATGTGATTTGAGGAGGTTAACGGGTATATGAGGTGGTAGTAGTAGAATGGCAGATGCACAACAGTCAAGTAAGTCGTAGTGGTATTGGGAATCAGCCTTTCGGAGGGGGGTTTGGGAGGTTTCCAGTTTCACTCATGGGGGGTCCGAAAGGCCATGGTGCTGCCACATACCAGCGGGCATGATTTTAAATAGTGTCGAGTTCAGACCCCCACACCCCCCCCCCTCGGTGGTAAATCTCGGTGCGTGAAGGGGGGCCGAAATACTATGAGAGTCGTCGGATGTGTGGAAATATGGCGGATATACAATATAATGTTATGAGATGGATTAGTGGGGTAGGGAGTTGATTTCTAATGAAATGGCGGGGAATAAAATATGGTTTTAAAACTTAGGATAATGTTAATATCTGGAATAACCATATAAACCTTAGAGTAATCTTCTTCTTTTTAAATATTTCTAATGCACATAAAAATACAAAGAATGATTGCTTATGGTGCATTTAGAATAGTAGCCAGTGCATTTTAAAAATATAAAATGAAGCTTTCCTTTTCTTTTGCTTCCCTAATATTTTATTTTTCTTTGCCTTCTTTATTTAGGGTAGCTAACAGCTATCATTTTCTTGATATGGATGCCTATAAAACATCAAATTTTCCTAACATTTTTAAATTTTTCATTATTTTGCATCCATATCCTACCTTAACATTTTAAAAATTATCTCACTAATATGCTAACTTATCAAAACTAGATAATGTTACAACATCAGCTCTATCTAGGGACTGCTTCCCCCTGTGGGATGCAGAGAACAAGAAAATCCAAATGCCTTCTCCTCGGGGTATGGATTCTTTGCTAAAAAATATACTCACTTCAATTTTTTTTTGTTAATAAATGAACTCTTTGAATATTTACAGATGTTGAATGAATGAAGAATCAATACTGAATATAATGTTTCAGGCATTTCCCATTGACTGACAATGAGGAATTCTCTCCTTCCAAATTATGTAGGATAAATGTATTTTTCCCTTTGACTTCTGCAATGCTAAATGGACCAAACCAGAGGTTTTCAAATTTTGTATGTTTTCCTTTGTCTTCTCCCCTTATATCCCATCTAAGCAGGAGGTCACCTTTCTTCAAATTTCTTTCTCTTGATTTCCTGTCAAAAAGCTCTTCCATCTAGTTTTGGTATTTTCTTAGTTGGTACTAAATTTCATCCCTGTCTTCATTCAACTCAATAATTTGATTAATCCTTCTTGAGAAATCATATTTTTCTAAATAATATTCCTGGAGAAATCTCATAATAGTCAAAGCTAAATGAGTAGGAAAAATTTCTTCCTCGCCATTAACTAATTGGAAAGGAGACTTACCTGTTGATCTCTTAGGAGAAACATTGTTTGCCCAAATGGCATGGATTAAGTGGTTGTCCCAACTCTTTTTATGATCTTCAGGAGTCTTATTAATGACCTTAATTAAGCTCTTGTTGGAATATTTTGCAATTCCATTACCTTGAGGATAATATGGTGTAGAATGATGTAGTAGGATTGAATATTTTTGGCAGAACTCAATAATTTTAACACTGTTGAAAGTTGATGCATTATCTATTACAATTTGTTGAGGACATCCAAATCTCAATAAAATATTTTCTTCAAGGAATTTAATCACAACAGTTTCAGTTTCATTTTTAATAGGTATGGCTCCTTGTTTTAGAGGTAAATCCCCTTCTGCGAACAAAGGCGATCCATACTAGCCCAGACCAGGTCTAGCAACAATCGTATCACGCTAAGGTGCAAGTTCCTAATTGCAATAGACCAAATTTCGAAGAAGGCCTACCTTAAGTCCAATGCTTTTGTTTGTAGAGAAGATAGCGCTCCCATTTCCTTCCTCCGGCAAATCACAATTCTCTCGCTTGTCGCGATCAAATACCTGCACATACAAGAAACAAGACAAAAACAAGCGCAAAACCCAATATATGCAATTATGTATCGGTCAGAGAAGACACAACTCATGATCACAATGAAAAATATGAGTGGAACCAAAACCAAAGTTGCTTATAATTAATTAATACAAAGAAAGATACAACCAGGCTCTGACGCTGAATCTTCCTTCGGTGGGTCGATAGCGGAATACGTCTCGGTAAAGCTCGTCGGGAATGGGACAAGCCTCTCTCTTCAATTGTCTTAACAATAATCTCCTTGCTACTGATTTGGCTCTATGAGGACTATCAAGGCTCTTGCAGCATTCTTTAGGCTATGAAGGATCTTGGAGACTCAACCATTCAACCATTCAACCATTCAGCCATTCAGCCCCTTCATCAATGGATGAAGGCTATATTTATAGAGGAGAGGAGGAGGTTGGGATCCCTACAATAGTGGAAGGGAGGCCTTATCCCTTGGGAGGTTCCCCATAAGGTGGAAACAAGAAGCCAAAGGAGGAAGGTCGTGGTTATTCAGTCGAAACCACTCCTCATGACTCATCCACGAAGTTGTTGTAATCGAAACTTTGCCTCTTTTTTAAAAAACTTTCCATAAGCAGATTGGTGCAGGTGCTTAACTAGGACAGAGCGTCAACTGGCGCGGGATCAGTGTTAATTTTCCTCATTGGCACGAGGACATAACGGGCTACCAGCGCCAAGGCAAAAACATGTGTTTTCAGGGGTCTGCTCATGAAATGATCAACAGAAGGAATGTTGTCCTCATGGAAAGGGATGCAATGATGGTATTTGCAAGGCATGACACTGCTTATTGTTCACAAAAATGACCCTCCAATGGGCGAGATGGGGATTGCAGGGACGGTGACAAATTACTGTGTAACACTCCTACTCATTTGGTAAAATAATCAGTAGCAATTAGAATCCATCTTTGTTGATTACTTGATTGTGGATAAATTTCCCCAATAAATTCCAACCCCCATTTTATAAAAGGAGAATCAATTGATACTGGAACCAAAGGAAGTGTTGAAGGTTTTTTTTTCACTGCAAATAATTGACACAATACACAACTCCTTACTCTTGCTTCAACTTCTTTGAAAAGTGAGGGCAAATAAAAACCTACCTTCAAGATTTTGTAGGCTATTGCTCTCCAGGCATATTTTCCACCACAAAATATTGCATGTAATTGATCTATAATTCCCTCTATTTTATTTTCATTTAAACAAACAAGAATAATATTTAGAGGGTCTTTCCAGTATATATTAGCATTGATAATGCAGTATTTTACTGATTTCATCTTTAGATCTTTGCACTTCTTCAAATTAAGATCAACTGGACATTGAAAATCTCTGAGAAACTGCACAATATCACAATACCAATCAGAGAGTAGATATTTCTTATCTATGTGAACAAGAATGGATAGATCTTAAGGAAGAGGTTCGTGTGGGTACTCTCCTTGAATAAGAGAAGGAGGTTCTTGTGGATTCTCCTATGATATAGAGGGAGGTTCTTGTGGATTCTCCTCTGATATAGGGGGAGGTTCTTGTGGATTCTACCTTGGTGACATTTCAGCAACTAGAATTATCCATAATACTTTGTCATTGGATTCAACTAACAATTTGGCCAAGCCTTCGCCTTTTACTAGCTTTGTGGTTTTAATTTCAAGATCAAATTCAAGGATTTTAGCAATCCATCTTCCTCTTTTTCCATCAGTATCAAGTTGGGTTAAAGCAGTTTTAACAACATGATTAGGAATATAGGCAGTAATGTGTGAATGCAAGACATCGGTTCTAAAGGCTTTAAGGGCTTGAATTAAGGCATAAGATTTTTTTCCATAATATCTTATCTAAGTTCAGCATCCCTCATAACTTTGGAAAAGAAGGGTATAGGTTGGTCATCACCATCGGTGTTCTTTTGTAAAAGTATGGTAGGTAAGGTTGTCTCAGATGCAAAAGAAATTATGCTAAAAGGTGAAGAAAAATCAGGACTAGCTAATTTAGGGGCCTTAGATATTGCATTTTTGATCTGATAGAAAGCATACCTAGCAGGAACTGTCTATTTTACTTCATTGTTTTTCTTTAGCATATAATTTATGTCCTTTACTATCACTGCATAATTATGGATGAACTGGATGAACCTTCTGACAAAATTAAGCTTTCCAAGGAAGGTTTGAAAGGCTCTTTCTTATTCCTTGGTAGAGATAGATTCTGAATGGTCGATACTCTCTTTGGGTCAATTATAACTTAATTGTTGGACATTATATGCCCTAGTGATTTCCCTTCCTTTATGGAAAATAAATATTTCTTCGGATTGATGGATATGCAAAATTTCCTGCACCTATCAAACCTTGCTCAAGTGCTTTAGATGATTTTCATCAGAATCATAGAAAATAGTTAAATCATCCAAATAAATGACAGTAAATTCAGAGGTTTTACCTACAAATGCTAGATCCATAGCTCTCTAAAAAGTATCTCCAACATTGGTTAACCCACATGGCATCCTGGCATACATAAATGTACCCCAAGGAGTAATGAAGGTAGTTTTGTCTTGATCAGCTTGACTTATCATGATCTGGTTGTAACCTGAAAATCCGTTTAGCATAGAAATTCTACTTGATCCTGAAACTTTATGAAGTAGATGATCCATTTTGGGTAATGGATAATTATATTTTAAGGATGATTTGTCTAGGTTTCAGAAGTCTATGCATAGCCTAATCTCACCATTTTTCTTCTTGGCTAGAACTAGGTTAGCTACCCAATTAGAATACCTTAAAGGTAGAATGATATGAGAATCAAGCAGCTTTTTAAGTTCTTTTTCAATGGTTGGGAGTAGTATGGGATTAATTCTTCTTAATTTTTGTTGAAAGGGTTTTTCCTTTGGTTTTAAAGGAACCTTATGCTCTATTAAAGGTGTATCATCAGTTTTTAATTCATTATAAGACAAGGAAAACACATCTTTGTAATTTTTAAGAAGATTCAAGTATTTTAGTTTTACATCCAAAGGCAAGGTTGATGATAACTTAACGTCTCTTACATCATCTAAAATCCCAATATTGCATTCATAAATTTCTTCTCTAGGTGAATTAGACAAAGGTTTTTTAGAGACATCATTATCATCGAATAGTTTTTCTAATGGAATTAATCCTTTAGGAATAAAATTATTAGATAATTGAATGATATCATGATCAAGAATTTTAGGATTAAATGAATTTTCTGGATTTTGGTGATTTGATTCTTGAATATCTCTTTGACCTTCTTCAATTTTCATATTTGAGATTCCTTCAATGACTTGAAGGAAAGATTTTAATTGTTCATCATCTTCAAAAATCTTCCAATGTTTAAGGTTATCAGGAATTGATGGTTTGTATTTAACTTGAATTTGGTACTCTAACAATACTAGTTGAGGGATTTTGAAAGAGCTTATTGAGACAGCAATTGAGTCAGCATGCATATTTTCATCTCTGGGAATAACAGTTACGTTAAATACAAGGAAAAAGTTTTGAATTGTATCCAAAACTTCGTTTCTATAGGACCTAAGCCTTGGGTGTTTAGTTTGACATAGGTTTCTAACCTAATTCACTATAAGCTCAGAATCAGAGAAAACACTCAAGTTTTTTACCTTTAAAATTTTAGCTAGCTCAAGACCAAGAATAAAAGCCTCATACTCAGCCATGTTATTGGTAACCTCAAATTAAAGTTTACATGACTGAGTTATGTTTTCTTTATTTGGTGAAATTAAAACAATTCCTACTCCTGCTTCTTCCTTTGAGCAAGAACCATCAAAATATCTCCAGATATCTGATTCTACAATATTTGGTTTAGAAAATATATTTTCAATGGCAAGTTGAGTGTTTTATTAATTTTTGGAAGATAACTGAAAGCAATTGAAACCCTGATATACTGCATAGATAGGGTGGTTTTTTTCTTGATCATCTCTACAACAGTGTGAAGGAATCTGACTTCCCTATATAACCTCAAATTATCACCTCCATAGACTGGAATAGTAGCAAAATACATGTCCATCTGAAGTTATCCCCCAAGTTTAGCACAACATGATCTACATAGAATCATGCCAATTGTGTGGAATATCGGTGATACCAATGTCTAAAACTATACTCTTGATAGGTATTTGGGCTAAGGTCACAACTAGGTCTTTGATCAATCCTAGGCATGGTACTTTCTTTGAATCAAAGGTGTAAAGATCATGATAAGAACGAGTAACTTGTAACTGAAGTTGGTCCATAATTACCTTTGGCATGAGGTTGTGTGAAGCACCAAAATCAAGCATACAGTTATACAATAAAAATCCATGAGTCTTTAATGTAATATTCCCAATTAGCTTTCAGCTAGTTGGAATATTAAATTTTGTTTTTGCTTCTTAGTTAGAAGAATAAGAGGGTAGGGAGACCCATAAATCTCCTTAGTAGTAATAATATCACTCCTAGTGTGAATAAGAAGCACAAAATCAGGTGGATAAAGCACCCTTATGTGTGGATAGGGGATGAATCATGTGGTTAGGGTCAATTTTGACCAAATCAACAGCGCTAGTATGGAAGGAGTGGATAGTCAATGAGAGACAGTGCAGTTTTGGAGGGAGAGCCTTTCCATGGAAGTAGTGGCTTTAATGAGTGGGGCCCAAGGTGAGAAGGCTCACAATGCATATAAGGAAGGGGAAGGCAGCCATAGAAGCCATGTTGATTATTATTTTTTTATTCTCTGTATGACTTCTTTCTCCCTTCATTTGTTTAGCAGAGATTGTTGTGTTGTTTAGCACAAGGGTGTTGCCGAGCAGGAATCCCACCTTCATCCTCAGGGGACTTCAAGTTCCCACTCAGGATATTTTTGTGAGCTACAATTCCACATTCTGGCATCAGGCCAAAGCTCCAGTCTTCTTGTATAGCGTAGTTTCTTCCAGGGTTGTGTTGTGCTGCAGGGCAGAAGTTGTGGAGGGTTTACAAGGCCATTTTCTAAGCTTGTTTTTAGTGGAGGAAGAATTATTTCCATTGGGAGGCCATCAAGGGAGGTCCTTGGGCTTAATTTCATATTTTGGCACTAGGCCAAGTCATTGCCATCCCCTAGAGCATAGTTTCAGTCATAGACTGTGTTATTTCAAAGGGAAGTTGCAGGGGAGGTTTCAGTGCATCATTTGGGGAGTTGGATCTTCAGTGAAGGGATCAACATTTAACCTGGAGAGTCCATGGGAGGAGTGCCACACATTTCTACATCAGCTATAGCCATTTCTTCCCAGCTATTCAGTTGCAGCTACATTTTAGCCCTAGGCTACACTCCAGCATTTTTTTATATTGTGTATTTCCGGAAACCCTTTCTGGGTTGTCTAGGCAAAGTGTTTGAGGGCCTAGATCTCTATTTCTGGCACTCTTTGAGCATTGTATTATCAGATCCATACATTTATATTTTCCAGCTGCAGTCATATGCACTGGAATATGATGTATTGGCTTTCCAGTATTTGTGTAGAAACTTGATTACATGTTTTGGTGTTTTTTAGCATTAGAGGCTTCTCTTGCCTAGCTTGAGGGGCTTTTTCTCCAATATCTTGTACTTATGGGTTGTTGTTATACTTAATACCATGGATCTATATTTGTCTCATGTTTTATGAATTGATATTTCTTGCTATTTTCCATTTTTGTGTTCAATATTGCTGCTTTTCCTAATTTGGAATATTACATTTAAGGTCACATAATTAAATGGTGGAAAAATTTCATCAATCATATTAGAACTAGGGCCAAACACTACCGAGGGCTTTTCATCTTGCAAACTGATAACATCTACCTCAACATCTACACTAGAGTATTGTATCCATTTAGACACTTGATTTTTATAACTAGGGTTTTTGGAAAGTTCAGCTAAAGGTATAGGAATCTTGACCCTTTCCAATTCCTTTTCAATATTAAAATTTATTTAAATTATTTTGTCAGATGAAAAGGTTTCAGTAGATGACTCTATAGTATGAGGTGTTAGATTTTTTGTTTGAATGGATTTTATTATAGGTTCCATGGTTGAATTATATTTTGGAGGTCTACCTAGGCCTAATCTTGGTCTTAGATCGTACCTTTTATTTAACTTTGCAATGAGGAATTCATAAAATGCTTGATATTTTGAAAGTTGAGTATCTTCTTGCTCTTGTTCCAAAGAATTTTATGAATATGAAGGGACTATGGCCATTTTCACTATTGAAGAATCAATATTATTGGTATCTTTAGTGATTACAGGGCCTATATCCTGTGGTTGTTGATCATCAATCAACAAAGGAGGTTGAATATTTTGATATGGTCTCTGAAGAATCTAAGGTTAGGGGGCTCTTCGTTATTGATTTTTATTTTTATTTTGAGGTCTGACATCAATTTGTTGAGAAGTTCTAGGTTTTGATTCAATTTCAGAGATCCTATTGGAAAGGATTCTAAGTAAAGATGTGATTTCGTCAATTTTCTAATCTTCAAGTTTGTATTTGGAATAGGATTATTCATTAAGCTTAGCTTTTAATTTTCTTTGTTATTTCTCTTCTTTAGCTCTAATTTTACCAGAAGTTGGCCTATTAGCTTCTACCTCAATAGCATTTGTCTGCATGTCTTGAGTGTGTTAGAAACTTTGTCCCTTAGCATAACTACAAAGTCATCATCAAATGCTTTGGAAAATTTGACCTTTGCAGCTGCTACTGGTGTTTTACAATCAACGGGAATTTTATGGTAAAGTTGTTAAATATTTTAATAAATTCAGCAACTCGTTCACCAGGATTTCTCTTTAGTTCTTAAAATTCAGTGAGAAAATAAACATCACCTTTATTTACCCCCCATTGGTTTTCAAATATTGTTATAATCTCATTCCATGTTTGAATAGAGCCAGATCTGAGTTGCCTAAACTAGATCTTAACATTTCCTTCTAAATATTGTACAAATAATCTCATGTACACATCTTCATGTACAATGTTCATATTTTCAGCGAAATCTAGGAAGGTTGATATATGATCCTTTGCTAAGGGACCTATTTCTCCATAAAATCTTGGTAGATGTTTTAGATATCCATCAAGAAATTTTCCCAAGTTTTTAGGAATAATAAGAGCAACATACCTTGCTTTCAAAATGGGTCGAAGAGCCATAACAGTAGGAGGAGTATGGGGTGTCTGAGTGGATGATGAAGATGATGATGATGAATGGGTAGGTGAATGAGCATTAGAAGGTGGAGGAGAGAATGAAGGAGGAGAAGTGTGTGAGGGTTTCAAAGGGATTTTAACAACCAACCTTTGAACTGCTTGTGTTAAATATTCTTCCTTATACTCAAACAAAGGATTAGAATATACATAAAATGTCTCTTCACATTTAGTGGAGGTTGATGGAATAGAATAAGGAATTGGAGTAACGAAATCTGTAGGCCTGAATTCAGGTAAGTGTAAACCCAATTATTCCTCATCTGTATATGATTTTAAAGGTAAGGATGGAACTTGATACGACTCAAGTGATTTTGTTAAAAATGTCGATTTAAGGTCTACTCCTCCTGAATAAAGTTCAGAAACTCTAGGAGGTACTTGAGTCCAATTAGGATGGGATGATACTAATGAAAAGGGATTTATAGATGAAAAATGTTCAGGGTGTTAAGCTGAAGAAGAAGAAGAAGGATTTTTATGTCTTATTATTAAAGAGGCTTCCCTAATAAGTCTTTCTTGTTCTGATGGAGATCTCCGCGGGCGATCATGGCGGCGACAAAACCCTAGGTTCACCCAAGCTTCTGTGACTATCGGCTACGCCTCCCGTTCATCATGGAAGTGTAACTGTGCTTGGCGATGAAGGAACTCTGATTCTCCGCGGGTTTTGATACTCACCGGGTAATTATTCCACTTCTGTTTAAACCCTTTTTGATTATTTGATCGTTCTGGGGTTTCTGGGCCCCTACTGTCCATTCTGGTGGGTATTATACCTCTTTGTGGGCTCCCTCTTGGTTTTTCTGCTCAGGGTTTGCAGACGAGGCGGCCTGGGGTTTCGCCCTTTTCTTGGTCGCTGAACCGGAGGTCTCTATTTGGTGGGTTTTGTTTTGGTCTGGCACCCCTATTTGGTGGGGTCGTATAAAACAGATCTGCTTGGTGGGTTACTTCTGGACCAGCTCCGGGCCATCATTATTGGCAATAGCACTGACCTCTGGCTTCAAGGTCCAGTCTGTTAGTCTATCGGCAATTATTAATGCACCTTTGCTGCTATCTGTGGGCATCTGTCTTCTCCATCAGTATTCTAGAGGGTATTGAAGGGCAGCTCATGATATGGGTACTTATGAAGATGAGGTCGATTACTCGGAGGACCCTCTGGAGGGGGTCGACATTTGGGGTTTGGAATCCGAAGATGAGGTGGACACCATGTCGGATTTGGACCCATTACCCGGGGTGGATCTTCCTGCTCAGCCCGCTTCCACCATGGCAGGTTGCATCTCGCCTTTGGGGGACCTCGCGTAGTTAACTTTTGGCTCGCCCTCGAATGAGGATATCGGGCTTTGGACGTTTCCACAGGCTGAACAGGACATTCCGGTTAGGGTCGACATTGAAAGTTCAGCACTTTTCTCGGAGGCGGTTTTTCTTGAGAAGGGGGACACTTCTTGCTACTTGGCGCATCAGCTTAATGACGGCCTTCCACCTCGTGGGTTTAACTCACTTGACCCATCTGGAATAGCTATCGCAGCACATGTCTGTGAGGAGCCCTCTGCACCTTTGGCGGCCTCGGGGGCTTTCAACATCTTACCAGAGGACCTAAACAACCGTGAGCAGGACTGCAACATACCTGCATCTGAAGTCACAACTGAGCCGACTTTGGGGGTTTGTAGGGTCAATAAGCCGCACAAGGTCACGAGGAACAAGCTAAACTACCTCTCTAACTTTGGAAGCGAGAGTGGCATGGAGGATTGGAGTACAGTTGCAGCAAAGACCCTGGTTGGGAAGATCTGCGGCAGAAAATACTCCTCAGCTAGACTCCAGAAATGGACAAGAGAAATATGGGGTGAAACCCTTGATTGCCTCCCGGTGGTTGGGGCCATGACCAAGGGCTGGTTCTCCCTTACCTTCGCGTGACCGGAACACACTGATTGGGTCCTCAAGCAGTTCTGGCACCTGGAATTACACCCCGTCCACCTCAAGAGATGGGTGCCCTTATTTGACCCTAAAAAAGAAAATGCTGGGGTTGGCCCTATTTGGATGAGGCTACCTGGTTTGCCCCTTCATTTCTGGAATGACACTGCACTTCGAAATATTGGAGGCCATTTCGGTCACTATTTAGACCATGATCGATCTTACCTGTCCACTGGTAGCAGAGCTGTGGCCCGGATCCTGATTTTTCTCGACACTCGGGAAGGCCTATACGAGAATTTTATCATGAGGTTTGATGGGATGCAGTGGCAGCAACCAATGGACTATGAAGGCGTGCCCTTTCGCTGCAGAAAATGTTACGAGGTCGGCCACCTATATAAAGACTGTCCAAGGAAGGGGGCCGGCCGGTCGAATGCTAAGAAATCCTGTACCAGAGGTACACAAACCGTGGAGAACTCCAGTATATTGCCGGACAGTGAGGGTTTGCAGTCAAAGGTACCTGAGCCCTTTGATGATGGCGGCTCGAGGACAGTGACTCTGCCCACCTGGACCTCCACACAGCCCAGATCTCGGCCACAGACCTCATCAGTGCCTCCACAGCAGGAATTTTCCATCCCGGGTACTACTATCTCTGGCCCTTTTTCCTCTGTATTTGCAGATTTATCGTCTCTCCCTTCATTGCCTTTTACTGTTTCGGTTAATGATCTTGTTAATCTGTCATCTGCTTTTTCCTCATCTCACTTAGTATCTGGTGTGCCCCTTAAACCATTAAATCTCCCCTCGGTATGCTACGCAATCGCTTCGGCCTCTCCTTCCTTCTCACCTATTATCCATCATACTTCTGCTGTACCCTCACCGGGCCTTTCAACTTCCTCTTCGGAGACTCACTCTTCGAAGCACAACTACTTCCTAAGATCCTCAACCAATCCTCAATCTGGTGAGGTATTCGGTATTGGGCCGGATCCGGGATTCTTACCCACTAAATCTCGTGGCAGACCATCTGCCCTTGCGAAGGCCATCAAAAGAGAAAACTTTGAGGTGGAAGCTGGCACACAATCTTCACTTATGCGGGTCCTTAGAGCACGACGAACCTTGCCGACTGTTACATCATGATCTGTCTATCCTACAACTGCAGGGGTCTGGCCAACCCCGATAAGAGATTGGCCCTCAGAGATCTGCTCACCCAAAAGCCCTTCGACATTCTCTTCCTGCAAGAAACGCTCGGGGTAGGGGTTGAGGTGTCGGCGACCTTATCTTCCTTTCTCCCGGATTGGTCTTTCATAACTCTTGATGCCCGCGGTAGATCAGGAGGTTGTGCCCTTGGCATTAATAACAAAACTACCCGGATGACTAACTGCTGGGGCCGGTCAGGTGTTCTGGCGATGAATGTAATGTTTGGCAGTTCTGAGATGGAGTTTACCTTGGTCAATGTCTATGGACCTTGTTCCGACAGAGAACATTTCTGGCGCTCCCTTTTGTCCTGCTCTCTTATGTCTATCCCTCACCTCATATTAGGTGGTGACCTTAATTTTTCATTGGGTATTGCTGAATCTTGGGGTCCCCAGGCTACCCCGGACCCTTTGGCAGATTTTTTCAACTCTGAGCTCGGTACCTCTCACCTGATTGACATTCAGACTACCAAGTTGTTACCTACCTAGCGGAATAGAAGGACTGGTAATGCTGCTCTGGCCCGGCGCCTTGACAGATTTCTTATTAAACAGGATCTCCTCACGGCTCTATCTCGTGCTCGGCAATGGGTTGGATCTGGAGGAAGATCAGACCACTCGCCCATTTTCCTGGAGTTTGTTTGTGGTCCTGATAGAGCATGGCCCCCTTTCAAGTTCAACTCCAGATGGTTGAGAGATCCGGACTATAACCAGTTGGTCAATCAATCCTGGGAGCACTTCAGACCTTCGATGAATATTGACCCTGGCAGGGCTTTCAATGAAAACCTTAAGCGCTTAAAGAACCTCGCCATTCTTTGGGTCCGGAACAAAAAGAAACTGGAAAGAGAGGCCCTACTTAGTATTGAGGATAAAATTAGCTTACTTAACAATGAGGAACTGTTGGGTTATCGTAACGAGGAGGCCAGAGCACATCTTTTTTCACTCGAAGCTGAAAAGGCCAAACTGCTGAAACAGATTGAGGAAGATTGGAGGCTGAAAAGTCGGGCTATATGGATTCAGGCTGGTGACGAGAACACAAAATACTTTCAGCAGCATGCAAATGGCCGCAAGGCAGCCAACACCATTTGGGAACGGTCAGACCGAAATGGCATCACTGCAAAAACTCATGCACAGTTATCAGAGCTGGGCACTAGACATTTCTCTAATCTGTATAGGGCCTCACAAAATATAAATCTACCTGATATCCTGCGCATTACTCAAAACTTTAAACTTATGGTGGAACAGGAGCAGCAGGAAGATCTCAACTCCCCGGTCACCATGGGTGAACTGGAGGGTGTTTTGAAATGGTTTAAGCGAGACAAGATCCCGGGTCCTGATGGTTGGCCCGTTGAGTTTTTCATCCATTTCTTCGATCTCATTTCAGCAGATCTCCTGGCAGTGATAGAAGACAGCAGGCTGCGGGGCAGGATCTATGATGGATTTAACACCACTTTTATTGCTCTTATTCCCAAGTCAGACAAACCTAACAGTTTTAATGACTTCAGGCCCATTTCGCTATGCAATTGTATATACAAGATCACTTCCAAAATTATTGCTAACCGCATCAAACCTTTCCTGTCTGAGCATATTGAAAAGGAACAATTTGCTTTCCTGAATCACAGGCAAATTCATGAGGCTATTGGCACAGCCCAGGAGGCCCTACACTCTATAAAAACTCTCCGGCTGAAATCGACCATCCTCAAGATTGATCTTACAAAGGCTTTCGACCAAGTTGACTGGAGTTACCTACACCTCATGCTGATCCATGCTGGTTTTCCTCATACTTTAATCAACTGGATCATGGGTTGTGTTTGTCACGCTACCTTCAGTATATTGATCAATGGTACTGTTACAAATTTCTTCCATGCGGGAAGGGGACTCTGCCAGGGCTGCCCCCTTTCTCCTCTACTTTTTGTCCTTGTCATGGAGGGTCTATCCGTCCTTATCAACAATGCTAAAGATAGAGGATTACTTCAAGGGCTCCGGATTGTGGACAATTTATACCTCACTCACCTCTTATTTGTAGATGATGTTCTTATTTTCCTAAATGGTACTAGGCAAGATTCTGTTCATTTTGATCTACTCCTGAAATGGTTTTGCAGGGCTACCAGTATGGCACCGAATAGCACTAAATCATCTATCATCATGACTGGGTGCTCGCGACCGGAACAAGACATCTCTCGAAATCTTTTCGATTTTGTCTGTATTGATATCAACATTGGCCTCAAGTATTTGGGGTATATCATCAAACCAAATGATTATCACATTCAGGATTGGAACTGAATTTTAGCAAAAATTGAACGCAGAATCAACGTCTGGTATAACCGATGGCTTTCTAGGGTTGGTAGACTTACACTCATCAAGTCTGTTCTGGAAGCCATCCCGGTCTATTGGATGACCCTGGCCTGGATTCCGATTGGCATCACCAATCGGATAAAAAACATCTGCAGGCATTTTCTTTGGCGCAACCAAGGTAAGACATCCACATTTGCATGGATAGCATGGGACCGCATCAACTTGCCCAAACAATGGGGTGGCTGGGGGTTAAAGGATCTCCACCTATTCTCTCGCGCCCTTGCAGCTAAGATGGGTTGGCACATTATTACAGGTCAGAGTCTATGGAAGGAAGTCATGGTCGCCAAATATATCTCGCCCCAAAGTCCTCTGGATTGGATCCGCGGCTGCATCACTCTGAATTCGGGGGCATCGATCATATGGAAGGCTATCACAAGGGCGGCCCTCATTCTCCAGAGTGGTCTTTCGTGGTAGATTGGTTCGGGAACACAAGTGCGTATAGGTACTGACTCTTGGTCTGGGAGTGGGGTTTATCACAAACTTTCGGAGTTTATTACTCAGCACCTTGCCCACAGAAATGTCACCTTCCTGGCTCAGATCATTGACTGGGCACATACCTCTTGGAGACAACAAGCCTGGCTACAGGCGGGTGACTTGGGGATCCCCCAGGAGGGCACACGAATCTGGGGTAAATTTATCTGGGCTCTAAAAGCCTCAAACATTCGCATCACCGATCAACCAGACAACTTGATTTGGGCTGTTTCTAAGGATGGGCACTATACTCCAAAGCTTGGCTACCTTGAACTAATTAAGCATAGGGAACCTCCCATAAAGGACTGGTGGTGGACAAACATTTGGAAATTGAAAGCCCCGCATAAACATAGGCTTCTGTTCTGGTTCTTGCTTAAAGATTACATTCCTACCACAGATTACCTCCACAGAAGAGCCTTCCACGGGGCCTCTAGGTGTTGTTACTGCCTAAATGATAGGGAGGATGCCCTCCATTTATTTTTGCACTGCCGCATCATCCAAAACATTTGGTCCAGGATCACAACTGAAATGGGATGCAGATTTTATTGGAAGGGTGACTCATTATCTGCAGCCTGGTCTCATTGGTGGCAGCTTTCTACTCACAATACAAAATTACGCAACCTCCCCCTTATTGTTACTTGGGAATTATGGATTGGTCGTAACAAACTGATTTTCAATGATATTCCTATTGACTGTCATAGGATATCCACTGCCTCTCTCGCCACATATAAGCTTATACCCGAGGACTGTTGCAGCTGCAAGCCTTCACATGAGATCCCTGAAACTATCGATTACAGCCGGGCATGGGCATACTTTGATGGTGCGTCCAACGCCCATGGGTGTGGGGGGGGAGCCATACTCTATTTGACCGATCAGCACTTCTACAACATCAGAATGGGGCTTGGACCTGGTACCAACAACTACGCCGAACTGCATAGCCTAAGACTTCTTCTCACCTTTGCTCGAGACATTTTCTGTGACTCCATCCAGATATTTGGCGATTCACAACTTGTGACCAATTGGTTCAACAACATATCTCAATGTCACTCGCACACACTGTCTGCACTGCTGCATGAGGTTCACCATCTCAGATCACTCTTTGACTCCATCACTGTGACTCATATCTACAGGTCTCGGAACAAAGTGGCTGATCAACTGTCCAAAGAAGCTTCGGAGCTGACCTGGGGTACCTGGCATATCACTGAGCACACAGAGGGACAGATCTACAGATATTATCATCGGCCTTTTATCGAGGAGGCTCCTCCTGATATTGATGTCTAGTTTTACAGCTACTTGCAGGGAGATTTTGTACTACCTCCCCTTTTTATTTATTCGGCATGTATAATACTTCATACTTATATTCTGGGTCTGTAGAAATTAGTAAGTTATGCACCGAACTTACTAGGGGACTTTTATGTCTTACACTGTATATGTCATATTTTACTGGGAGGGTGAATGTTCTACAGTCTTATATGAAAATCTGACTGATTTTGATTTTGTATATGTTTCAGACATAACAGTAGTCTATATACTACAGTCATATGTAACAGGTAGCTGATCATTAATATGAATAGTTACGAACTTTTTCACTGTGAAAAAAGTCTTTCTTGTTCTGGTAAAGGGTTAACAATCTCAGACTCTGAATGTGATCTAGTGTGCTTAAAGGGACCCAGCTTGAACCAGTGGAATCGCCAAGTGAAAGATCTATATCCTTATCCTTTATTCACCTTAAAGGAAAGGGAGAATCGTTTACCCAAGGAATATTTAGCTTTCAATTCTTCGTCTCCCAGGAAATGGTGCCAATCTAATGTTATCCTTTGAGATAACATAAGGTAGATAAGTTATGCCAAAGCATCTAAAATATTTTGTTGTTTTTGAATAGTTGGGTGACCAGTGAACATTTTTCAGAATAGGAGATTTAAACTTAGAAAGATCCTTAATAAAAAAAAAGGTTTTTCTTTAAATACATATGGTTAATTTTATTTTAAGTGGGATGGATAAGAAGAATATAGAGAAGTATAAATGATTTAATATTCATATAGAGTATTTCACCATTTATAAGCAGAAATTATGAAAACTATGTTTTCATAATCAAAAAAATATAATCAAATCATAACAGAAACCTTTGTGTAATTTAAATTTCAAGAGAAATTTACAATAAAATATAGTCTTGTAAATTAATCTCTTAATTAAACTACAACTTCACAACGGATCGAAAATGAAACTGAGATTCAATTAAATTTTCAATCGGATAACTGTAAAAGAATTTAATTATATGAAGAATACATAATGAAAAACGCAAGGAAAACAACTTACAGGAATACAAGCCATATGAATTAAATCCAAAATCTTTTATTATATCAAAACTTCTCCAGCTTATTACAAATCTGTCTGATAACTAAGTCAAGGGTGCAATCCCAAATACTTCCACGGAATGAAGTATTTAAACAAAATATAAAAAATTGAAATAAATTCCTGAGTGACAAGGAAAGCTATAATTTCTTCAAATTAACATAATCAAAAGGAATTCGATCCAAAGAAATGAATTTGCATGTTTGGCCCTATTTTGATCGAAAATTATTGCTGAGTGGCCACTACTCTGGTGTTGCGCTAGAAAAACTAATCTGCCTTCTATTACTAACATTCACATAGCTTTTACCACCATTCTTGATCTAGAATTGAAATCTTAATTACCCTACGGTAGATTTCATCTACCTCAGTATAATTAGCAAAAGTCAGTTTTAGAGTAAAAATATATTTTATCTCATGCTGAATAAAATTGATATTTTCAATAGCTTCATAAAACACTCTACCTATCTTAGAACATTTAATAGAGGAAATGGATGCAACCCTTACTTTTTCTTTAATATTCTTCATGTAATCCTCCCTGATAATTAATTTATCATTTATTACAAATAGTGAGGGCAGACCCTTTTTTTTCAATTCATCAATTCTTGAGAAAAATTTGTTGATTGCAACTTAAAGTCTGTGGCACTTCTTTTTCAACTACACTACTAAGTTCTTTTTCGTCATAACTTTCTTCACCTAGAGAATGGTCTCAGTCCTATCATCTACCCCTAGATCATCTAGTTCATACATTTCTTTAGAATTTAGAAATTTTATGATGTTGTTGGTTGCATCAGGCATTTCTCCCAGTTGAGTATTTATATCAACAATTGGAGGTGGTAGGAGACTATATAGACTGATCACCTACTAATGAAGATACAAGAGGCTCATTATTGGTGAGAGGAGTCTGTTGCTCTGAATCTTTGCTAAGGCTTAGTCTAGAACTAAGCTTAGCCTTTTTTCTATACATGATTTTAAATCCCTTACTGAAGATATCTGTCTCTAATGGGGACTCTTCTTCTCTACTCCTTTTGGATGTCTGCTCTTGCATTGTAGGAGTCTGCACTATTTATGAAGATACTCATCATTTTTCTACCTTATATAATTTATTCTCTATCCAGTCTGGCTGATTCTTATACTCTTTTACTTTTTTCCTTGGTGTGTGAAAATTGTTGGGTGTGGAGCCTGATTATCTTGTTTATTTTGTATCACAGTGTTGGACCCCTATACCTTAATGGGGGGCATTGCCTAGGGGGTCCAGGGGGGGGGGGCGACTGTGACTTTATGGAGCCCCTCCCCTGGTGGGGGGTTTTGGGGGTAGTGCCCCCGAAGCTAAAAACAAATGTAAAATTGCCTTGTAAAAGTATAGTAATTTCTAGTCAATCTGGGTCGTTCGTTAGGTGGATGATCTGACAGTAGAAGTTATGTTTAGTTTATGGTTTTTTTCCCTAGAAGGAAACCCCTTGCTTTTTATGAGGTTATTGTATTACGACTGTGTATTGTATGTGTATTCTCGGAGCGAGAAACAGATAGTGAGACTGTGAGAGAGAACAGAGGATATTACAACGGATCTATTGTAGGCTGTGTCTCTTCATTTTGCTGGATAATAGAAAGGAAGGACTGGTTGTTCGGGGTCAACGTAGCCCAAACTAGGTGAACCACATATATCTGTGTCTCTCTGGTTTTATGTGTTTTGTGTGCTTGTGTTTTCCACATATTTTATATTTTTCATTGCTCTATAATATTTAATTTTCTAACAAAAATAAGGATTAGATTTGGTTTCTACCCTTAATCTGCAAATTTTCCCTAATGGATCATATGACCAAGTGAAAGTAATATTAAGCTGCATTTTCTTCAACAATTGGTCTGCCTCTGCTCCTGCTTTCCTGCTATTGCAAATTAATGGGCCAACCTACATTTTTATCTTGAACTAAGACCTTTTATTGGCAGTAACAAAATGGACCTGTTCCATGCTGATCATCTGCCTAATGTATTCTAAGAAAAAAATCCTCATTGGGAGGAATTTTGGCAACTTATATGGTGGTAGCTCACATCCAAAAATCCTTATCTCTATGTAATTCTCATATAAGTACCAGTCTCCTCTTTGTACTTGTTCTGACAGCTGCAAAATATTTTTGATTTCTTCACCAATCCTTGGTTCTTTTATGCTGCTTAGAAGGCTTATGGCTGGGTGGACAAACATCTCAGTGAATTTTTAATATATGAACTCATTTTGATCTTTAATAACTAGGGTGGTCCAGAAAATGATCGGCTTCTGGTTTACTTTCTCATCCAGCTTCTGCAATGATAAGTTCATGTTATCCCTCTGAAAGTATAGGAACATGTAGACTAAGACATAGGTATACTTAAATACCTCCTCTGCGTGAAAATTGACCAACTATTGATGAATATACTTTGCAAGGAAATGACTGAAATTGAACACAATTGAGGGCTTAGTATTATTAGAAAATATTGACAAAAATCCTATAATGGCCTCATCTACATATTGGTCAGAGTAGTATCCAAGAAGGTAAGAAATGATAGTGATTATCTTCTTGGTTCTCTCCACAGGGGCGTCACTCACAAACCAATATTATATCACGTGCATTCATATTGGGGTAAAAAAAATCAAAAAATCAATAAACATTATATTTCCTATATAACTAGGGGTGGGTAGGTTTTTATTTATGATTTAAAAATATAAATATCATGGGGTATTTTTTATTATTTTTTTGGGCCAAGCGGGTAAGCAAAGAGCACACAAAGAACACAGAGGAGAGGCTCACTGGTAAAATCGGGTGGAGGAGGTTGGCAGAGAGGGTTAGGTAAATCGATTTTTGACCAATGTTCTGGTTCTAGTTCATATCAGCTATAGTGGATGAGCTGGGAAAGTGAGGCCATGGGAAGGCAAAGAGAGCGGAGGAGAGGGTTACTGGTGAAATCGGTGCGGAGGAGGTGGGCGGAGAGGGTTAGGTAAAATCGATTTTCATTATGGTTCCACTGTTCTGGTTCCTTTCAGCCATGGCGGAGGAGGTGGGAGAAGAGCGTTAGGGAGGTTAGGGAAGTAATATCACGCTTCAACTGGCTTCGACTGGATTGGACTGGAGGAGCGGGGTTAGGGATTTATTCAATGGCTTCGACTGGAGGTATTCTCTTCTTTGACCGTCTTGTATGTTGGAACACCTAATCCTCCATGGGTAGGTGTGGAATGCGAAAAGTCACAATGGAGTCCAAGTGACCTTGGAATATGAAACCAAGAGTCACACCATTGTACTATAAATGTACATCTTTGTATAATGGAAAATAAGAAAGCCTCATGCTTATCCTTCATTGTGTTGAGTCTCTTTTGTGTGTGCATTCTTCTTCCTCATACACCATGTGCGTGCTTCAACATGGTGTTTAACATGGTATCAGAGCGGGCGATTGCTGGCCCTGCTCCACTTTGAGTGAGCCATTTGTGTTTATGGCCTATGCATATCTGCAAAAATAGTTGGTTTTTTTGCAGCACTCAAGTTTTTGTAGCAGTCTTTTTGCCACATTCAGAAAGTGGTTTTGGAGAAGGAGCAGCATTCAGAAGAAGGAGCAGCATTCAGAATTTGTTTTGAAGAAGAGCAGCAGTGGTTTTGAAGAAAGGCAACACTGCCCATCTGAAGTTTTTCATTCTAATTTTTTCTCTGCAATCTCTGCATTTTAAATTTCTGCACCATTTTGGAGCTGCTGGAAAAGTGTTTAATTTGAGTTTATGAAGAAGAAGAAGTTTCTGGTTTTTATTGCAAAAGAAATATGAGTTTTTTCTGCTGGAAAATTCTTCATCTCTGCATTTTTGAGCTGCTGGAAATTTATGAGAATTCTGAGTTTTTCTGCTGCTATATGGCCTTCTGCAATTTTTGAAGAAAATTTCTGGGTTTTTGAAGTAAAAATTTCTGAGTTTTCTCTGCAATTTCTGATATTCTGCTGCTGGAAGGAAATTCCTCTGCTATTCTACTCTGTTGTTTTTAACATTTAAAAAATAATAAATAAATAAATAAATAAAAAATTGGCCTTTGGCCCTCTTTGGTGAACACCACCCCCTCTCACACTACACGGACTCCTTTACCACAGCTCTCAACTATACACTCTTCACTCACTACAACACTCGCTCCAAATCTACACCACTACACCTCACGGTCGCTCTTTGCTCCATCCTTACCCCCCCTGCAATCTGCATCTGCATTTTTTTTTAACACTCATGTGCTCCCCTCTGCAACCGACCCCAACTGCAACTCAACCCGTCTCCCTTTCTTCCCTCTGCAGTGACGTCTCTCCCCTCACACCTGACCCTCCCTGCCGCTCCCTCACAATTGACCTAAACTACCCTCCCCTGCCCATACGCTCTCCGCTCCCAAGCTCTACTCACACTCATCCCTTCCCTCACAAGGCACTACGGCCTTCTCCATATCCAAAACTTACTCTCCCTCCCCAAATAAATTTCGACCTTTTATAATTTTAATACCACTCACCATACTCCCTTCACACCATTCGATTACCCTTCACACCATTCGATTTTTAAATTAATTCAATTCCCACCTTCCCATTTTTATATTTTAATAATATTTCTCATTCTCTTTTTTAAAACTCCCTTCCCATTAAAATTTCCCTTCCATTTTTTTTCCCATTCTCATTTATGTATAATTTCACTTTATTCCCATAATTTTTAATCACTTTCCCCCCATTTTAAATTAATACCCTCCATTTTAATAATTTTTAATCCCTTTCCCCATTTTAAATTAATACCCTCCATTTTAATAATTTTTAATCCCTTTCCCTTTTAATTCCCCTTCTCCCATTTTTAATTAATTCCCCCATCTCTTTTTTAAATTCCCTCCCTATTTAAATTTTTTTTTTAATTAAAAAAAAAAAAAAAAACAGCAGAGAGAGAGAGGAAAGAGAGAGTATGAACAGCAGAAATAATGAAGAAAATGGCATATGAGGAGCAGATAGATTGAATACATTTCATATTTGCATTTTGTGATTTGTGGCATTGAAGGGTGATTTTTTTGAAGAATTTCACATTTGAAGACAAGTTTTCCATCATTGAAAACAGCTATTTGAAGAAGAAAATTCAGCTGCCATAAAAAGGCCTCTTGCACAAGTCTTTTGCTGCACACTCATACAAATATTTTGCAGAGATATGTATTGAGCTAACATTGTATTTTGAGTGGAATTTGCCTCTTCATTCATAGTTGGAATCAGTGAATTTGAGTTGTTGATGTAAGTCATTGTTGATTGCCCTCCATCATTTGAGGAGCAGATTTTGTACTTGAGATTTCCATAGTTGGAAATTCTTTTGAGTGATTTGTATTTCTTGTTGCATCACATTGTAAACGGGTGCATTTTCGGTTGAAGCCAACACCCTTTCATTTTTTGAGCCTAAGTTGTTGAAAATGGCCAAAATCAATGAGGCATTAGAGTTGTTGAGTAACCTCATTCATTCAAATGTTGATGATATGATTAAAATGAGCAAGCATGCTCTTTGTAACATTCAAAATTGTTTGCTAGATGCACAAGAAAAGATTGAGTTTTTGCAGTTGGAATCTCAGCTCCAACAAGATGAACTTCAACAAAAGAGTCACCATTCTGAACCTGTTTCTGTTCAGAAGATTGAGAAGGACTCTCATCAGAAGAAAGAATATAAAGTTGCAGTTGATTCCCATTCAGTTCCTTGTTCAAGAGTAGATGTACATGCAGATGCAGTAAATCAACCTGCACTTCTCAAGCCCATCATCAGAACTTGGGAAGAGCTTGTCCACAACAAGCACCGAACTGGTCTTGGATATGACAAGGATGTGTCCTTTCATATTCCAGACAACACAAAGCCCATCATATTTCAGAGCACTGGATTCATGTATGACAGTTCACCCGCAGCTGTTCCAGATCCTGCTCCACTTCCACAACAGATTGAGAAATGCCAACACTGTGATCGAGTTGGCCATATGAAAGATCATTGTTTTGATCTTCATCCATGCAAGCATTGTGGTCGGCACACCCATTCTTCAGACAGATGCTTCAGACACAAGCCTCCTGCAAGAACCAAGATTCATCTTGGATGGATCGCTTCTTGGCAATGGGCATCAGCAGCCAAGAAGATGTTTACGACACATGTTAGAACTTGTTCACGCATATTGAACAAACTTGAAGTTGAGTTTTCACCATCATCTCACCTTGTCCCTGACAGGGGGGAAAATGATGGTCATATACAAGCTTCGACGACAGATCAAGCGAGCCTGAGCCACAATCTCTCATTCCAGAGTCAGAGATGTAGTCAGAGACACAGATACCCATGAGAATACCTTCGGTTGGTGGATAACCTAAAACCATCATCTTTGGTTGGTGGATAACCTAAAACCATCATTTTCGGTTGGTGGATAACCTAAAACCATCATCTTCGGTTGGTGGATAACCTAAAACCATCATTTTCGGCTGGTGGATAACCTAAAACCATCATCTTTGGTTGGTGGACAACCTAAAACCACCACAGGTAGTAGACCTCCCTTCTTTTAGGTCGAAGGTCTCCCTTTTTTATGAGGGACAATTCCTCTAGCAGAAGCCTTCAGCTTCTTGCCAGTTTTGGAAGAGTTCCGGGAACTGCAACAAGTTTTGCGTTCCACTGTTTGTGGTCATCCTAAAACCACCTCTTTTTTCCAACATTTCAGAGAGTTGATTCAGCCCAAGTGCTGCCATGTATACTTTGCAGATTTGTATTACAACTCTTTTCTTGGACTCACACATACCCCTTCGGATTAAGGGGGATGTTGGAACACCTAATCCTACATGGGTAGGTGTGGAATGCGAAAAGTCACAATGGAGTCCAAGTGACCTTGGAATATGAAACCAAGAGTCACACCATTGTACTATAAATGTACATCTTTGTATAATGGAAAATAAGAAAGCCTCACGCTTATCCTTCATTGTGTTGAGTCTCTTTTGTGTGTGCATTCTTCTTCCTCATACACCATGTGTGTGCTTCAACATGGTGTTTAACATTGTAGGCTTCCATTGGAGGTGCAGGACATAATTGCAGGTGGGGTTTACTCATTGTATGGGATCTGGGTATCTTCAGACTAAGACCAAATTCAAACTGTGTTTCTTTACATCGCCAGTGCTATGCCAAGATTTGGGCCCATATGTAAGTTGTGAGGGAGTGGTATCCTTGAAACCTGGAGATCGACTCAGCAAGAGGAAGACCTGGAGATCGACTCAGTAAGAGGAAGAGAATGAATCAGCAAGAGATCTACTGATCAATCGAGCAGATCAACTTAGAATTCAAGCAACTTCCATCTCATGCCAAGAACTGCAGAAACAGGTGACTGGTTTCCGCCTTATCCACCGAACAGGACAGCCCAAAACCGTGGAAGAATGTCCATAGTCACAATTCATAGCAGGCTTTGTTTCAGATATTTAAGATTAAGGATATGTTTTTTTTTTCTCGATGTTGTTCTTTGGTTTATTTCCTGTAAGCCCAAATGGTTTTTTCTCTACAATTTTTAGATCGCTTTACATAACTGTATGTATTAACATTCTTAGATTTCTTTACATTACTGTATGTTGTAATATTATTATTCCCTTCAGTCATGCTGAAGGAGACAGGACAGAAACTTGGAATAAGATAGATTATGCTAATTGTGATGTTTATAATTCCCATAATGTGCTTATAAAAACTAAACAACTTCTCTTAATTTGCTAGTTGACTGAGTTGGTGAAGTGCAACATTGTGGTTTATTTCTCTTCAACATAGTAAGGCTCATAAAGTGTTGCCCATTACTATTCCTGCATTAATTTTTTGTTGTCTTGTTTTGTATTTCAACCTTAATCCACTGCTTAATAAATCCAAATCTGGAGAGATCCGTTGATTAAGCGTATGGTTTTTTTTTTTTTGCTAGCATTTTCTCATCAATATACATAATGCAAAAGGTCAAATTTGTCAATTAACCACACAAATTGCCAAAATTTTCTTCTTTTTGTCTTTTGTTGGTTTAAAGTATATGTAAAATTAATTTGGAAGGTATATCATACAAAAACCCATTACACATCATAAATTATTCACAACTAAGCAAAGATAATTGAATAAAAGGAATCTAGATTTTTTTTTGAACTACACCAGTAGCTACAAAGATATCTGTCTCATATCGTTCTCTTGGACTTAACTCTTGGGATTTGTGTCCCATGTCCCTCTATCATACATGTTCTTCTATATTAAAATTAAACCCTTGGGATGTGTATCACATGAATTTTCATTTTCTATGTCCCTTTATCATACATGTTTTTCTATATTGAACTTGACCCTTAGGGTGTGGATGATGACATTTTTTAAGCATTCTATAAAGAAACTACCACCTTGTCCAGTGAAATTTTCTATAGTAGCACTAGTTATATGAATTTGTGTTTAATTTTCCTTAGTAGCTTGAGGAGCTGAATCTTTTCAAATGCTTAGGATTAGCCATACCTGACTATGGCTGGAAGTTTGGAACCTACAATAATTTGTTGGTAGGACTTCCCATTTAAGAAAGACTAATAAATATTTAAGAAAACAAATTAGGAATTTTTTTCTTTCAATCAATCTGGGCTACATTTATATCTTCATATGCTATGATTTCTAGCCTATTTATGGCTAAGAATGCATGCAAAGATGTTTTAAACTCTAATCTAATACTAAACATAAATTAAAGTTAGAATTTAGGTGTTATGGTTAAATAATGGGAGAGGAATAGTGCCTACTATATTTTTTGGGTGTATGGGTTCGACTAAGGATTACCTGGAAGAGATTTAAGTAGATCTGAGGTGGTGACTATAGTGTTGTCCATCAAAAACCCTAGAAGATCCATCTAGTACCTTACAAACTTCAAGCAAATTCAAGGGAAGATGTGGGGAAGACTAATGATGGTTGGAGAACATACTACATGGTCTTGAACACGACCATCATGATTTCCAAAATGTGGTGGCTGTGCAAATGCATCTTGTTGTTATGCTAGATATTGCACAAAAAATCTAATTATGTGAATGTCAGTATGCCATGAAGCCACCTTGAAGCAACATAAGTGGAAAAATTGTTTGTAAAAAAAATAAGCGAATTTTACATCCAATGGTTCTCCCTTTTCCATGAGGATTGTGCCTCCAAGTGAATTTTAACATAATCATAACATAAAATATTCACAACCTCCTCAATACTTTTCAAAATCATTATTATGATACCAATTCATAAATGGCATAAAAAATTTGGCCTCTCATGGCGGACTTCAATCTAGTTCCTAGGCAAGGAAAAATTTTCCTCCCAAGATAGAGCTTTGATATGTATGGAAGGAAAACCTCTTGAGGGTATAACACCTACGATATTGCATAAAACCACTATTATGAGCCCAATGTTGAAATGGAGCCAAAATTTTGCATCTTGCAGTTTGATTGTAATCCACCACACTAGTGAAAAAATATGCACATCACAATTTTTAGGTGGTTGAAGGGAGTAGATATAGTGGAATTTGAAAAGTAAAAAACCTCAATGAGCCAAGGTATATATCCCTTGATTTTAAAAACCCACCATTGTTAGATCTAGTAGCAGTATGAGATGGAAACCTTAAGAGGTGACTAGATGTATAGGATGCAATCTTTGTATTACAACAACAACTAGTGCAACCCTCTCATCTCATTTTGTAAATAAAATAACAGAGACCTATAGCTAGTAATTTGGAGAGATTGAGTTCTTTGTTATCTTTTTGAATTAGAGTGATGAAGGTAGCATTTGTGGTTGGAAAGGAACCTCATATTTAGTGTAACTTTTACTTTAATACCTAGACCTCATTTTTAATGGTGAACCAAATGTGGTGGAAGAAATTTGTGGTGAAAACGTGAGGAGTTGGAGATTTTTTGTAATGCATATCTATGACATTCAATTTTACATCTATTAAAGTGACGGGTCTCATGGGACTAGCAACATGTTCTTTCAAGACTAATTAGGGAATGTGTTTGGTGATCATGTGAATGGAAGTGAAACCGTCCTATTTGAGTTTTGAGAGGAGAGACCTGAAAAATTTTGTTGGTTTGTGATAAATATGTTGATGATAAGTTAACTTATTACCTTGATTGTTTTTGAGATGAGTAATTCTATTACAATTCCAATGTCGAATCATCAATTTGTGGAAGAATTTCGAGTTGTGTTCTCCTTCTTGAGTCATTGCACTTGTGATTTATACCAGCAAAGTATTTTTTCTTGTCGATGTCACTCACTAGGGTGGGTGAAAAAATGTTTCTCTTGGCCAGCAAGGGATTTGTCTCTTCCATGAATAATTTTCTTTTGAATGCATGCCATTCTTGATTCTAGATCTTTTGGGCTTGGAAAATGTCTAAAAAGACTATCATGTTCCATGTCTTGAGATGTTGTTTGAGGTTTATAAGTCTTTGTTGGAAATGATGGAAATGATAAATTAGAGTCCTTTTGTGTATGACATCTTGATTCCACCATTGATTGATGTTCTTCTAAATGTATGGGAAGGAAAGCCAAAAAATTTAAAATCTAAAGTGCTTTTTGATGGGGATACTTGGGTTGTGGAGAGTGACGGATATGGGCCAATGATCTAATCTAGTTGAAAGGAGAATATTGGTGTGTATGCCTTGACCACAAAGCATTAAGAATTCTAAAGTCAAGAAATATTCCAATTGCAAACTACATGTTGTGATCCCCCACATTTATTGTTACAAGCATGGAGCCCATTGAGGCTTTCCACATCAATCAGTCTCATATCACTGATAAAGGTGTTGAATGCTTCATTATCTTGATCATGTCTATAAATTTATCCTTTTATTTTACTCTAAGGAATAAATAAGGTTGAAATCCCTTCTTAGAATCTAATGAGAATTTCCATTGAGATGTACAAATTTGGTAAGACTCTGCAAGAATTCGTGTGTTTCCAGAAGAAGATGCACACCATATACATTGGTGATGAATGCATTTTATGAGGATCACGAGGTAAAATTGAGCGATTAAACTTATTTATATGGAAAATTTATTGTGAAGTAGAATCATGTTTAGATTCCAAATAATGACTATGTCACCAACCATGCCTTTGGAATTTATGGTTGTCAATTTTCCCTTTTTCCAAAAGTTTTTGAGTAGGGTTTCTATCATAATACTATAAATTTTTTTCTTGAAACATAAGAGTATCATGTGATTCAATACATATCTTATTGTGTAAGAGTAATTTCTTGCTTTTAACATTAATTTCTCATATATTCAAAGATATCACCTTCATTGACCAGAGGTATCTCTCTAATAATAAATGTAGATTGGTCTTGTGACCTCAACGATTATCATCATGCAAGAGTTATTTTAGATTTTTTATCCAGTTGGGTTGAATCCTAGGGCAAAAGAAGAATTTTGAGATGGGATATTGGCCGAATTACATTTCTTGCTACCTTTCAGGGCTTACTGAATTTGATTTCTAAGGATTGATTGTATGTCCTTCCATGATAGGCATCCAAATTTTTTAGGAATATTCCCTACATACACGTAGAAACAATTTCCTGCACCAAATATTATACCATTTAGACTAAACTGCATCTAGATCAACCTTTTAAGTTTTATGACCTTTCCTCTGGGGTAAAATAATCCCCCAGTCTCTATAATAGGAAATTTAATGATGTCATAAAAATTTTAATCTCGAAACCTGGAGCTTGTGGCATAACTTGTTACTAAAATGTTATTTTGGCTAGAACCATTTCAAGAAAAGTATACTTAACTAACTCCCCCTTCATTTTTCTTACATATTTTCATTATTACTTTTTTTTTGCTGTTGTCTTTTATATGCATTCACTTTTTCAGAGTTATATGCATATAAAAGACAATTAAAACAACAAATGGACTAGCTATATGCATATTCCTATCAGCACAACTAAGATTTTACCCTTACAAAATATTGTTGCATGATTAATATGAATATTATTGTTAATTAAAGGAGAGAGAAAACTTACCCTTGATCATAATTAAAGTAAAATTTACCCAGAAAGAATTCATCAATATACCCAACATCAAGGATGTAGAGGTGATTAGTTATAGTAGCTAAACCCATATAAAAACCAGATCAGAAGTTTGGTACTTGAATAATAACGAACAATAAATTGAATAAAATCACAAGCCCTAGATACTAGCGAACAATAAATTGAATAAAATCCATTTCATACTAGCAAAAAGTAAAATCTACGATGGTTTGGTTTTGACACGGTTTCTACCTCTTTAGGACAAAAAAATGATGTAAATAAGGCCAAAATTGAGGAAGATTTAGGGCCTAAGCTTGCTTGTAATTTTGTCAATATTTGACTCAATAAATCAACTCTCAAATCTATTTTAGTACTCTATTTTATTTCTGGTTTTAGTTCCAACTCTCAAATCTATTTTAGTACTCTGTTTTATTTATGGTTTTAGTTCCATTTGAGGAATCCATCGATCGTACATTTTGAATCAAGGTGTTTCATCGCAATTGTAAGAGTTATTAATGTTTTTGGAGCTTTGAATTGAAAGTGCATACCTTGCTTCCTTGCTCTTTTTTTCATAATAAACCAATATTTTTGTGGAATTTTACTTACTTTTTCATTTATTTATGTGAAAAAACAGATGGACTTGTCTTATAAAATTACTATCGATGAAGAGAAACCTGTCATTGGCATTGTCAGGTGTCGAGAAGGTTGTACATTTGTTGAAATCCGTGATGAAATTATGGATGTTGGAATCGTTGAATACCCTTTTGATTTTATCCAGGATGGAGTAGCTTTAAATCCAAAGCAAGAGAATAAATGGAAAGATTATACAACACTTTTAGGCATCAAGAGGAAACTAGGCACATTTGATGTGGAAACAAGGTGTTCAAATGCAGCAGAAACAAGGGGTTCAAATGCAGTGGAAACAATACAAATATTTGAAAACGTTGAAGAGAATGTGGAGGAACCTATGCATAAACAACCAAGAGTTGAAAATATGCCTTTGTCTGTGGAAGAAGCCACAATTGTTGATCCTTGTGTATTGGCATCTTGGGAAAAAAAAGTGAAAATTTTAATGGAAAAGTTTGTCAATGAGAAACTTACTCTCAAAGTATATTCATAAAAGGGAGAATCTAAAATAAAGATCCATTGTGAAATTTGTGGCATTGATTATGGAATAGGTGATGTATCCTTGGTAGCACGAATAATGCGCAACTTCAAAAACCATCATATGAAAACAACGTCCCATCAACAACGCCTTTCAATGCCAAGTGGTAGTGAAATTCCTTCATGTAACAAAGTACAACAAACAATGGTGGTTGGTGATCGATTTCATATTGATCAAGGAATCAAAATTCTAGATGATTTCAACAAGACACAAGAGCCTAATTTGTTCAAGGTGGTGGAAGAAACACTTGAAAACTATAAGGACATGAAAAAAGTGAGAGTCGAATGTACACGATGCAATAAATGGTTTTGTTTAGTGTCGACAAGTGGTAATATTGTCAGTTCTCTAAATGAACACATGAAATCAAAGAAGCACACTACTACTACTACAAATGAGGCTTCACATCAGGAGATTGGATTGAGCAGTGGAACAGTTGGGAGACCTAAGAAGCCTACCAATGATAAGTCCCAAGAAAGTTTGACTAGCTTCTTAGTGCCAGCATCACCATCAGTATTACATAGGGGTTCTACAAGTGTAACTCCTTCTACTTCAGGTGTGTTAATTAGTGGTTAATTAATAGTTTAGACTAAAATTGAATATGAATTTTTATATTATTTTATTTATCATAGCCATAATTTATTTGTTTTTTACTGTGTTGTCATCTTATTATAGCTCAATTTTCTCCCTTTTTACTACAATTTTGGGGGTATTGGTATCCTTATATTGATAGAAATGGGGAGAGATTGGAAATAAAGGTCCTAATGGATGATTAAAGGGGTGGAAAATTATGGTCCATAGAGAAGCAAACCAAGATCATGCTATGTTATGAGGGTATTGAATGTCGTATTGATGGTACATATAAGCATATTCATTTCCAGAGGGGTTCTGAAATAGGGACCCCTTTTGATTCATTAACATGTAGATTTTTTAAGTTGGTTCCAGAATGTAATGACTTCAAGATGTGATTATATCATGAATCAAGGTGCACCAATAAAAGAAGTGAACGAGATACAGGAAAAGGTAGAATATTGTACTATTTGACTCAAAATGAATTGAAGAATGCTGCAAGGGTTACAAATGCTAACCATAGATCAACAATGCGAGCTCTTTGGTGGGAGAGGACAAAGGTTGCTACACTCTCTATTAGAATGAGATCTCTAAAGGAAAAGTTGTTTGAATCGACAGAAAGGAAGGATGTCTTTAGGTTTTGTAAGGATGTTTGTGAGGCACATAAGCAAGGAAAATTACAAGGTAAAGATGCAGTTTGGGAATTTTTCAAGGATATATTTCATAACTTGATTCATGAAAAAATAGGGAGAAGGTATAGTACATCCACATAATCCCTTTATGAGATGATAAAGTTATGGGGAGGTCCTATATTACATAACTTTATTAGCTTGAATCTGGATGGTCCTTCAATATCTACAACTTTAAGGCAAGTTAGAAAGTCATTGACATATCTCCCAGCGGAGCACGAACACATTTTTGAGGTAGTTTTAAAAATTTATGCTTCTTATAAAGCCAAACATGGTATATATGGACCAATTCCCGTATGCCTTGCTGAAGATGAAACAATTGTGAAAAAATATGTTAGGTGGGTAGCAAAAAGCGATACAATGGTGGGGTTTTGTGGTTTGAAAGAAGAACATCAATGCCAATCACATTTCTTGGTGAAAGTTGGTGAGGGAGATGCAGGCTATGAGATTATAGCAAATTATTTTAAAAAAAATGTTATTAGGCATTATGCACGTGTTATTATTGCAAACCCTTTACATGAAAAACTTCCTTGTTTGGTTGTGGTTGTTCATCCAACATGAAATAAATTCAATGCAAATTTTGTTTATCAACAGTGGGAAAAGGTAGAATTTATGTGGAAGAAACACGTAGAAAACAATTTGGTACCTATTGTTGGTCATTCCTCGGATGGGGATAGCAAAAGAAGATAACTTATGTTGAAGGATTATACATCAACATCAGGTCTTCGATATCAAATTCCTTGGGAAGGGTGGAGGTTAACTGGGTTATAAAATGGTTGCAATGTAAAATGATTGCAAGACCAAGATTACATCCACAACGGAAAAAAGCTAGCGAATCCTTTGTTTAGCGGTCGACGAGAATTGGTTGTAGGAAATGAGTACATGAGTTTTGACCATGTCATAATGGTTTATCACACTTTTAAAGTGGATGATCACAAGCTTAAGTGTGAATATAGAGAGAGAATGGATCGAAAAAATTGGGGTTCTACACAACGCATTGCTTCAAGGCATGTTCAGAGGTGTTTGAAAGAGTTGAGAAGTACACCAAGTGGAAAGTTAGAGAGGACACTAGCTACAGAGACTTACCTAATGATTTTTGCTAACTACATTGACATCTTTATATCTCATAGTTTGAGCCTCTGGGAAAGAGTGCGAAATGCTTAACGAGTTCATCATTTCTTCACATTATGGTTATGTTGGGTACAAAAAAAATCTCATACTAATGTCAACATAAATTTCATCAGCAGAGAGGCATATCAAGATGTGATAATTTCTTGCCATTTTGCAATTTTGTTTATGAGATTGTTTCGAGATCAATACTCTAACTTTCCATGTGTTTTTCACTTGACTGGGTCAGATGTATGTGAGAACTTCTTTAGAAAAGTTGGTGGGATGGTTGGAGTGGAGAGGGCCTATGATTTCACTGACTTGCTTCATGTTGTTGGAACCCTTAATAGAGTTATTGAAGAAGAATCAAATTCCCAAGGGCTTAATTTTAATAAATCCCATAATAAGCAAGAAAACATTTGGAATAAATTGCACCAAGAAAAAATACAAAACATTGACATATTGTTGCAATATTATTTAATATCCACAGACGCTAAAATTGTAGAAGCCCTTAAGAATGGATTGAAGGATGCACAAGACATTTTATCAACTCTTGGAATGAAACTAGAAAATTACACTCAATGTTCTTGGTGGGTTAAACCATGGACAGAGAATAAAGATTATCCAACATTCCAAATTGTGGATGAAGTAGTTGATGATTCTCCACCGAGATGTTCCAACTCTATATTTCAATCTTCATCTTCATTGGTACATGATGAAAATGAATTGCAAATAATGGAAAGTGAGTGGAAACATGAGGTGGATGAAATTTTAGATTCCACTAATGAAAATGTAAGCAAAACTATAAAACCAGTGGTGAATCTTGATGGTAAGGATATGTTCAAAGCATGTTTGGTTAGTCATTTGAATGGAAATCCAACATTATCCAAAGATAGGTTGACAAAAGTGAGAAGTGGGGTCTAATTTAGGCAAGATGGGAATACTCTACAAAAGGGTGTTTCAATTGGCTTTGGAATTGGATCAGATTGTGGGGTGTTGTTTGAAAACAACTCAATTCCCCCCACTGAACGTACTACAAGAAAAGGTGTTCCTCAAAGTAAAAAACAAGGTGTTTCTTATGGAATGTGGTACATTGGAAGGGTTCAAAGAATAAGGAAGAAGGATGGTAATAGGGTGTTTGATTACCATAATGAAATCGACCTTTTGGATAGATTAGAAGGTATCAAGCTTCAATTATGTTGGTATAGTAGAATAAAGGGGCAACGCATGTATAAGTATGATTTTACTGATCATGCTTTTGTACAACTTGAATCTATTATAGCAATCACAAACTTATCATACAATGCCAAGAATGATACATACAAATTAGAAGAAAGTGATTACAAAGTTTTTTCAGATTTTGTGAAAAAATTGAACAAGGTTAATTTTCAAAACATTTTACTTTCACTTTCTTTATGTATTTCCATACGTTGGATTATTTATAAATGGTTTTTGGTTATATTTTTGTTGATTTGTTTGTATGAATCTGATGTTAATTTTGTATTTTTTGGCTTTAGGTCTAGTGAATACTTCAAATGGTGAATGTTTGAGATAACTCAACCTTTTTTTGCTACCTACTTTTTGGTGTAAGTTTCTTTCACTAGCCATTCATCTTTTTGTAGTTGTGTTTCATTCAAACATTAATTTGGTATTTCTTCCATAAAAACAATATAATTACATACCTATAAAACTATATGTACCCCTTACCTCAACACATATATACAATTTTAATATAAGGGCATCCCTTACCTCAACACTTATGTTGGATGCCTTCTACTGTGGTTCTTCTGAATTTGGTCCATTTAATCACGAAAAGCAAGAATAATTGGTTCATTTTTTATGAATATGTTTTGAAGAAAAGTATGTGGTTCTTCTCACTAATGTTAATGTTTTCCTTGAATTTTTAGATTAATGGTTCGCTTGCTAGAAAGGATATCAAGGATCTAATGGCACAAGGTTCAATCAAGATGATTTATGTTCACTCAAGTCAACAAATTTACACTAGAGCAATGGCTAACACATGAAGTGCATTTTATTTTGAATGTTTTTGTGGTAGTTGGATTTCCTATTTTTCAAATTGGACATATAAATCAGAGTTTGTAGCTCAAATATGCCATCAGAGTATTTTTGCAAGTATTTATATTTTGGCCACCTTGATATCATTTTTATTTTTATTTTTGCAGAAATAAATTTATTGTTTTGGAAAAATAGGCCCTTGTAATTTGGCCTATAAAAAAGAAATGTTTTTTTAATAGAGGGGGGTTGGATATTGGATATATCACAGGAGAGCTATTATTCCTGGAGATTTGTTTTGATAATATAGAGGCAGTTGCAGTAAGAATTTTGGGATTCATGTGGTATGGATTTATAGCATTGTATCTCCTTCGTGTTTCATTTCATCGAATGCCTTCTCAATTCCATTGCATATCTTATGCTTTCACTGATTGTTCTAATGAGTTATAAACAGAATTCACAAAACAATTTATGCTATGTTTTTTAAGGGCAATTATGTTGTGTTACTTTCTTCTTATAGAATGAATTCATTATCTAAATGCTCATTCTAATTCCATTTCTCATCCTACACTGCAATGACAAAGCCCTGAAAGATATCAAAGTCTACCTATATTGCCCCATTATCACTACTGTAATTTGTTTAGCCTCGGTTCCTAGTTTCCTTCTTCTAAGTTTAAGATTCATCACGGTGTTTATGTTTCAGTAAGTGTTTCTTTAAAGATAACAACTCATGAGGTGTTGTATATTTTTTCTTGGTGATACATCCACAAGCCTAGTAATTCTTGGTGATCAGGGATGCAGTACAAGAAGGTATGTCTGTTAAATCTTTCAGATTAATTTTATATTTGATTGAATTGTCTATCTGCAAGCTGTTGTAATATAATTTGACTGACCTTGAGAGAGTGGAACTTCAGGCCTTGGTTTGATCAGGGATGCAGATCCAGGAAGAGGCCCCAATAGAAATATATTTGCAGGAAAAAGGAAGACCCATTGGGCGCTTCTAATATTCAGCATTTTGTCACTTATTGTGGGTCAAGCTGTTGCTTCACTTTTTTACAGGTATTACTTTGATGATGGTGGTATTACTTAACAGGTATTACTTTATATAGATATGTAAAGTTCCACATCAAGTGCAGGTAGATTAGCAATTTTTCTTTGGTTGCACATGTCTAGCATATGCAGTTTTTTAAAATGTGCCATTTAGTGAAGTTTTTATTTGATCCATGTTTTCTTTATATTTCTTATTTTAATCATTAATTTCAAACAACTATAGGTACATTTTACAAGGTGATGAACAAGAACAAATAGAACTGCTTGCCGTGCTGCTTGCTAAGGATGGTGAGATATATAACAAGCTTACGTGTTCTTTAGCTCCATAAATATTTGGACACAAGGATGTCAAAAAAGCCTCGCTTCTTCTTTTTGGTGCCTCAACTACAAAATGAAAGGATGGAATGAAGGTATCATTCTTTTACTGAAGAGATGTTATAGAGAAACTTGATTATCCCATTGGTGACTGTCTCAGAAAAATGTCTTGTTATTCTCCCTTATCTGGTCTTTGGAGTCTGTATACAAAGGAAAATTTATATTTATTGCTCACATTTATGTTTTACTTGCAAATAAGAGGTGATTTGCATGCCTGTTTGGATTGACTAAGGGAGGAGATCTCCATCTTTGGAGTCCCTCATAGTTAAAGGGTGGAGTCCTATGGCTGCCTTAGGTTAGTTTCCTTTTTGAACGCTCAAAATTAGCCACTTTGGATTCCCAACATCCCTAAAATAATGCCCAGAATCCTTAAAATAAGTGAGGTTTGGGGATTTTCGTCTTTGGAGTCCATCATTGGCTGATGGGTGGAGGAGGATTACCTCTAGAATCCATTTTTTATGGGCAAAGGTAACATTTCATCCTCTATTAGAGGAAGGTCCTACAATAATAGTTAAATGCTTACTAATTGGTATCTTAGTCTGTATAGGTACAGAGGCTAGCACCTGGCTTTCCTCATTCTCCTTTTCTATTTGTTGTAGGACATTTGCCTATGCAACCTACACTTGATCCTGCTCATCTTCATCTAACAATTTAGATGACTTCTCCATAACATGGCTATGCCGTCACCAACCATTTGTACCCTGTGTCAATATTTTCTATAAGGAAATGGTGTCCACATCAAGTTTTTTCTCAATTTTCTTCAGCCATAATCAAGGATTGTATTAGATGTAGACTGTATTATTAAGACACAGATATTTTAACATGTTTCACCTTTGTGTATTTTTTGAAACACACTCCAATTTGTGAGTGCGAATTTAAGCACAAGTCTGGCTAGGCACTGATATGGCAAATCTCTATAAATTTGGTGCTTTTCCAGCATAATTTACCCACCACATATCTACATAAAATAAGAAAATAAGAAATGACTTATATTACATTTATTTTCAATTTCCTCATTAGGCTAAGATCATCTGCATGGTTATATAACAATTATGTGATGTTCCTCATTGATTAATCATCCTTGATAAAGTAATTTTTTCCCATGTCCTCAACAATTAGGTTGATATAATGGGTAGCACCAGATGTCCAAATGAATGTGGGGTGTTTCTCCATTAACATCTTGTCGGTGTCTAAATAATTAGAACTAGAAGAATTATCTATTATGAATTGTACAACATGTTGCACATGAATATTTTGGATAAATGCATTCAAAAATTCATATAACAATGCCCCATATTTTATTTATGCAAATGCATAACTAGATTTAATAAACATTGTTCCTTTGGGACAATAAACTGAAAAATTTAGGAGGGTATTACTCTTCCTATCCTTCCAACCGCAAGACATTATTGTGCACCTTTTGTTTCCCTTTAATTTTTAAGGTCTTTCAATCTGGTGTTGTTATTTCTCTTTTCCTTTTGAATAATTTCTTACCTGAATCTGTCATAATTAGGGCCCTTATATCTTGTGCCAATAATATCAGCAAAATGAATCATTGCATGGTAGAGCAACTGATCAATGCTAAGTAGTTCATTGCATAGGAAACCATTGCCCAAAACCCTGTCAGTTTCTTCATGTTTTTCATCAATTGATTTGATGGATGGTTATGCCCCGGCTTAGTTATGGGAATGAAGAAAGGAAATTTTCTTGCAGAAGGTGAAACTTTGGAGTCCTTCTCCCTTCTGGTCATCCCCAATATGCACGTGGTTCTTGCAGTTCTTTCTATTCCTCTAGTTGCAGATTCAAGCCACATATCCTTTGTCTTCCTTACTATTCGGATAAGATGGCCTTCACATAGTAAAAAAATTAGAGTGTATGAGCAACTTTAATTTATATAGAATGTATCACTATGGAAAGAATATCCAAAAGATATAAAATAATGTCAACAATTTCTTGCGTACCCTTGATGTCCATAACCCAGATGTGGATTTCAAGGGTTTTAGCGAACAATTTGAACTTATTAAAGAAATGGTTCAACTTATAATGGAAAGGGTTAATGTTAGGATGACTAATGATGGCAGCTCCAACTCATTCATGCTTCATCAAATGAGCACAACTGAAATATTTCAGAGCACCATTGATGGGTCGCATGATACCACAATGTCTGAACAGTCTGAGCAGTTCACTGGCAACGAAAACTCCCAAGTCCCAAGTATGCCAAACTTTGTAGTGGGTTTGAATGATATTGTCAGTGATGTCAAACATATCCTATTCAAGAATGGATTTAGTATCGTTGGGGTTGAAGGGATGGGTGGAAGCGGCAAAACTACCATTTCATTAACCCCTTGCAACAATCCCGAAGTCAAAGGTAAGAACAACTCCCCTGTTTTAGTCGTCACACCGAGCTTCCATATTATTGCTTCCCTTTTGGTTTTTTCAATGCTTATTCTCGTTGTGATTATCATGTTTCTTCCAAAACAATATAGTTTTCATAACTGTTGCACGGTATCCAAAATGTAATGGGCCTTTTGGAGATTATGTGGCATAAAATAATCAGAGGTCGAAGGCTTGTTTTTCAAAGCATCGAGGATGCATACAACCAACTGTAGAAGAAACTCAGTTTAAAAGGAAATCCATGCGGAGCCACAAGTCTAGGTGGGATAGTAATAATTTGTAGTCCCAGTAGTCCATCTCTTCATTCATAAGGAAATCACAACATATCTTCCAGAAGGGAATTTGAATGGATTCAATCCTTAATATAATTGTTCGCTATGATATTGAGTTAGTATTCAGTCATTTTAGTGACGCTAATCTTCACTGGACCGATCATAAGGATAAACAATGGAGATCAGCAAATGTGCTACTCCCCATTTAGTTTTGGGTATAATATTATTATTAATATCATTTTCCTTCCCTGGAGCTTCTCAAGAACAGTCAAAAAGTGACTATGATGCATTTATGGCATTCAAGGCTTCAGCTGATTCAAACAACAAAATTGTCTCTTGGAAAACCAGGGAACCATGCATAGGAAAATGGATCGGTGTCATTTGTCTAAACAATAGGGTTATTCAGCTTGTGTTGTAGAGCCTTGACCTCACTAGTCCCATAGAATCCTTAACTGATTTATACCAGTTTAGCGTCTTCAGCCTCAAGGGGAATTCGTTAAATGGCACCCTACCTGAATTATCAAAGTGGAGAAGCATTAAATTATTGTTTCTCTGGTACAACCAATTCTGTGGTCCACTGCCTTCATTTGTTTCATTGTTAGATCGGCTCTGGAGATTGGATGTTTCAAACAATAATTTAACTGGCGAGATATCATTTTCTTTGAATTTTCTTAGCCATTTTCTCACTCTGAGACTAGAAAACAATCTATTTTCTAGTACTATTGCAGCCTTGAACATGACCAGTCTTCAATACTTTAATGTTTCTGGTAATCAGCTCACAGGGGCCATCCCTGGATCTTTGTCCAAGTTTCTTGATTCGGAATTTGAAAGGAATTTATTTCTTTGTGGAAATCCCTTGTCAAGTTGTAAGAGCAAAATCAGTAATCCTACCACTCCAAGAGGCATTGTGAATTCCAGCCTTGTGACGCAGGATCCAAGTATTGTGCCCTCAACTCCAAGTTCAAAGCCTGAGATGGCACAATTTGGAGCACATTTTTTTGAGATATATGGGCTAGGTAAAGAAGTGGTTGACATAGAATTTTGTGGGAGTGTCTCCTGAGTTGGTGGTTTGAATATGGATGAGGTAACAAAAGCACTTCTTGTTCCTATTACTTGGATTTAGTATGTCAACACTATTTTGGTATCTTTCAGTGTTGTTAAATTTGTTATTTTGTGTGTTTTGTCATAAGCAATGCATTCGACATTGAGATATAATGGTTTTTTGATGGCTATTAGTAATATTGAATTCTGCATTGCATTAAAAAATGTTTGAAGATACTGATATTAGGAAAGAGAATATAGGCAATAATCTAGTATTGTAGTGTAGTAATATAAAAATTAATTATAATCTCAGTGTTGCTGGTGAGGAAGGCCCGAGTTGAGCAGTGCTAGGATTATGGGGTCCTATGGTTTTCCATATCTAATTATCACTTGCATCCTGATATAGAGTAAAAGTCCAGTATTGAATGAAATGCTCATCATAATAGATATCTCAGTACCTTACTGCCTTTTTTAGAGCTGAAAAGATATAGGTTCTAGTGTATGGGTTCAATGGTAAATGAAACACCCATATGAATTGATTTCTTCATGTGCCGAAACTCACTTTCCTTGGATCTTGGGAATCAAATTCAATTTTTTTTCATTCCATCAGGATTCAAAACATGATCTAGCAACAGTGCACAAAATTGGATGGAAATATGAAAAGAAAAATAATTGCATACTAAGGTGGAATCAATGCAACGATATAAATTAACAACACACATAAATTTACTTCCCTTACAAGAATCACACATTATCTCAATTATGCTAACATTTGTCAAGAAACAGTAATGGGCTATGGCATTAACACTATGATTACCTAAAATAGCATCTAAGTGGAAGAACCCAATCCAAGGATGACAGCTTGGGGTAACATATGGGAGTAGTATTATTGTCACTCTAAGAAGCCACCAACTGTTGTTGTCTTTTTTACAACTAGAAATTGCAGCCAATTTCGATAGGTCAGGGCCAACTTTGAGCCCACGCTTAAAGAAGATCTGTGAATGGAGCAGTACAGAATGTGTAATTTTTATTCAGCCTGGTTATTACTGTGCAATGTTTTTTTATTCAGTGTGGCATGTTTCTACAATAGGTATGTGTTTTCCCAGGTGCCTCGCCTGTCAAATCATTTTAGGTTTTGAGTTCTATATCTGGTATTTGTTTGAGTGGGGATTATTTATTTTCTGTTGTATAATCAATAAAATTTTGACTTGTTTTTTCTCTTGAGTGAGGGAAGGGAGGGGAGTGTGGTATTTTTCCAAGTAACAAAAGGGCATTTTTTTGTTTTTCTCATAGGATCCCTGCACCTTGTGTGCCCACATTTTTATTTTTTTATTTTATTTTATTTTTAGTAGGTGGGATAAACAATATTGGGGAATTTGAGCTAGTGACCTTTTCGCATGGAGTGCGTTAACATAACACCCATTCACTGTCAATCCAAAGCCCAATGGCCTTGTGTGCCCACTTGACCCTTGCTCTTCACTAACACTTTTTGCCCAGATTTGTCATGGGGCCCATAAACCCTAGCTCCATTCTCACATGTGAAAATTGTAGCAGAATAGAGGATGTGCTCCAGTATTGTGGCCTAAGAGTGAACCCAAATATGATGAGAACATGGAGGAATAGTTGAACATTGTTTATGAAGCCCAAGATCTAATTGGAATCCATGTGTTGAATGTGTTGAAATTCCATATTTAGAAATTGGGATCTCCCATGGAGGCTGGTGTTGAATGTGTTACAATTCCATATTTAGAAATTGGGATCTCCCATGGAGGCTGGAGATATGTTTAATAATTTTTTTCCAATCTAATGAGACTCCCTCAATGAAGATTGCAACTGAGTTGATGAACATGGAGACACAGGTTTTCAAGAGGATCAAAAACTTCCTCACTCGCTTCAAAGAACTCAAAATGTAATTGGAGGATTGCGGTTTCCATTTCAGGAAAATTGATTTACATTGTACTCATATTGTTCTTTGGAGTCTTCCTACTCCTTAAGAGGTATTTTGTTCCACATATTACCCTATGAGATATTTGTTTGGCACTCTATATGCTATAAGCTATAACAATGTTGTGCATATTTTTACATTAATCAAGAGAGAAATGGCATAGGTAGTACATTAATGATTAATTATTTTAGCATCGGCTATCTAGAAACTAGATTATATCAATTCCAAACAAATATACAATTTTTTAAGTCATATAATAGAAAGTAGACCATTAACTTATGGAATGAAATAGGTTATCTAGCAACCATCATCAATGAAATGACCAAATAGCTATGTTTAAAAAATAGGCTACCTACACACTGAAATATGAAGACCAAAAGGTTCAAAATAGTAAACTGATCTAGTTGCTAAACACTTCTCTATAGAGGAAGTTTTTCACCAATTATGAAAGCACCCATGTTTCCAAATGTTGTAGCTGTGGGGTAGCACCACCATGCTTTTTCCACCACTGCTTGAAAAACAATGTTCCACCATCACTTACATCGAGTTCCTCATCGCTAGTATCATTCTTCATTTTTCTCTTGTCTGGCCTTTGCCTAGACCTTGTTTCTCTATAGAAAAGTTGACACCACCCAAAGGCCAATTTTGATCAAATTGTCTAATCCATGCCTTAAAATATGGTAGAAAAACTTAACATTCCTGATCAATGATTTTGGTTTGAGTGAAGGGTACATTTTTGCTAAGGCCCTGACAAAGGGGTTCAAAAATCAACACCATCAAAATTGGGGTGCATATAGGCCTCGGTTCTCTTGATTAAATGATATTCACTTACCCTCATACGTGATATAATCTAATGAAATGTCGCAATCCCATTGATTTTGAAATTGTGAAAAATATTAAGTTTGATGAATTTTGAATGCGATTTGAAATTCTTTTCCTCCAGCGGACGTTTGATGAGTTTGGAACCACTCTCACATATTCTAAAACAAACAATGGTATTGTTAAAATTTTAAGTAAAAAATCTACATATCCTTTATATTTCTTTTAAATAAAATAAATGACTTATCTTATTGAGAATTTATAAAGGATCACATCACATCATTGTAGAGACTAGACAATATTCATCTAGTTTAGTGTTCCTATACCATAGTCTGTATACACAACATTTTCCAAAAAATAGCAAATTTCTCGTCTATTGCTTGTAATTTGTAAATACTACAAAAATAAATATTGTTACTTATAAATAAGGGTGGTTGTTCATGTCCATTAGAATTCACCATGAATGCACGAGTATAGCAAGATTCTTAGATATGCATTGAAATAACACACAAGGAGGTTGCTCTCTTTATTCCCCTCCAAAGACCCAAATAGGTTGTAATAATTTCCCTTGCTTGAGAGATAATGATTGAACTATTAACTGAGTGATGGGGATATAACCCATCGCTTTATATGGATTTGAGATTTGGGGCCCTAACCTTGGTTGTAGATAGTGGTCTTCAATCTAGAGGGTCTATACTTGTGATTGAACACCTTATTTGGTGCAAACATATTCATAAAAATTGATCAATTGATTTTTCATCATCATATAGATCAATTTATATGTCATTTTATAGACATGCACATAATCAATCTTCCTAAAACATGGTTGATATTTGTATGCCTTAGACCATTAAATGCCGCAAATCATAGTGAGATGTGCTTGAGTGTTGATTGACTAATCACATTGGGAATACTAATGTGCATCTCCTATGTATATCACAAGAAGAAAGGTGAATTGTAGAATGCATGTGGGGTCATAAGAGAGGCATCGTGTCATTATGTTAAGGAAATAAATATAAAGGGGTATAAAAAATGTTAATGAAAAAATGGATACCTACAATATCTAGTGAAAGTAGGGGTTTTTTAAATTGCGAAAATATAATGGGTTAGTATTGGTAGGGGGTTAAATAAAGTGATTTTTAGAGGTATTTTCCAATATGTAGTCAAATTAAGGGTATTTTTTAGTATGCCACGAACGCACGTGCTATGTCATAGGTTAATTGAGTGACACCCCTGTGGTTCTCTCAGGGAATATAGATGAGGGATAGGGAGGATTTTTCTTTGGTAATGTAGCATCTAATGTTAAGAACAATTCTAGAGTTTGGGCTCTTGTAGCAAATTCTAATTTCTGGTATATTTCAACCAGAGCTTCATAAGAAAATGGGGTGTTATTGTTGACTATGGGGGCTTGCATCATTTGATCAATAGCCTGATCGGTTATGGTGAATAAAGCTTTTCCCTGGGAATTGGTTATGGCCCTTTGGTTTGGAGAATATGAGGCATGGCATTTTCTAATGAAATCAGGAGTGTGGTGGGTATGAGGAAAAATATAACGAGGTAAGTTTGACTCCCAAAGTTAGATATCATCTGATTTATCAATGCATTTATCTTCGAGCCAGCAATACATCTCGAAAAGGTCGAGTTCACAAAGTGTTTCATTGATCTTGTACTCTCTATCAACCACATGGATACGATGAAGATCTAAAGGAGGAAATATCAGAGGATTGATGGTTTCCTCTAGTCCCTTATCCTTGGGAGGCATGATGGCTAAGGATGAGAGTGAAAATTGGCTGGGAATATAGGAAATTCTCAGATAGACAGAATGTTATGGGGAGGGAACAAAAAGAATAATCAAAATTGAACAGGTATATGTGTTGAGCTGGAAGTTGATAGTGTCGGGTTTCTGGTGAGAAACCTGCAATTAAAACAATAATTTTGCAACCTATAAAAAAATGAAAGAAGGTTTATATTGAAATTCAGGTTTTTCGTTGGTGGCATGGGTTAACAGCTAAGGAAATTGAATGCTTAACAGATTGATTATGAAGGGAATTAATGCGATTTTATGATTTTAATGGGTGGATGAGGTGGGAGAAGTGGAATGATGAATGCACAATGGTCAAGTAAGCGGTAGTGGTATCGGGAATCAACCTTTCGGAGGGGGGTTTGAGCAATTTCCAGTTTCTATCATGGGGGGTCTGAAAGGTTATGGTGCTACCACGTACTAGTGGGCATGATTTGAAATACTGTCGAGTTTGGACCCCCACCCCCAGAGGTAAAGATCAGTTCACGAAGGGGGGCCTAAATACTGTGAGAGCATTCAGATGTGTGGAGATATGGAGGATATACAATATAATGCGATGAAATGGATTGGTGTGTAGAAATTATATAAATTATGTGTTATATATCCAAGATTCTCCTGATCACACACTATTTTAACTTCATGCACAATACAGAATCTATTCCAATATTGATCATCACATGTGGAAATTAAATCAATTACAATGCACACATGAAACCATAAAAATTCACACACATTAACACAGTTGTTTAATGGGAAAGACTGAAGCTAAAAACCCCAATTTTTTGTATATAATATATTTCATAGAGATCATGTAACAATACTCATACAAATCTGATCATATCAAGCTCTCAGTACAATACAATCACTACACACTAATCAGGCCCGATCTTGCAAATCCATGAAGTGATCTTTGCCACCTGCTAGCCTGCCTCTACTACGCAATCCCTGCTGAAGAATGGCTTTGAATGAAATCGAATAGCTTCGGCCTTTCTCACGCAATCCTCATTGGCATCTCCACTGAGTGTTGGATGCAATCAATGCATCAGTATAGTCACAACTGATAGTCACACTTGCTCTTTCACCTACCTCTCCACTGGTCTCCACTGAAACTATCCATGCACTGTAGTTAACTGATGTATTCTTCAGTTGATTAATGATTTATTATTTAGTGAATTAATTAACTAATTAATTCACATCACTCTCACTAGTGTATCAATCAATTAGACTAGATACAACTAGCTCAACTAAGTCTAACTAAGTTAAACTAAATACAACTCCACCAACTACTTCTATAAATCCACCAAACTCTATCACATGAGTTCTAACTGAAGTCCTCATAAATTAGCTCTAATAAACCCTCAGGAATAGCATAATTCCTTCTGTCAGCTGTTGTGCCACATATGTGCAATTAACTGAAGTGCTCCAAGAGAATAAGATAATGTTTATAGTCCAAATATTATTAAGAGCTAATAATATTCGACATATCTATTTTTAGACTGGAAATCTAAAAATAGATTCTACCCAATATGTCTAAAAATAGAAGTCCATCTATTTTTCCAACTTGACAAACCATCCACAAATAACATCCTGCAACTCATAGAATATGATCGACATGTCTAAAAATAGACTTTGTGCCAAAAATAGCCTACTTGCCCACTTAGTGAAGGCGACTCTTTTCACTAAGCTCATCATGTTGTTGAATCTCAACACTCCCTCTCAACATGATAGGGATTATCTTCCACCCCAATCCTATCTCTATGGTATTCGAATTTTCTCCTGGTGAGCGCCTTCATCAGAATATCTGCATCCTGATCCTCTGTAGGAATGTAAGATAGTAACATGATCTTCCGCTGCACACAATCTTTGATATGATGGTACCGGATGTGAATATGTTTAGATCTATCATGAAATACTGGATTAACCGAGAGCTTAATGCAACTCTGATTATCACAATATATCACAGTAGGATCTAAGTGTGAACTGAACAACCTAACCAGGATCTTCCTCATCCATATAGCCTCACATGCAGCCAAAATTGTTGCCATGTACTCAGCCTCTGCTGAACTAAGTGCCATGGATCTCTATTTCCTATTGTACCAAGAAACTGCTGTAGACCGGATACTGAATATCCCTCCATATGTGCTCTTTCTGTCCGTTGGGCTCCCTGCCCAATCTGCATCTGTGAAGCCATGTAGCTTCAACTCATTCAACTGTTTGTACCATAATCCATATCCAAATGTGCCCCTGAGATACCTTAGGACATGCTTTCCTGCCTTCCAAAAGAGCTTGGTAGGCTTAACCATAGCTTGTGAAAGCTGGTTAACAGCATAGCATATGTCTAGTCATGTATTGACTAGATACATGAGCGAACCAACCAATTGTCGATAAAAAATGGCATCCACTACCTCTCTCTATGTAGCATCCTCTTTCCTCCAACCACCAGGAAGAGGAGTGTCGATAGGCTTGCAGCCTTGCATGTTGAACTTCTCCAGTATCTCCCAGGCATACTTGCCTTGAGACACAAACAGTCCACCCTTCTTCTGCCAAATTTCCAATCCCAGGAAATAATGAAGGAGGCCCAAGTCATTCATCTCAAACTCCTTTGCAAGATCTACCTTGCATGAGTGTATCAACAGTTCATCACCTATTAGTATCAAATCATCTACATAAAGTAAAATTATCAACAACTTACCCTCCACCACAATCTAGTATAGGTTCGGATCCGCCTCACTCTTGGTAAAACCAAAGCTAGTGAAATAACTGTCTATCCATGTGTACCAAGCACGAGGTGCTTATTTCAGCCCATACAGTGCTTTTTTGAGCCTACACACATGCTACTCGATGCTAAAGATTTTGAATCCTTCAGGCTGATCTATGTACACCTCCTCCTCAATGACTCTATTGAGGAACGTAGTCTTCACATCCATCTGATGAATGTGCCAACCCATCTACGCTAAGAGAACAAGGATGGTCCGTATGGAAGAATACCTTGCGACAGGTGCAAAGGTTTATTCATAGTCGATCCCCTCGATCTGTGAGAAGCCTTGGGCAAAAAATCTTGCCTTGTACTTCTCGATTCTCCTGTCAGGAGCTTGCTTCACTTTGTAGATCCATCTCGAACCTATCACTGATTTCCCTTCTGGCCTTGGGAAAATCTCCCATGCACTGTTTCTGACAATCGAATCATACTCTTCCACCATGGCATCTACCCATGCGGGATCCTCCATAGCTTCCTCGAAATAATATGGCTCTGTCACGATACACTTGCTCATCAGAGCCATGTATCCAGTAAATCGGTCAGGTGACTATCTCTGTCTGCACTATGATGTAGGTGCTCCTACATTCTACGTTGCATCAAGATTCAGTTGCTCAGCTTCTGTAGTGTGCTTCTGCCCTTTGATGTTTGGTGCTGCATGAATGGTTTCTTCCACTCCATGAAACTCCTCTTATAGCTGATCCACATCCAGAGACTCATCTTTAGGAACTAGTAGCTCCTCATCTGCATGAAATTGTATCTCCCTCTCAAGCGACAACTTCATGGATTTCTCCTCATGAAATTTGATATCCCGTCGCACAACAGTCTTCCGACTATTTGGAAAATACACACGATAATTGTGGGGTGTTTTTGTGTACCCCACAAATATCCCAACCTCTGCGGTCAGCTCCAGCTTCTTCCTGGCATCCTTCATCACATGAATGTAAACAGGAGAGCCAAAAATCTTCAAATGAGAAATATCAGGCTTCTTACTAGAAAATGCCTCTTCGGGTGTACTCATGCCAAGTACTCTATGAGGACAATGGTTTTTCACATATACCACAGTGTTGCATGCTTCATCCCACAAGTGTATGGGAAGGCCTTGAACATGCAGCATCACCCGTGCAGAACCCACTATCGTTCTGTTATTTCTCTCCGCAACCCCATTTTGTTGTGGGTTATGAGGCGCTATGAGCTCTCTTCGAATTCCTTTTACGCTACAAAAGTCTTTGAATTTTCCAGAGATGAATTCACCACCATTATCGCTCCCAAGAGCTTTCACCTACTTCCCTGACTCTTTCTCAACCAGCGCCTTGAACTCATAGAACTTTGAGTATGTCTCGCTCTTCTTCTGCATGAATAAGATCTAGCACTAACGAGAAAAGCATCAAAAAATATCACATAATACCTGTGCTTTGTTGTTGAAGCTACTGAGAAAGATCCACACACGTCTATGTGAATTCTCTCAAGGATCGTCGTGGCGCGAGTATCCTTCTCATGAAAAGTGGTCTTCACAAATTTTCCCAAATTACATCCCTTGCACTAATCTTACTGTGCAAGTGTACCCTTGGTAAGCCCAGTATAAATATGTTGCAAAATTTTCAAAGCGCCATGGTGAAGATGGCCCAATATCCTGTACCAAAATTTGCCCTCATCTTGGCTCACCACTAATTCTTCTTTTCCTGCCATTGTTGTGCATCCATCTACCTGTAATTAATAAATGTTCTTAACTCGAACCCCTATCCTTCAGGTTTCACTAGTTGCTTTACTGCGCAGGAAATCATTTCCCTCGCTAAAGAAAACATCATAGCCCTTGTCTTACAACATCTCCATAGAGATTAGATTCTTCTTCAATCCTGGAACATGCATGAAATCCTTCAATATGAAAGGTTTACCAGACTCCCTCTCAAAGGAAATTGTCCCGATACTAGTCGCACTGTATCTACCATCATCGCCCATCTCGATGTGCACTCCAATATCCTTCTCATCCAAATCACTAAACAAATCTTTGTCTCCGGTCATATGGAAAGACGCACCACTGTCAAGAAACCACACTGATCCCATCACACTTGAAACCAAGCATGCGATCAATGAAAAATCCAACTCAAACTGCGAAGCTAAGGCCTCTCCAGCTACAGATTTAGCATCCTGCTTATTTTTCTTCTTCTATAGACAATTAGTGGCGTAATGTCTATGTTGGTGACAATGAAAGCACTTCACCTTAGACAAGTCCTGCTTCTTGCCTTTCGCACCAGATTGAGAAGGATTTTTCTTTCCCTTCCCTTTTCTTGCTTTGGCAGCCAAAGTGAAATTTTATTCATCTTCATTCTTCGATGAATATCCATCCCTGGTACCCCGCCTTATCTCCTCCTACACAAGATCCGACCAAAGTCGCTCCCATCCTGGTAGTTTCTCCCGACCATTGACAAAGTCCTCGTAGCTATTCCAACTCTTCAGAAGCCCAAGGAGAGCCAAGCTCACCAATTCCTCTTCATCTACAGTAACCCCCACACTTCCCAGCTCATCCTTGCAGTGGACAAACTTCGTGAGGTACTTGGGTATACTGTCGCCTTTCTCCATTTTTATTTTTCTGAGCTTGTCTTTAAGCGCAAACTTCCTTTAATCGCTTCTTCTTTGGAACAATTCTGTCAAATATTTCCACATCAAGAATGGAGAAGCTTTACCATGAATTTTTGACACTATTTTATCCTTCACACCTTCCAACAAAATCCTTCAACATTTTTCTGTCTTCTTTTGCCATGCGTCAAGTGCGGTTGCATCGCTAGAAGCAGGTTTTGGAATTTCTGCATCTATGAACTCCTTCAACCCATTATCATCCAGCATCACCTCCATCCTATCCTTCCACGAAATATAATTCGAGCTGCCATCAAGGGAATACTCCAATTGCAATCCATTGAAATACATTTCAATGAATGCTTAACTTCGACACCAAGAAAACACTGTAGCAAATTCGAATTCCACCAGTACAAAATTCTACCGCTTCACTAATTGCAATCTGCTCTGATCAATATCCCTCTGCTACCATGTAGAAATTATATAAATTATGTGTTATATATACAAGATTCTCCTGATCACACACTATTTTAACTTCATGCACAATACATAATCTATTCCACTATTGATTATCACATGCGGAAATTAAATCAATTGCAATGCACACATGAAACCATAAAAATTCTCACACATTAACACAGTTGTTTAACAGGAAAGCCTGAAGCTAAAAAACCCCAAATATATGTGTATAATATATTTCATATAGATCATGTAACAATCCTCATACAAATATGATCATATCAAGCTCTCAGTACAATACAATCGCTACACACTAATCATGCCCGATCTTGCAAATCCATGCACCGATCTTTGCCACCTGCTAGCCTGCCTCTACTGCGCAATCCATGCTAAAGAATGGCTCTGATTGAACTTGAATTTCTCCAGCCATGCTCATGAAATCCTCATTTGCATCTCCACTAAGTGTTGGATGCAATCAATGCATCACTATAGTCACAAGTGATAGTCACACTTGCTCTTTCACCTACCTCTCCACTGGTCTCCACTGAAACTGTCCATGCACTGTAGTTAACTGATGTATTCTTTATTTGATTAATGAGTTATTATTTAGTGAATTAATTAACTAATTAATTCACATCACTCTCACTAGTGTATCAATGAGTTATACTAGATACAACTAGCTCAACTAAGTGTATCTGAGTTAAACTAAATACAACTCCACCAACTACTTCTATAACTCCACCAAACTTTGTCACATGAGTTCTAACTGAAGTCCTCATGCATTAGCTCCAGTAAACCCTGAGGAATAGCGTAATTCCTTTTATCAACCACTGTGCCACATCTTTGCACTTAACTGAAGTGCTCCAAGAGAATACGATAATGTTTATAGTCTAAATATTATTAAGAGCTAATAATATTCGACATGTCTATTTTTAGACTGGCAATCTAAAAATAGATTCTGCCCAATATGTCTAAAAATGGAAGTCCAACTATTTTTCCAAATTGACCAACCATCCACAAATAGCATCCTACAACTCATAGAATATGATCGACATGTCTAAAAATAGACTTTGCGCCAAAAATAGCCTGCGGGCGCACTTAGTGAAGGCAACTCTTTTCACTAAGCTCATCATCTTGTTGAATCTCAACATGGTGGGGTTGGGAGTTGTTTTTTAATGAAATGGTGGTGAATGAAATATGGTTTAAAAACATAGGATAATGTTAATATCTGAAATAACCATATAAACCTTAAATTAAACTTCTTATTTTTAAATATTTCTTTTGCACATAAAAATAAAAAGAATGACTATTTATGGTGCATTAGACTAGCAGCCTATGCATTTTAAAAATATAAAATGAAGCTTGTTAGAAAATTAAATATTACAGAGCAATGAAACACATAAAATATGCAGAAAATACAAGCACACAAAATACATAAAACCAGAGAGACACAGATATACGTGGTTCACCCAGTTTGGGCTACGTCCACCCCGAACAGCCAGTCCTTCCTTTCTATTATCCAGCAAAAATGAAGAGACAAAACCTACAGTAGATCCGCTGTAATATCCTCTATTCTCTCTCTCAGGCTCCCTCTCTATTTCTCGCTCCGAGAATACACTCATAATACACAGCCAAAATACAATGCCCTCATATATACAAGGGGGTTGCCTTCTAGGGCAAAAAACCCTAATCTAAACATAACTTCTACCGTCAGATCATTTGCCTAATGAACGACCCAGATTGACTAGAAATTACTATACTTTTACAAGGCAATTTTACATCTATTTTTAGCTTCGGGGGTGCTGCCCCCAAACCCCCGCCAGGGGGGGGCTCCGAAAAGTGTTGCCGCCCCCCCTGGACCCCCCACGGCAGCGATTAAATTTCGGGCGGCGTTGCCGCCCCTTTTAAGGTACAGGGGTCCAATGCTGTGATACAAAGTAAACAAGATAATCAGGCTCCACACCCAACAAAGCTTTCCTTTTCTTTTGCTTCCCTAACATTTTATTTTTCTTTGCCTTCTTTATTTAGGGCAGCTAACATCTATCATTTTATTGATATGGATGCATATAAAACATCAAATTTTCCTAACATTTTTTACTTTTTCATTCTTTTGCATCCATATCCTACCTTAACATTTTCAAAATTATTTGACTATTATGCTAACTTTATCAAAACTAGATAATTTTACAACAGATGTTTCATATACAAATGTGGTGATGGTTGTCGAGTGGGTCTATTCGCTTGGTCGATTCACTACTATTTGGAGGAAGTTGGAGATGGAGTTTACAGGGTCAAATGGAAAATTAGTTTTGCTTTAGGGTATGCATTCTTACCCTCCATAAACCGTCTCATCACACTGGATAGAGGATGATCATAGTCATGGTGACATCGAATGGGTTGTGGAGTTGAGATTTTTTGAGGTTGGGGGTCAGCCCAAGCCACCACACACATACATAGAAGTTATTTTGGACAAGTATGTGGTAATGTTTGGAGACATACTGGAAATCACTTGATCGGTAATTTGAGCACACGATTGAGTTAGACTCAAAGGTAAAAGCAGTGATTACCACCTCGTACCAACATCCTAAGGCTTACAGGGATGAGATTGAGAGGTCTATTCATGAGTTTTTGGCACTTGGTAATATTATGCCTAGCTCTAGCCCCTTTCCTTCATCATTTGTCCTAGTGAAGAATAAGGATGGGAACTTACACTTTTGCATAGACTACCATAACCTCAACAAAAAGACCCTGAAGAACCACTACCCCATCCCACGCATAGATGAGCTAATGGAAAAGATAAGAGGGGCTATTTTCTTCTCCAAGATCGACTTGCATTCAGGGTACCACCAGATCATAGTGAGGGATCAAGACATCCCTAAGAGAGATTTTAGGTGTCACTACGGGAACTTTGAGTTCTTGGTTATGCCCTTCAGGATAACTAGCACACCTACTCTTGAACCTCAAAATTGTTCTTTCTATGACACTCTTTTTCATCACTTCTTCCTACCTTTTCATAAATCCATAACTCAAATCAATGATAAATGACAAATTATATCTCAGAGAATTCATTTTAATGATCTCTATTTCATATTTTTATGTTTCTTGTTATTTAAATGAATTTTTGTTACTCAGCTACAGAACATGTGCTATTCTACAGCTAATTGTTTTTTTTGCAGCTACTGTGATGGTTTGATAGGTTTTGAGGAGTGAATGAAGGAATGATTCACATGTGAATATTTGGAATGATCCACACATGGATCCCATCATATCCACCTGTTTCAATTCGACAGAAAAATGTCCATATCCTCGTATTCAAACTTTGGTCAAAGGTCCGAGAACGAAAAACTCTTGATTTTCTCTGACGTAGAAAATAGAGAGTTAGCTACTTAGAATTTTATTCTGTATTTCAGTTATAATTTCCATCTGTAAGAAAAAATACCTCAAGACAATTACATTAAAATTTGTTTAAATATCATTCATTTTGAAACCGGAAGACAGTCTTAATTATTGTGAATGTTGTGTACGCTTTAAAACTCTATTTTTGATAATACGAAGACCATGTTAGTTTGTCCGAGATCCTTCTTGATGCATGCATATTCTGTAGGATTTCAACACGTTCTGTTGCAGAGGGCCCCTACATAGAAAGGAGGTTTCATTAGTTGTTTTACTTTGAATTTTATTAGCTCTGTTTTTTCAATTCATAGTTAAATTTGCATTGCTTTTATAGTTAAACTGCAGTCGATTCTTAGATTAAATTTCTTACTATTTGATAGATTAAATTCATGAATGCTTTCTTATAATTAATTTTAAATTAATTGTGTAATCTTATGCTTATCGAAGCATTTCAAGAAAGTAGTTTTTTATATTTTCCAAATTGTATTGTGTTTGAAGCATTGGAGCATACAGTTATCTTAGTTTTCTTTTACATGTTTTTATAACGCTTTCCTAGATTAAATTTTCAATTAAATGTATAATGATATGTTTGTTAAATAATTTCAAGAAGATGGCTTTGTCATTTTCCAAAATTGAATGATATTTGAGTATTTGGGCATACAGTAGTTCAGTTTCCCTTGCACATGCCTTTTAATTTTTTTTCTTAGATTAAATATTTGACTAAATGTATAATCAGATGCCTGTTAAATCATCTCAAGAAGATGGCTTTTTCATTTTCCAAAATTGAATGATATTTAATTATTTGGTCATATAGTATTTAGTTTCCTTTTACATGCTTTGTAATATTCCCAAATGGGGAAGCAACAATAAATGAACACAAAACTTGAAGTAGCAGTGATAAATCAACACATAAAATGTAAGAAGATCAAATAGCCATTATATCAATGTCATAGCAGAAAATATATACAATAGATTGAGGAAATAATCACTCTAGTTAGGCACAACAAGCCTAAAGAAAACATGTACATGAAGTATGAAGAACATTTCTACACAAATAATGCCCAAGGCTATGAAAGTGCAGTTTTATTAAGTATAACTATTGATGGAAAGTGTCAATACACAAATCTGCCAATATATGGCTCATACAATGTTGGGAGCAAAGATCTAAGCTCCCAAACACAATCTCAAGACAATATCGAAAGGATTTCCTGAAATATGCCAAAAGTGCAAAATGTCGGAATGCAGTCCTAGGACTGAATAGTAGATGCAACTCACTAAATGGATGGAGATGGCTGAAGATGTTGCATAAGATGAATATAACTAGTCCAATGGATCTTCCAAGTGAAAGGCTGATCCAATCACTGAAGATCTCACCCTCCGATCAAACCTTGCAACCCCTCACTGCAAGTCCTCACTGAAATAATGCAGTCAAGGAGAGGTACTGCATTGTAGGTGATGGAAAATCTATTGGAAAAGTGCCAATATGTGAAATAAGCTCCATAATATTCCTCATTGATCTCCCAAAGGAAATAAATCTTCCTCCTCTGAAAAACTAGCTCTGGAAGTGGTGTTCTCAACCCTCCACTACAACACCCTGCAACACAATCCAGCTCTAAACAGAAATTATGTTGTAGCTAATGGAGGTAGCTTAGACTCAATCCTAAATGTGGAGAAATGAATTGAAATCTCCCTCAAGATTCCTCTCAAGAAAATACATGGAATTCCTAAACAGTAATAACTTGTGCTAAGCAGCACATCAATCTCAACTAAACAGTTGACGAATGCACAATAGTCATGCAAACCACAAATCCAATAATCAATTACATGTATTGCTATGGCTGCCTTGCCTTGCTTATAAAAAATTGGAAGCCTTATCATCATGTGTCCCACTCATTATGGTTTCCTTCACCAAGGAATCTTCCTCCCACTATCACTGCGTTGTCTCCATAGATGATCTCCACCATTCATTCCAACGTTGTTGACTTGGTCAAACTTGACCTTGTCCACATGTATTTTCCCCTATTCACACATGAGGGTGAAAAATACAGCTATTATTATGATCCCTTTTCACATCATGAGGGATTTTATTCCTATTTTATAAATGTATGGGCCTCCTTATCCATTTATTCATCTCCTAGGTGTCAAAAGAAAAAATCAATATTCCAATTAGCTGCATGCTAATTTTGGAATATTACAGTCCTCCCCTCCCAAATGTTTCTTTTCCTTGAGAAACTGCAAGGATATAACTAATAATTCTCCCCTCCTCCTCCTATATCATCCACATATGATAAACTCCTCCAAGGAATAAGATGTTGTCTGATCAATAAATCTCCATATTTCCCCTCCCAAGCATGCAAGCTAGCTAAATAGCTATCATCATGAAGAAGTAAAATACTCAAGGAGGAAATAAGGTGTTTTCTAGAGGTCCCTTTGAGGCATGGGATATGAAATGCATTGGGAACCATCATTCCCATGTGGATCCTCCATCCCCAAGCTATCATCCATACAAAATGAGCCACCCTCCAAAATGGTAACTCATGAAAATCCTCCTCCACCTTTGGCTCCTGCAATGTAGGTGGGTTGAATAACTAAACACGGTAGACAAAATAGCCTACCCCATGTTTTCCATCTCTCCACTTATGATAAGTGTAGAGTAGCAGCTGATCTTGGGCTGCAATAATGTTTCCCTCAAGTGGCAAGAAGAAGATTAGATCTCCAAAGATCCTCTCTCCAATTTCATAAATCAAGCTGGCCCAAAACATCCCATATATGATGAATAGGACATGATCATCATATGGCATCCAAATGAGAAAAATATTGAAGGTTTCATGTAGTTCTTAAAGGTACCAAAATTTTCCCAAGTGGTCACAGTGCAATTTTTCTAATTGTTGTTGCCAATCGTAATATGGCAAGCCATATCCCATGCTCCTATTGAAGCATGGAACATAAAAGGTGTGGAATTTTCATTCCCCATGGACACATCTAACCAATGTTTCTCTCCTCCCAACATGCTCCCCATAAGGAAAATAACAACATAAACATAGGGAACCATAATCAGAATCATGCTAGCTGCAATATGTAACAATGGAGAAGGACAACGGTCCGTCAAATGAAACCAACACATTTTTACTCTCAACTACATCATAAAATGACATGATGTGTGGCTTTCCAACCACTTTCTTGCTGCCCCAATATCCTCACAAGTTTGGAGAAAGTGTATGATGTATGGTGCAAAGTGAGCATGCTCTACATAAGATATCATCTCCCCAAGACCTCTTACGGAGTGGCCATCATCAATGTTTCTTATGGCCTCAAGTATACCATGAAGTCTAGAAGAAAGAATTCTCCTTCTTTGAGCAATGTCCTGCACATATATGGTTAAGGAATGCACATATCCATTATATAAATCATTATGCAACCAAACAATATCCTTACCATATGCTTTGCCCATGCAAATGGAGTGGCTCATAGATGAATCCCCTCTCATTCTCAAAGAGAAAAGAGGTGGTTGTGTTAACTCCCCCAAATAGTTATGTATCTCCTCCATCTCCACATTATCCATGCATCTCCTCAAATGCTGATATATCTCCTCCTCAAATCCTTCCCAAATGTACCCCTCCATGATGGTGTGGTATGCTCTCGTATAATAAGTGTGGCTGAAAAGGAAATCTTCATGAGCTTCTTGTAGTAACTTCTTATTGAGCTTGGAAGCTCTAGATAAGAAGATCCTACCATGATAGTAGATGACCCCATATCTTACTGAATATCCCTCCTCACGCAATTGGTCATCCAATATCATAAAAGTAAAAATATCCTTGGAATATTCCACCAACATCTGGGATTTCCAATATGGATCTATCCTCCATAGTGACAGTAATGATGATCTATCACAAATAACATTTTTCATATGGTTGTCCTCCTCTTTCACATCTCCCATGCTAAAGATGCAATTTGGAAGGCTTTTATCCTTCCCATGCTGCTCCTACCATAGTGCAGATCCTGGAATGAGAGTGGGTAATGATGATGTTGGGAGAATGCCTCTCCTCTCCTTGAGTCTACCCAAGAATCTCATCGCTGTACCAAGTTCTCCCAAGGTCCTCACCCCTCTAGAATCAATGAGTGGTGCATCCAAATGTGAAGCATCTCTCATCATCTGCTGAACTGGTGGTCTCCTTGGTGAGATGCCTCCATGAAATGTGACATCAATATCAAGAGTGGACTGCATATATAGATGGAAAATCTTTCCCTTGCCCTCACTGCACAAATAATTCTATCCCTCTTGTGCATAAACCCTCTAAAATACATAGGGGTATGTGCTCCTCATCATAGGATGCTGGTCATCCTCCCTACCTCCTCATTTTATCTGCATGGTTTCATAATCTGTCAAAAATGGCACATGTTGATCATGGGTTGTGCCTTGATCTTCACATATGAGATCCTAGGGAATTCCTTGCAATGAAACAAGAATCCCTCTTGTTGGAGAAAGTGCTCCAGCTACCCCTGCATGAGGTGCTAGATATGCTCTAGATATGACAACGATGTTGCCCTCAATCTTCTCTTCCACCTTAATATGAATGGGAAACTTTTCAATAAGTGGATCCTCTTTTGAAAATGGGATCTTCATGCCCTCTTCTCCAAGAATATGAAACAAATATCTTGCCTCTCCAACAGTTTTCTGAAATGGATTTGATTTTATAGGTCCTTCCAAACCATGCAAAATTTTGGTTTGTTTTGGTTTGTTCAAATTCATCAAAGGTGTTTCAGAATGTCCTCCATCAAACCTTTCTACTAATATCTTAGTGAACTTTGCATAAGAAGAATTATTTGAATTTCTTAATTAAAATGACTCAAATATCCACCAAGCATAGGCCTTACCTTCAAAATGCAACGCTACAACTTTGATGGCTTCATCTTCAAAAACTTGGTGCTGCTCCAAATAGGTGTGTAGCTCCTCCACCCAAGCTCTAGCTGAACATGTTGGTGGCCCATCAAAAGTAGATAGAAAAAATCCACCCATGTTATTCTGCTTGCTCCTCTCCACCTTGATCTTGCAAAACTCTTGGAAGGTGATGTGATCCTTGAACCTCTTAGTTTGAGATTCATATTCCTGCAAAGAATCCCTAAGAGTCTCATCCTTAGGCATTTCTTCTTTTTCCAACTTCCTCATAGTAGATCTGGACATATGACTGCGCTATGCATCATAATGTGTGGCTGCATGATCACACTCATTATGTAAAAATCTAGAGCTTGCTTCATATTCAAACTCTCTTGGAGATTATCTACACATCTCCCTTCTCATCTTCTTAAGATCTCCATGAATGCTCTGCAAAGTTTGAGAAAGAAGCTTTGAAAGCCTCTCTTCCTTCCTTCCTCCAAATAATGGAGTATTTTTCTTGTCTTTCCTATTTATTTATTCTTCTTCTTGTCCTCCTGACAATATAATGGCTGAGATCCACAGGTTGAGCCAATATTATGCTTTGATACCACTGTAATATTCCCAAATGGGGAACCAGCAATATATGAACTCAAAACTTGAAGTAGCAGTGATAAATAAACACATAAAATGTAAGAAGATCAAATATCCATTATATAAATTTCATAGCAGCAAATATATACAAGATCTTGAGGAAATAATCACTCAAGTTAGGCATAGCAAGCCTCAAGAAAAAATGTACATGAAGTATGAAGAACACTGCTACACAAATAATGCCCAAGGCTATGGTAGTGCAGTTTTATTAAGTATAACTGCTACTAGAAAGTGTCAATACACAGATTTGCCAATGTATGGCTCATACAATGTCGGGAGCAAAGATCTAAGCTCCCAAACGCAATCTCAAGAAAATCCAGAAAGGATTTCCTGAAATATGCCAAAAGTGAAAACTGTCGGAGCAGTCCTAGGACTAAATAGCAGCTGCAACTCACTAACTGGATGGAGATAGATGAAGATGATGCATAATATGAATAGGCTTCCTCCAATGGATCTTCCAAGTGAAAGGTTGATCCAATCACTGAAATTCTCACCCTCTGATCAAACCCTGTAACCCCTCACTGCAAGTCCTCACTGAAATAATGTAGTCAAGGAGAGGTACTGTGCTGTAGGTGATGGAATGTTAGGTCCCTATATTACTAGTATATTACCTTATTGTTGTTAGTGTAACCCCTTTATTGTTATTATTGTACCCTTGTAACCCCCATTTTTTTTATTATTGTGCCCTTAAATTATTATTATTAGGTCGGCTAGGATTACATTGTGGCCCACTAGGATTACATTATGGCCCCATGGACTCCTATATATAGAAAGGAGGTTTTGTAAATTGAATCATCCAAGAATTGTTCATTTAATGTAATGTATTGGAGGTTTCCCCCTCGAAGTAGCTTATTTCTAATGCGTTCATATCTCTTTTCTTCCTATTTTGGAGAGTAGTTACACAACATTTGGTATCAGAGCTTTGGATTCTAGGGTTTATTTGCTCCAAACGAGGTCATTGTGGCATTTCGCTATAACTTATTTTCTACAGTTTCAGAAGATAAAATTTTAGGGTGCGAAACCAAAATCTGAGAAGCTTGTCTAAAAATTTGAACTTGGTTAGCAATATTTGCGGAGATATCATGTGGAAGTTAGGTATTTCCAGGCTCCTAAACAGGTCATCGTGGCATTTGCGCTATAAATTTTTTTGTACGAAGGTTCAGAGCCTGAAATTCATATGGTGCGAAGCTGAAAGCCTGAGGAAATTCGTCAAAAAATTTCAGAGCTTGGTTCGCAATATTTTTGGAGATATGATCTGTGCAAGGTAGTGCTTTTTCAGGCTCCTGAATTTCATCTCAAAGAGGTGATCGTGGGAAAAGTTCAAGAAACCTCTCTCTGGGCATCGGATTGGAGTGCCGTAAAAAGTGGTAGAAATTACATAGAATTTAGTTTTGTGGCTATCAATTTCAGAGACAAAGAACAAAACAGTGACACGTGGCAAGTCGTACAAGTTCGCACTACTGAACCAGTCCATAATTAGGTCATTGTGGGAGATTGGACACAACTTTGTCTTGGAGAATCCAAATCAGGTCAGACCTATGGCATTCGAAAGATAATTCATAGGGCTATGTTAGTACCAAAATTTAGATATTGAAGTGCTACAATCACAGAAATAATCCAATTTCAATATCGAGCTCCTCAAAAGCAAGAAAAAGGTGTCTATTTTTTTTTCCAAATTGCATATGTCTTGTTTGAATAATCAAGTTAAATTGATCCCAAGGGAATATTGTAGAATAGATATCAGTATTGGATTCTAAAATGGCCCCTAAAAATAATTCAACACCCATTAAGCCTTTAGAAGGCTCTACTATGACTCATGAAGATGAAGAATGGCAACATGACATATCAAAATTACAAGAGAAAATGCAACAAATTTCGCTCTCGCAAAGAACAACAAAAAATGAAATGGAAATTTTGAAGAAAGGCGTGGAAACTAAGATGGATGGTTTGAAGAAAGGCATGGAAGCTAAGATGAATGATTTGGAAGCTAAGATGGATGGCATGGAAGTGGGCATGGAAGCTAAGATGGATGACATGAAGAATGATCTAAAAGCATACATGGAAGGCTTGATGACAAGTTTAAAACCATAAATGATTCCTAATGTCGAAAATATAGTAGAAGAAACTCATGATGAGAACAAAATAAATGTTAATCGTGATTTCATAAACTCTAATGTTGGCAGGAAGAACCACCATATTCCAAAAATGGATATAAGGAAGTTTGATGGAAAGGATCCCGTGACATGGATACTACAAATGGAGCAATATTTTGATCTCCATAATGTGAAAAACACACAAAAGGTATGCATTTCAACTTTACATTTAGAACAAAATACATTTGTATGGTATCGATGGCTTTTTTCCTGTAAAAAAAGTGTCACTTGTTCAATTTTTACGGAGGAAATGATAGCACATTATGAGGATAAAAGAGCAACACCTTCTTTAGCCAATTGATAAATCTCAAACAAAAGGGTTTAGTGGGGCAGCACATTGAGGACTTCCAAAAATTGAATATAAGGGTAGCTGATATTCCAGAGGAACACAGGATTGATCTCTTCATAGTCACTTTAAAGGATAACATCCAACATGAAGTTCGCGTTCTAGAACCTGATTCATTGGAGAAGGCATTCAGGTTGGCAAGAAAAGTTAAATGTAAAATTATGGTGACAAGGAAGCCTACCACTCAATTCTATAAAGAAGGAAGTGTTGCTACATCTAGATTTCCACAACCTACAAGGTTGACACCACAAAAATTGGAAGAAAAAAGAGCAAAAGGGCTTTTCTACAATTGTGATAGCAAATACACTAAAGGTCATAAGTGTGCTGAGAAGAAATTATTTTACATAGATTGTGAAGAGGAAGAAGAAAATGAACAAGAAGAGGATATACACCAGGAACCAACCCTAGAAGAGGAAGAAATGAATACGACCATATCGTGTAATGCACTGGCAGGAATTACCACTCCTCAAACTCTCAAGATACAAGGACAGATCAAGAAGAAAAAGGTAATAGTGTTGATTGATTCAGGTAGCACCCATAATTTTATTCATTGTAAGGTAGCCAAGGAATTAAATTGTTTCCTATACCCAACACGAGAATGTCAAGTGATGGTTGCAAATGGAGGAACTATAAATTTCTCTGGAAAATGCCATAATATCAAGCTAACCATGGGGGAATATGTATTGACTAGTCCAATGCTTTCCATTCCTATGGGAGGTGCTGATGTTGTACTAGGAGTACAATGGTTAAAATCTTTGGGGACGGTAGCTTTTAATTTTCAAGAACTTTTCTTGAAATTTTTTTCAGAAGGAAAGGAAGTCGAATTACGGGGTATTGAAGGGAAGCCAGGAAGGATAATAAGCTCTAATGTCATTACAAAGCTTCTAAAGAAAGAACAACGAGGCGTAATTGCACAATTATGCTCACTAGAAGTTCCGACATCAAAATCATCTATTTCTGCAGATCTCCAACAAGTCTTGGAAAATCATTCCAAGGTGTTTGAAACTAAAACCATAAATGATTCCTAATGGCGAAAATATAGTAGAAGAACCTCATGATGAGAACAAAATAAATGTTAATCGTGATTTCATAAACTCTAATGTTGGCGGGAAGAACCACCATATTCCAAAAATGGATATGAGGAAGTTTGATGGAAAGGATCCTGTAACATGGATACTACAGATGGAGCAATATTTTGATCTCCACAATGTGCAAAACACACAAAAGGTACGCATTGCAACTTTACATTTAGAACAAAATACATTTGTATGGTATCGATGGCTTTGCTCCCGTAAAAAAATTGTCACTTGGTCAATTTTTACTGAGGAAATGATAGCACATTATGAGGATACAAAGAGCAACACCTTCTTTAGCCAATTGATAAATCTCAAACAAAAGGGTTTAGTGGGGCAGCACATTGAGGACTTCCAAAATTGAATATAAGGGTAACTGATATTCCAGAGGAACACAGGATTGATCTCTTCATAGGTACTCTAAAGGATAACATCCAACATGAAGTTCGTGTTTTGGAACCTGATTCATTGGAGAAGGCATTCAGGTTGGCAAGAAAAGTTGAATGCAAAATTATGGCAACAAGGAAGCCTACCACTCAATTCTATAAAGAAGGAAGTGTTTCTACGCCTAGATTTCCACAACCTACAAGGTTGACACCACAACAATTGGAAGAAAAAGAGCAAAAGGGCTTTGCTACAGTTGTGATAGCAAATACACTAAAGGTCATAAGTGTGCTGAGAAGAAATTATTTTACATAGATTGTGAAGAGGAAGAAGAAAATGAACAAGAAGAGGATATACACCAGGAACCAACCCTAGAAGAGGAAGAAATGAATCCGACCATATCGTGTAATGCACCGGCAGGAATTACCACTCACAGGGAGGTGTTGATGTTGTTCTAGGAGTACAATGGTTACAATCTTTGAGGACGGTAGCTTTTAATTTTCAAGAACTTTTCTTGAAATTGTTTTCAGAAAGAAAGGAAGTTGAATTATGGTGTATTTCAGGCAAGCCAAGAATGATAATAATATCTAATGTCATGACAAAGCTTCTAAAGAAATAAAAACGAGGCGTAATTGCACAATTATGCTCACTAGAAGTTCCAACATCAAAATCATCTATTTCTCTAGATCTCCAAAAAGTCTTGGACAATCATTCCAAGGTGTTTGAAACTCCTAGAGGACTTCAACTTGTTCATGATCATGATCATGCTCTTCATTTGATTCCAGGAAGTGTTCCTTTAAACAGCAGGCCTTATAGATATCCTTATGTCCAAAAGAGCTAAATTGAATGTATGATTGCAGAAATGTTAGAGGCGAGTATAATTCAACCTAGTCAAAGTTCTTTCTCTGCTCCTGTATTATTGGTACACAAGAAGGATGGATCATGGTGCATGTATCTAGATTATAGGGAGCTCAATAAGCTCACCATTAAAGATAAATTTCCCACTCCTGTGATTGATGAATTATTCGATGAATTACATGGAGAAATTTATTTTACCAAGTTGGATCTTCATTTAGGATATCATCAAATTAGAATGAAGACTGAAGATATTCCGAAAACAACATTTCAAACTCATGACGGTCATTATGAATTTTTGGTCATGCCTTTTCGCCTTACCAATGCACCTTCTACATTTCAAGGGTTGATGAATTCCATTTTCAAACCCTTCCTTAGAAAATTTGTGCTAGTATTTTTTGATGATATACTAATCTACATCAGGTTTTGGAAGGATCATGTTCAACATGTTGACAGGGTGCTCAAGCTATTACAGGAGAAACAATTATATGCAAAAACATCCAAATGTTTCTTTGGAGTAGAAAAGGTGGAATATCTGGGTCATATTGTATCTCACAAGGGTGTTAAGGTAGAGCCTAACAAAATTAAAGCCATTAAGGGATGGAAAGTACCCACAATCATAAAGCAGTTGCGAGGATTTCTCCGGTTGACAGGGTATTATTGCAATTTTGTTAAGAATTATAGGAGAATAGCAGCATCTCTAACAACATTATTGAAGAAAGATGCATTTTCATGGACTCCTGAAGCAACTAAGGCCTTTGAACATCTTAAAGAGGAAATGTTCCTAGCACCAGTCTTAGCTACGCTAGACTTCACAAAAAACATTATTGTGGAATGTGATGCCTCAGGAAATGGAATTGGTGCTATTTTAATGCAAGAAGGAAGACCCATTGCTTTTGAAAGTCGTCCAATCAAAGGAAAGTATTTACAGAAACCTATTTATGAGAAGGAAATGTTAGCAATATTGCACGCACTAAAGAAACGGGGAACTTACTTAATGGGAAGACACTTCAAGGTAAAAACTGATCATGATAGACTCAAACACTTTTTGGAAGAAAGATTATCTTTAGAGGAGTAGAAAAAATGGGTCACAAAGATGTTGGGTTATGACTTTGAAATAATATACAAAAAATGGAAAGCTAAATGTTGTTGCCAATACATTCTCAAGAAAGAATGAAGAGATGGAAGTATTGCTTTGTGCCATTTCTATTATCCAACCAGATTCGATAACCGAAGAAAGAGGTAAATGGAAGAAGGATGAATAAGTGTGGACACTCATTCAAGAGTTGCAGCAAGATCCTAGTACATCTGATACATTTAGCTGGAAAAATGATTCCTTATGGTACAAAGATCACTTATATCTTTGTAGGAATTCCCAACTAAAACAAAATATTCTTTTGGAATTGCACACTTCTCCTATAGGAGGACACTCAGGATTTTAAAAAAAATACCATAGGTTGAAGAAAGAATTTTTTTACGATGGCCTTAAATTTGATATTCAAAAGTTTTTGGCGGGATTTTTGGTTTTCTAGTAGAATAAAGATGAGAAAATTAAGACCCCGGGTCTTTTACAACCTTTATCCATTCCAAGTCAACATTGGGTGGAGATTTCAATGGATTTTATCACAGGTTTACCTAAGCATGAAAGAAAGAGTGTCATCATGGTGGTAGTTGATGGACATACCAAGTATGCACACTTTTGTGCATTATCTCATCCATTTAAGGCAAGTATAGTTGCTACTACATTTATGAACACAATTCAAAGGCTACATCGAAACCCAAGGGTTATTATGAGCGACATAGATCTCATTTTTACTGGAAATTTTTGGACGGAGTTATTTTATTGTTTGGGTACTCAATTAGCTCATAGCTCATATTATCATCCTCAATATGATGGTCAGACTGAGATAGTAAATAAATGTTTGGAAGGATATCTTCTTTTTTTTTGTATCTGATAAACAAACACAATGGGTCAAGTGGTTACCTCTCGCTTCATGGTGCTATGACACTTCCTTCCATACTGTAGCAAAAACGACCCCATTTATGGCACTTCATGGATATCATCCACCATCCATCACATCATTTTTAAGACAAAATTCGAAGATTCAAGAAGTGGAAGATCACATCGAACATCAACAAGAAGTTCTATAACTCTTAAAGGATAACCTGAATTTGGCACAAAATCGAATGAAACAACAGGAAGATCAACATCGCACTGAGAGAAGTTTTCATGTAGGAGACTGGGTATTTTTATGACTACAACCATACAAATAAATTTCCCTCGAGCAATATAAGAAGGATAATAAATTATTGCCAAAGTGTTATGGTCCTTACAAGGTGTTGCAAAAGATTGGTACTATGGCATACAAATTGGAGCTTCCTGCTTCTTCATGAGTGCATCCAGTTTTCCATGTTTCATGCTTAAAGAAGGTTATAGGTGAAAATCTTCTAGTTCAAACAATATTTCCAGAACTTGATGAGGAGGGAAAAATCATATTGGATCCTAAAGAAGTCACAGAAACAAGAACTTGATAGCTACGAAATCGATCAATTTCAGAGTACATCATCAAGTGGAAGAACTTACCCACTGAATATTCTACATGGGAGGATGAGAATTTTATACAGAAGCATCCAAAGCTACTCAACCATTGAGGACAACACTTTTTGAAGGAGAGGGGCATGTTAAGTCCCTACATTTCTAGTGTAGTCCCTTATTGTTGTTAGTGTAGCCCCTTTATTGTTATTGGTGTACCCGTGTAACCCCCATATTGTGATTATTGTGCCCTTACATTATTATTGTAATTGACTAGGATTTACATTAGCTTTGTGGCTCTATTATGGAAAGAACAAGTTTTAATTTGTATCTGTAAAAATTATTGTTCATGTAAATTATTTGGAGACATTTCAGTGTTTTTTATTTATAAAGTGTTGTATCTCTTTCTTCTATTTTGGTAGTTTAACATGTAATAGTTCTTCAATTTATTTTCTGTTGTTCCTTAGGTTTTTTCTTTCGGTGCACCAATCTTGTTACTGGGTTGGGCTTCTTAGATGGTTTTTAGTCCACATTTGTCTACTTCTTGTATGACATAGGCCGTCTGGTGGTTACTAGAAATGTGGCTGTCATTTGGTGTCTAAACCTGGCCGTATTGTATAGTTTAGCCTTACCTTAATCAATGCTTCTCTGAATGCCATGAAAATGTAATCAGACATGTAATAGCTTACTTAGCGGTCTTGGAGACAACCGCTCTCACTTCTATGTCTTAGCGTTCAAAGTATTTTAATGGGGAGTGGGATTTTTTATGTATACATAAATTCAAATTCAAATCCCTTCATATCTCTTAGATATTATTCATGAATTTCAATTTGGCGGTAGATCTGCCAATACATGCCCATTAATTGCATCCCTCCCACTCCTTTTAATGGTCAAGTAATTGTCCAATCAACTTTTAAAGTTCAAACGACCACTTTTTGGAAAAACTGCTCGAGACTCAGCCCTTCGGCACAATCCTTCCTTCCTTGGTACAATACACTCCACTTATGTCTGCTTTGATCCTGCCACGCACTATTTCTACTTTGATGTAGCCATAATTCGAAATAATCGTTTATATTCTTGCATGCTCTTTCGAATAGGCATGTGAAGGTCTCCCCCAACACATACTTATTGAAAAAATATTTCAAAGTAGACTAGTTGTAAATTCCTTGGGCATGTTACAACTACACTACACAATCAGGCTATAGCAACACCCTTGGCTCCTTGGTAATGTGGAACACTCCTACTTTGACTTCTTCAAGAGTCTCTTTTATGCACTCCTAGCCATTAGCGAAGCTATAAGTTAACAAGAATCGTTCTATCATCTCATCCAAATCTATAGTTCCATGGCGTAGTTATGTTTCAAGATACCACTACTAAGGTATCATATGCAGGGAATGAAGGAACATGTGCACCAAATTTGGTTGAGGTTCAACTCCCCAAGCTACTCTCCAGAGAGATAAATATTTGCGAGGATCTTTCTGACCATCATACTTCTTCGCAATATTTATATCTACATGACTAAACTTAGCCTTATCAATTTCCAAAACTCCTTCCATCCTTATAAGCTTTCTTTGTGCATACCCTAGCATTGGGCTAGAGTAGACCTTAACGAGATGTCCAAAGCTTCGTAACTCTAGTCCTTGGGTACTTTTTTCTCAAATTATTCCAAAAACAGGACAACATTCCCTATTCCATGATAAAAATGAAATTCGCACACTTATAATTGAACACAAAGGAGAGATTTGTTAACCTTGTTACAACGTTTAGAACTGACTTCATGCAAGAGATTTTTCCAACTCTCTAGATCTTTATCATAATTTGAAATTCACGAACTATTGTGCTCCCAACATATTCTACCATCCATGATGGGCTTTATCCATGCTTCATCCTACACAATAAGCTTATATATCTTTTTGTGAAACCAGCTCCAAAAATAGAAGAAAAGAGATATCAACGCCTTAGAAATAAGCAACTTCGAGGGGAAAACCTCCAATACATTACATGAATGAATAATTCTAGGATGATACAAATGAAAAAACCTCCTTTCTATATATAGGAGTCCATGGGGCCACAATGTAATCCTAGTGGGGCCACAATGTAACCCTAGATGACCTAACAATAATAATGTAAGGACACAATAATAGCAATATGGGGGTTATAGGGTTACAAAAATAACAATAAGGGGGGCTAAACTAACATAATAAGGGACTACACTATTAATATAGGGACTTAACATGCCCCTCTCCTTCAAACAAGTGTTGTCCTCAATGCTTGATTATTTCTTGATGCTTCTGTATAAAATTCTCATCCTCCCATGTGGAATCTTCTACAGGAAAGTTCCACTTGCTGAGATACTCTGAAATTGATCGTACTTTTTCAGTTTTTGTTTCTATGACTGCTTCAGAACTTATTTCGATGTGATGTCGATCTTCCTATTGTTTCATTAGATTATGTACCAAATTTAGGTTATCCTTTGAAAGTTGGAGAACTTGTTGTTGATGCTCGATGTGATCTTCCACTAATTTATCATGCATATTAGCTATTATTTGATCCTTTAAACCATCCAAATTAGCCTTCATTTATGCTTTTAAACTAGCTATGTCATCTTTGGTTTCTCTTCGTAATAACGAAATTTGTTGGACTTGGTACCGTAATTTTGATATCTCATACTGCAATTCTTCCTCTTCATGCATCATAGTATAGATTTTTTAGGGCTTAATGGGTATGGAATTATTTTTTGGAGGAATTGTAGAACCCAATAATGATAAAAATTCTAAAAAATTCCCTTGGAATCACTTCAAACTACTTTTTCAAACAAACGTTATGCAATTTTAAAAACCAAATACACACTTTTTTCTTGATTTTGAGGAGCTCTATATTGAAACTGAATTTTATCTGTGATTTCAATCTTCAATATCTGAAATTTTTCCCTGTGGTATCCCTCTGAATACTCTTTCGAATGCCATACATCTGACCTGATTTGGATTCTTGAAGACAAGGTTATGTTCAATCTCCCAAAATGACCTAATTATGGACAAGTTCATTAGAGAAAAATTGTACGACTTTCCCTATGTCATGGTTTGATCCTTTCATTCTGAAATTGATAGACAGGAAACTACTGTCCGTGTACCTCCAGTCACATTTTATGAAATTCTAATCCGATGATCAGAGAGAGAGTTATGAATATTTTCCCATGATCACCTCTTTGAGATGAAATTCGGGAGCTTGAAAAAGACCTAAATTCCATAGATCATATATCAAAAAATATTGTGCACCAAGCTCTAAAATTGTGAGAAGCTATTCCTCTAGATTTCAGCTTCACTCTCTAAAAATCTTATCTTTGAATCTTCGTAGAAAACAAGTTATAGCAAAAATTCTACAATGACCTATTTAGGTTAAATTGAGGAGTGTGCAAAATTCCCTAACTTCCATATATCATATCTCTGAACATATTGTGAAACAAGCTCTGAAATTTTTTGACAATGTTCCTCAGGATCTCGGCTTCACACTCCAAAAATTTCAGCTTCTGAACCTTCGTAGAAAAAATGTTATAGAAAACATTCAGCGATGAACTTTTTAAGTGAAATTCAGTAGCCTGCAAAAAGCCCTAACTTCCACAGATCATATCTCTGAAAACATTTCGAACCAAGCATTGAAATTTTGCGATAATATTCCTCAAGATTTTGGCTTTGCACTCTAAACATTTCACTTTCTTAAACATTGTAGAAAAAGAGTTATAGAAAAAATTCCATGATGACCTCTTTGGAGCAACGAAACCCTAGAATCCAAAGCTTTGATCACAAATGTTGTGAAACCATCTCCAAAAATAGATGAAAAGAGATATCAATGCCTTAGAAATAAGCCACTTTGAGGGAAAAAACTCCAATACATTACATGAATGAATAATTCTTGGATGATACAAATGACAAAACCTCCTTTCTATATATAGGAGCCCATGGGGCCACAATGTAACCTTACCTGACCTAGAAATAATAATGTAAGGGCACAATAATAACAATATGGGGGTTATAGGGGTACAAAAATAACAATAAGGGGGGCTACGCTAACATAATAAGGGACTACACTATTAATATAGGGACTTAAAATATCTGATCAATCCCTTCCCCATACTCATGTTGGACAGGCTTCGTATAGTGTGCACCTTCGAAAGGATCTCATGACACAACAACTCGGGTACCATTCATTCCAAATCTCATCTACCTCTTTGTAGTAACCCAAAATGGGGATGCAACAAGACATGAACACAAAATTGGAGTAGCAGTGATAAATCAACTCATAAAATGAAAGAAGAGCACATATCCATCATATTAATGTTACAACAGAAAAATGTATACAAATCCTTAAGAAAATAATCACTCAAGTTAGGCAAAATTAGCCTCAAGAAACATGTACATAAAATATGGAGAACACTGGTACACAAAGAAATGCCTAAGTTTTTGACATCACAATTTTATTAGAGATACTGTTGTTGGGAAGTTTCAATACACAAATATACAAATATAGGGTCCAAACAATATTGGGAGTGAAGACCTAGAATTCCAAACTAAATTTCAAAACAATCCAGAAAGGATTTCCTGAAATATGCAAAATCAAAAAAATGTCGGAGTTGTATTCCTAGGACTGAGTAGCTGCTGCAACTCAAGAACTGGATGGAGATGGCTGGATATGATGCATAAGATGAATAAGTAGACCTCCTCCAATTAATCTCCCAAGTGAAAGGCTGGTCCTAACACTGAAGATATCACCCTCCAACAATCCTCCAAACCATTACTGCAAATGCACACTGAAAATAACGCAGTAAAGGAAAGGGACTTCGTTGTAGGAGAAAGAAAATATGTTTGCCAAGTGCCAAGATCTGATATCTACTCCAAATTATTCCTTGCTAATCTCCCAATGGAAGGAAAGCTTCCTCCTTTGAAGAACAAGCTATGGAAGTGGTGTTTTCAACCCTCCATTGCAACACCCTGCAACATAACGTTATACTTGAGCAGAAATAATGTTGTAGCTGAAGTAGGTGGGTTTTCCTTGAGCTTGGATGTTGAGAAATGAAGTACAAGATCCTTCAAGAGGCCTCTCAAGAAAGGAGGAGGAATTCCTAAGAAATAATTCCTTGTTCTAAGTAGCAAAACAACTTTTCTAAATAACAAGAGAATGCACAATACTCTAAATGGACCATAAAATCAATAATCCATAACATGTTGTAATATTCCTACATAGCCTAAGCTAGGAGGAATATGAAATTTTGTCTCATTTTCTATTGAATGAATAAATGAATAAAGGAGGACATGTAAAAATCCTAAAAGAATGAATAAATCAATGCCCATATGAACATGGATAAATCTGGGCCATGTAAACAAATCACTTCCAAGTGTGAAAGGGGTTTGTGCTATGAGACTGGGTCAACCTTGACCAAATCTATAGGATGCAATGTACCTCATGAAGGGACAAAGCAGTTCTAGAAGGAGGCCCCACATGTGAAAGGAGCTAACTCATCAAAGGGGTTTAAGTTTTGCAAAGGATTTCATCTTATAAAAGGAAGGGGAAGGCAGCAAGAGAAGATTGTTGATTGTCTATATTTCTAAGTATCTTGTCTATTTAGACAAATACCATTCTTTGTTGTTCAGTGGAGAATAGTGTTGCTTAGCACTTGGAGTTCCTATGCAGGGATTTTACCTCTTCCATTGAGGATTCTTGGAGGAGTCTATCTAATCTCATCCACTCTCAGGCATTTGGCCAAGCTCTACTTCCAACTGAAACATAGATCAAATGAGGGTTTGGTTTCTTTTGTAGGCTGTAGCAAGTGGAACACTAGATATTCTTAGATCTAGCTTGTACTGGTGCCTCTTCTCAGTTAGTGTGTCTTTTAACCTCCTAAAATAGTGCATTAGTTGTTTGAGCTTCAAATTTCTATCTTGGCATCAGGCCAACTCAGTTATTAAAGCTACAACACAGTTTCTCTTGAGGGACTGCGTTATTTTCAGTGGAGGTTTTGCAGGGTGTTTTGATCCCATTTTTTATAAGAGATCTCTGGTGCTGGGCTTTGCCTTTCATTTTGGTGATCCATGGATTAGCTTGCTGATCCATGTTCTTTATAGATCTAATATGTTTTAATGTAAAGTCATCTTCAGAAATTTCTTAATAATATTGCATATCTGCTACCTAAAACTCAGATCTACTCTTAGTATTGAATGATTTGGTCAAAACCCCATGGGGATATTTTAATAGAGCCTTTATAGTGTACATATATAAAGTGGATCTGATATTTTGTACACAGATTTTCTCTAGCTCTGAAGTGTAACATTCGGCTGCCGCAGCTCTGTTATCACCCAAAAATTCTCAAAACATCATTGTGTCAAATCTGTTTTTGGTCATGATTTCAAGTAGGTCTAAAAGTCATTTTAAGTTTTGGTAAAGGGTATTTCATAGTTTCATAAGTTTTAAAGGTCATATTTCAAGTTCAAATAAAGTCTTTTAGGTCCATTCCATGATTAAAAAGTCATATTTTTCATTTAGGGGTCATTCCATTAGGTTTCGGATTGAAATTTTGCAATTAGCCAAGAATCCACACTTTCGTAGTGCCTCTAGTTCAAAAATGAAGAAATGAGCTACGAAAATGTTGCTACTTTCGTAGTGCGCTATGAAACTACTGTAGCAACTTTTTCAGTCATGAAGAAAAACTTTGTTTTCTGGTTTTAGTAGTCAACTTCCAAATGGTTTTCTGGGCAACTAAAAATGATTTTGTGAAAATTAAAAGTGCGTTTTCTTCCTAACATAATTAAATATGAAAACCTCTCTCGATTTCTTCCAATTCATTATGAAGTGGGAGAAATTGATAACTTAACTTGCGCTACAAAACTGCTCTTACAAAATATACTGTACATGGCTATTAACTAGTCAAACTTCAAGTTCAGTTTATAGAAAAATTGAAATTTTGTTTTGGAATTATAAGAGAATTTTGTCTTCATAAAATATCCAGCTACAATAACCTCTCTCACATTTCTCACAAGTTTTACCATTTGGGATATACAAGCCTTTATTTTAAGCCATATGTTCAAAAAACAGAGTTTTCCTGTTTTACACATGTTGTTCAAAGACAGTTTCTGGATAGTAGGAGAGGTATTTCAAAAAACCAAGAGAGGTTTTTATTTAGGATAGAATGGCCTACAAAATCCTCCTTCATTTGTGCAAAATAAATTATTCATGAGGATATACGAGCTTTGTATCAACACCTTTTGCTCAGATAAAAACAGTAAGATAAAATGACCAATTCATAGATGAAAGATGAAGGTTAAATTTGATGAAGATTATGTTTTGGGGGTAATATTTCTGTGATTTTTAAATCATACCAACACCTTAAAGGCTTAAACACCTCCAAGATATGAATTTTGAAGACTGTTTTGAAAAATCAGCTTGCACAGCAGTTTCGTAGCGCGCTACAAAACTACTGAAGATGTCTTTTTGCATATTTTCATATATGTTTTGGAGGGAAGGTTGATGATTTTTGGGTTTAAACTGGTTGGTGGAGGCATGGATATAACATATGAAGGTTAAAATGAAGAAAAAAGGAGAAAATATGAAAAAAGGAAAGGTGTTACACGAACCTACAAATTGCGCTACGAAAATAGGCTACTTTCGTAGCACAGACCTATTTTCTATTCTTTTACATCATTTCGGAGATGCATTTCTACACGGCTGGAAGATTAAAGGTTTTAGAGAAATGCTTGGCAAATGGAACACATGTGAAGTTGATCTATTAATGATCAAAGTACTCAAAACTGATAAAGGAATCAAAGGGGCTAAAAAGTAGGAAAACATGTTTCCTAGTTTTTAGGAAAACATTATTATCTACAGCAGCGTTACTTCAAGTAAAAGATGATCATCCAAAATTGAATTCATGGGAATGCAGGTGGCATAAGACGTAATAAATATTAAATAAGGTTGTTAGGAGGTTATTAAATATTTTTAGTCCTATTTGGAATATGACTGCTCATTAGGGTTATAGCTGTCATTTTGTAATTAATAGCATGTTTCTAGATTAGCAAAAGGTGTCAAAGCATGGATATTCATATTCTCTAGTGGAGGATGAAAGAATCCTATATTTTAAATGTTCTATATAGAGCATGAAGTCGAATTCTACAGGGGTTGGGCATTTTCATTAACAATTGACTGTGTTATTGTATTTGACTGTGTCTTTTCCAACTTACTACAGAGATCTGTTTTGACAACTCAAGATTCATAAGGAGTTTATGTGTATCATCTTTCTATGGCCTTCTTCAATTATTTATTTGCAGTAGTATTTGTATGTGTTACTTAGAATTCATTTGACAATTCTCTAACTTCCTTCACATGCAAATAGACTGTGTTTTTCACCGTGTTACTATTTTATTCATTAACCTAGACTCAAAATTCCTTGACTTCCATGCTTAGTAGATTTCATGTTTTGGTTGAAGATTATCTTGAATCCATAGCCCAATGAATGTTTGCTAATCTGTGACACAACTAGTTATACATTTTTATCATTTTATTTTAGAGTTATACATCTATTCATTAATCAAAAAAATCATAAAGCCTCAGCCAAAAGATTGGTCTGAAAGAGTTACATTAAGTCTACTTGGTGAGTAGCCTATAAGGGTCATATTTTTTGATAACATTTTCGTGCGTCTGCCGGGAGTCTCAATATATACATCTCCCGAAAATTATGAAGCTAAACTCTTAAAGGTAGCAGGAGCTCAAAATCTATTCGAGGCTACAGAAATACCTTGGCGACTCCATTGTTGAAGAATTCAAAATTCATAAATTCATGGTGATTCCATTGGACTTATGAACAACTCATATGCTGCCATTTTTGTTTCAAGGTATGCATGTATAAATTTTTCATGAATTCATGGTTTCCCAAATCATTTTCCTATAGATACATATTTTTTAAGGAATGGTCCAAAATTCAATGGAGAAGATTTTAGTTTAACTTTGAAGCATATATCAGATTTCTGTGATTTTACTGAGCTTCTTAGAGTCAAACATGAAGATGTTTGCATTATATTGTTCTATGATTAATTTCAAGGGAAATGTAAATAATGGATTGAAAGTTGTTCTGTGAGATCTATTAAGTCATTTTCAAACTTTTGGCTTATGGTTTTGGAGGAATGGACAGACAGAACAGAGTTGGTGGCAAACTCTCCTTCAATTCAAGGTTTCAAACAATGGAATGATGATCATATTAATGAAGAAAGAGATGAAATTTTTTCTTTGTCCTTGTCTTCTTATCTAAAATCATTTGAGTGCAAGACAAAAGATAAGATTAAATTTTTGTATGAATTTGCTAACAACATTAAGAAATACATTGAAGGTTTACAAGGTCAAATTGAATCATACAGTCTTCATGATCATGATTATTCTTTTCAAAAGCTTTCTATGGAAGAGCACAAAGAGAGGGTGTTTCTTCCTTTCTCTTTTGAGTTTGAGGAAGAATACATTGTTTTTTAAAATCAATTTGAAAATAAGTTTGAGAGTACACAACTGAAGTCTTTTTTGGTTGATCAAAACATGGATGAGTTGTCCAAAGTTGCAGAATTTCATGAGGACATCGAAAAGATCATGTCTTCTTTGACCTTATAGTTGAATACATGGAAGATTTTTTCAGTCCAATTTTACAATTTCATTTTCATTATGAAGATCAGATACATTCTAAGTTACCTTGGTCATCACAGTATCATGTCTACTTTAGGTTCAAGTGAAATCAATAGATTCAAGCATCAGATTAGATCAATGATTGGCTTCATTGGAAGTTTCATGTTGGTTGAGTTAAACTGGAGAGTTGCAGCTGATAGGGTAGGTAGGAGTATGTGAATAAGCTCAAAAGTGAATGGGCATATTTTAGTAGGTATGAAGTTGGTTTTTCTGTAGTGACCATCAAGCTTGAGCTTGAGGTGAAGGCCATTATGGCTTGAGGAGGAGCTTGGAAAATATTCAGAGTTTTATTCTAAAAAATGGATAGCAGCACTAGAACTACTGGTTCTTAGTGTACCACAGGGGCACACTATCCCAATTGGAGCCACTTTTATCATCCAAAAATTCTCAAAACATCATTGTGTCAACTATGTTTTTGGTCATGATTTCAAGTAGGTCTAAAAGTCATTTTAAGTCTTGGTAAATGGTAGGTCATAGTTTCATAAGTTTTAAAGGTCATAATTTCACAAGTTTTAAAGGTCATATTTCAAGTTCAAATAAAGTCTTTTAGGTCCATTCTGTCATTAAAAAGTCATATTTTTCATTTAGGGGTCATTCCATTAGGTTTCGGATTGAAATTATGCAATTAGCCAAGAATCCACACTTTTGTAGCACCTCTAGTTCAAAAATGAGGATATGCACTACAAAAGTGTTGCTAATTTCGTAGCACGCTACAAAACTGTTGTAGCATCTTTTTCTGTCATGAAGAAAAACTATGTTTTCTAGTTTTAGTAGTCAACTTCCAAGGGAGTTTCTGGGAAACGGAAAATGAATTTGTGAAACCTAAAAGATTTTTTTCTTCCTAATATACTTAACTAAAAAAAATTATCTCAGTTTCTTCAAATTCATTATGCAGTGGGACAAATTGATAACTTAACTTGCGCTACGAAATTGTTGTTACAAAATGTCTTGTACATGGCTATTAAGTAGTCAAACTTCAAGTTATGTTTCTAGACAAATGGAAACGTGTTTTTGAATTCTAAAAGATGTTTGCCTTCAAAAAATCTCCAGCTACAATAACCTCTATCACATTTCTCACAAGTCTTAGCAGTTGGGAGATACAAGTATTTCTTTGAAGCCATATTTTCAGAAAACAGAGTTTTCCTGTTTTACACATGTTGTTCAAAGACTGTTTCTGCACAGTAGGAGAGGTATTTCAAACAACCAAGAGAGGATTTTGTTTAGGACAGAATGGCCTACAAAATTGTCCTTCATTTTTTTAAAATACATTATGGATGAGGAGATAAAATCTCTGTCTCAACACCTATTTTTCAGATAAAAACAGTAAGATAAAATGACCAATCCATAGATGAAAGATCAAGGTAAAATTTGATGAAGATTATGTTTTGGGGGTCATATTGCTATTTTTTTGAAAGAATACCAACATATTTAAAGTTTAAACATCTCCAAGGTATGAATTTTGAATACTGTTTTGAAAAATTAGCTTGCACAACAGTTTTGTAGCGTGCTACGAAACTGCCGAAGATGTCTTTTTGCATATTCTCATATAAGTTTTGGAGGGAAGGTTGATGATTTTTGGGTTTAAATTGGTTGGTGTATGCATGGATATAATAGGTGAAGGTTCAAATGAAGAAAATAGGAGAAAAAATGATTGAAAGGAAAGGTTTTACACTAACCTACAAATTGCGCTATGAAAACAGGCTACTTTCGTAGCGCAAACCTATTTTCTATTCTTTTACATCATTTCAAAGAAGAATTTCTACACAGCTGGAAGATTAAAGGCTTTAGAAAAATTCTTGGAAAATGTGACACATGTGAAATTGATCTATTAATGATCAAATTACTCAAAACTGATAAAGGAATCAAAGGGGCTGAAAAGCAAGAAAACATGTTTCCTAGGTTTTAGGAAAACATTACTATCTACAACATGGTTACTTCAGGTCAAAGGTGGTCATCCAAATTAAAATTCATGGAAATGCATGTGGAATAAGATGTAATAAAGATTATATAAGGTTATTAGGAGGTTATTAAAGAGTTTTATTCCTATTTGGAATAGGACTTCTCATTAGGGTTATAGCTGTCATTTTGTAATTAATAGCATGTTTCTAGATTAGGAAAGGTGTCAAAGCATGGGAATTCGAATTATCTAGTGGAGGATGAAAGAATCCGATATTGTAAATGTTCTATATATAGCATGAGGTAGAGTTCTATAGGGGTTGGGAATTTTCATTAGCAATTGACTGTGTTATTGTAGTCGACTGTGGCTTTTCCAACTTAATACAAAGATTTGTTTTAACAACTCAAGATTCATAAGGAGTTTATGTGTGTCATCTTTCTATGGCCTTCTTCAATTATCTATTTGTGGTAGTATTTGTGTGTGTTACTTAGAATTCATTTGACAATTCTCTAACTTCCTTCACATGCAAATAGACTGTGTTTTTCATTGTGACTCCGAATGCCTTGACTTCCATGCTCAACAGATTACATGTCTTGGCTGAAGATTATCTTGACTCCATAGCCCAATCAATGTTTGCTAATCTGTGACAGAACTATTTATGTATTTTTATCCTTTTATTTTATAGTTATCCATCTCTTCATTAATCAAAAAAATCATAAACCTTTGAGAGAGCCCTCTCAGATTGAGGAGGTTAAGCCTCAGCCAAAATATTGGTCTGAAAGAGTTACATGAAATATACTTGGTGAGCATCCTATCAGGGTCAGATTTTGTGATAACAAGCTCCAAAAAATAACGATGTTAAGACATTTTGCAGTTTATACATATGTTGCAGCCTTCTTTTCTGAAGATTTACTTCTCTCTTGTCTTCTGTATTCTAATGTATAATGTAAGAGCATCATTTTAAATTTGATTTGTTGTTGTATATTCAAAATTTGATCTTATTTGATGGCCTCCTACTCATGCTTTCCAAGAGTATGTTATTTCTGAAGCAGTTGTTGTGCATAGCTGTAGCCCCTCTCGTAGGGTGTTTTTCAGCTAGAATAGGTGGTGGGAGATCTGTTTATCACACCTAGTTTGATTTTTTTTTCTCCCCTTTTGGATATAGACTCCACATCTGCTGATCTAAGGGATCCAAGGGCTGCAAACTCATTTTTGTACATAAATCTCCCAGAAGTGTGTTATTTCAACATGCTTGCTGTGTAATCCCAATTTTGGGATATTACAGTGGTATCAAAGCTCCTTTCTTGGTATAGCCTGTTCTTTCATTGGAGAATCACAACTGTGTTGCATTCAAAAAAAGATGAGCCTCTTACTGAGAGGGAGAAGAGGCATCAGAATAGAAGCCACAAGAATTTTGATTACACCACTGAGGATGAAGACAAGGGTAAAGCCCATGAAATTGGAAGTGATAAAGAAGGAGAAGAGTTTTCAATAACTCTTTTGGTGACCATGCAAGATCTTGCTAGAGAGATCAAAGAGATGAGAATGGACAGAATGAGGGAATCTCCTGGGAGATTTCATCCTGGGGAAAGCTTTGGCATGTCTCACCGCTAGACTGGTCAACGAGTGAACTAGCCACAAGCTCCACAATGCTCCACTATGCCTACCTTCTTGGCTATGGAGAATGAAGGACCACAAGAGCAAGCATCCCTTGAAGACTACTTTGTGGAATATGAATCTCAGAATCAGAGATTCAAGGACCAATTGAGTTTCCAAGAGTTTTGTCACCTCAAGGACAAAAGAAGACCAAGGCATCAGTATAGAGATGGTGGGTTCTTCCATAATCATGATAGACATCACTCTATTGGTATAATTTTTTTGCCCAAGTTTGATGGGTCATCCACTAGTTCTGCCAAGGAATGGGTAGAAAATTTGGACATCTACTTTCAGTTCAACAAAGTCCCCGAGATTGAAGCCATCAATATTACAGTGCAGCACTTTGAAGGTGAAGCACACAATTGGTGGTTCTATGGGTTGTCTATATTGGGCCATGTCAATGTGACTGCATATTCTAAATTCACTATAATACTGGTGGAGAGGTTTGAAAGGAAGGATCCATAAGCACATTTCATGAGCCTTGTAAAGTTAAAGCAATCAGGAACTGTAGAAACTTATATCTCTGAGTTTCTAAGATTATCTTTTATGGTTCCTGATCTGTCTGTAGCAAGGAGGGTGTACATGTTCATTGATGACTTGGATGAACCTTTGCATGGGTTTGTTAAATCTACCAAGCCCTTCACTTTGCATGATGCCATTGAGAGGGCTAAAGACCTCCAAGATGCCTTGTAAAAAGCAAAGGAAAATTTCCAGAGCAAGGCCCCTCACCTTTCTAAAAGGAAGGAAGAAAAATTTGCTCCTTCCAAGGAGAGCTCATTCAAGAAGCCTCTTGATATTGAAGTCAAGAGGGAGCTGAGAAAGAAGAGACTATGTTTCACTTGCCAAGATTCATGGGCACTTGGACATAGATGTGTTCCTAGGAAAGCACGCTACATAGAAGTCTTCTCAGATTTTGAGGAGGAAGATGAAGATGATGAACCAAGAAGGGGTCACATCGCTGATAATGTTGAGGGAGATCCAACACCATCTAGAGATGGGGATAGAGCCTTTGCTCCAATAGCTGGAACTCTTGCATCTTTGAGACGAGTGCCTAAGTACTTGACCCTAAGAGTATAAGGTTCAATCATGAATCAGAGGGTATCTGTATTGATTGACAGTGGGGAAACCCACAACTTTATTGATGCTCATCTTGTGCAAAGCAGAGCAATCCCCACTAATACTTTTGAGGGATTCTCTGTTTTGGTCCCAGGAGATAGGACAATGCAATGCATGTAATATGTCCCATCACTCTCAGTCACTATGGGGTCCTACACTTTGGTGGATCACTTTTTTGTAGTTGACATACCAGACACCAATATCATTTTGGGTGTCCAATGGCTGATTAGATTGGGGAAAGTCACCACTGACTGGAAAGCTTTGCAGATGGAGTGGGTGCACATGAAGAATGGTAAACCCCAAATGATCCAAGGCATGCATACTTATCCCTCACCTAGCACTTCCACACAAAAAACAGAGATGGATTTGCGTAGTGGAAGTAAAGATCTCATAGTCCCTTCTCTTATGTTCATGATAATTCTGCAAGGGACATTCCTATCTAGTGGAAAACTAGCTGGGAAGCCACCAGATTCAGATCTTGTGGGGGATTCCTCACAAAGTGCTACTCCTAATCTAGATCCAGGAGGGATTGGAGCAATGGGAGACCATGCTACAGTGCTGGAGGGCTTGGGAAAGCTCAAGAGTGAGGGGGATCTTCTCCCTACATTACTATCACCCTCTCTCTTTTCTAGATCTACGCTGTAGGAGGAGGATAATGGGATGATCAGTCTTCCAACACACATATTTGGCATGAGAGATGTCAAAGAATAGATCAAAAACATGACAGGCACTTCCATGGATGTATCATCAACGCTGTCATTGTTGAACAGTGTGGATCTATATTGGAAATCTCAATTGCTTGTATATTATTCCAAATATCTCCACACATGTATGATAATAGATGACATGTAGCAAGAAGAGTGCTACTTAGTCCAATGGGGAGTCATCTATCATCATGGTAGGGTCTTCATGGCTAGAGACTGCAAGCTCAAGTAGAAGATACTACAAGGGGCACACAAAGAATTATTCCTCAACTATATGCATTCAATGAAGATCTATACCCTGATCATGAGGAGATTTGATTGGGAAGGCTTGAGAGACGAACTAAATTAGCACTTTCAAGATTTCATGAGCTATGTGGGGTTGGGGAAGCCAATGAAATCTATGAAAGAGTCATTTCAGCCATTTCTTCTTTCTTTTGAGAGAGAGGAAATGCCCATGCACAACTCCATGTGTATGAGAAATTTTAATGGTAAAGGATCTGATCATGTAGAGCAAGCTTTATTCTTTGATTTTTCATATTCTTTTACCATTTTTTTTAGGATATGACTCCTAAATGGGGTGAGAGATCATCTGGATCTCATGGATTGTGGTGAGCCAATAAAAATTTTGAACTTGGCCACTACCTTGTTGTGCAAAGGGAGATTCCTTTTCATGATGGGTGCTTTCCAAAGGCATCAAACATATATGACATCTTCAACCATGTTAAGGTAGCTCATGCAGAAAATGTGTGGTGGGAATGCCACTTGCCACACCTTGATCTAATGCAGGCAAGAGATACATTGCACTGGCATCATATGTGGGATTTTGGCCCACCTCCACAAGCTCATATTTCTGTTTGCATATATGTATTCTTTCTTCCATACTTGGATGATATAGTTGTACTATTTATGGGATTTTATGGAGGGAGGATGGGCAGTTTGTATGTACCACATGGAATGGAACTTATCACTATAGCTCATGCTACATGGTTTATATGGAGCATTGCTCCAGCCATGCTTATTTATTTTGAATTCTTTACTCCTGGTCAGATGGACTATGCACATCTTATGTTGACCCTGGAGGAACAATTCATGATGTATTGGCTTGACGAACACTTGGCTTATGATGAGGACTTGATCATTGATGGTGTCATCAATGGAGGAGGGGAAGTGCTACAAATCTCACACTATCAGTAGCTTGAGGACAAGAAAAATTTTAAAGGGGACAACTTTAATATTCCTACTTAGCCTAAGCTAAGAGGAATATACAATTTTGTCTCATTTTTTGTTGCATGAATAAATGAATAAAGGAGGAAATGTAAAAATCCCAAAAGAATGAATAAATCAATGCCCATATGAACATGGATAAATCTGGGCCATGTAAACAAATCAATTGTAGGTGTGAAAAGGGTTTGAGCTATGAGACTGGGTCAACCTTGACCAAATCTGCAGCGTTGTCTAGAGCAATGTACCTCATAATGCAGTTCTAGAAGGAGGCCCCTCATGTGAAGGGAGCTAACTCATCAAGGGGGTTTAGGGTTTTCAAAGGCTTTAATCTTATAAAAGGAAGGGGAAGGAAGCAAGAGAAGGTTGTTGATTGTCTATATTTCTGAGTATCTTTTCTGTTTAGACAAATATCATTCTTTGTTGTTCAGTGAAGAATAGTGCTGCTTAGCACTTGGAGTTCCTATTCAGGGATTTCACCTATTCCATTGAGGATTATTGGAGGAGTCTTTCTGATCTCATCCACTTCCGGACATTTTTCCAAGCTCTACTTCCAACTGTAATGTAGATCTAGTGAAGGTTTGGCTGCTTTTGTAGGTTGCAGCAAGTGGAACACTAGATCTTCTTATATCTAGCTTGTATTAGTGCCTCTTCTCAGTGAATGTGTATTTTAACCTCCTAGAAGAGTGCATTAGTTTTTTGAGCTTCATATTTGTATCTTGGCATCAGGCCAACTCAGTTATTCAAGCTATAATGTCGTTTCCCTTAAGGGACTGTTTTATTTTCAGTGGAGGTTTTGCAGGGTGTTTTGATCCCATTTTTGATGAGAGATCTCTGCTGCTGGGATTTTCCTTTCACTTTGGTGATCCACGGATTAAATTGATGATATATTTTAATGTAAATTCATCTTCAGAAATTTCTAAATAATATTGTAGATCTGCCACTTAAAACTCAGATCTACACTTTGTATTGCATGATTTGGTCAAAATTCCAAGGGGATCTTGTAATAGAGACTTTCTAGTGTACATATTTGAAATGGATCTGATATTTTCTATATATATCTGCTCTAGATCTGAAGTGTAACATTCAGCTGCTATAGCTCCATAAAATAACACTATTAAGCCATTTTGCAGTTTATACATATATTGCAGCCTTCTTTTCTGAAGATTTCCTTCTCTCTTGTCTTATGTATTCTACTATATATTGTAAGAGCATCGTTGTAATTCTGATTTGATGATGTATATTCATAATTTGATCTTATTTGATGGCCTCCTACTCATGCTTTCCAAGAGTGCATTATTTCTGAAGCAGTTGTTGTGCATAGCTGCAACCCCTCTTGTAGGGTGTTTTTCAGCTAGACTAGGTGGTGGGAGATTTGTTTACCACACCTAGTTTGATTTGTTTTTGCTCCCATTTTGGATCTAGACTCTAGATCTATTGATCTAAGGGATCCAAGGGTTGGAAACTCATTTCTGTACATAAATATCCCATAAGTGCGTTGTTTCAGCAGGCTTGCTATGAAATCCCAATTTTGGGATATTACACATGTCCTCCTATGGCTACCTTGCCCTCCTTTTAAACAAATGGAATCCATGAAACCATGAGTCGCACTCATTAGGGTTTCCTCCACCAAGGGATATTCCTCCAACTATATTTTCACTGTCTCCCAAGATGATCTCCACCTCCTATCCCAGTGCTGTTGACTTGGTCAAACTTGACCTTGTCCACATGCAAATGCCCCTTTTCACACATGAGGGTGTGGAATCCAGCTCTTATGACTATCCCTTTTCAAGCTATGAGGGATTTTATTCATATTTTTGAAATTTATGAGCCTCCTTACCCATTTATTTATCTCCTAAGTGACATAAGCAAAAACCAATATTCCAATTAGCTGCATGCTAATTTTGGAATATTACAGTCCTCCCCTCCTAAATGTTGCTTGTCCTCAAAAAACTGCAAGGATAGAACTGAAAAACCTCCTCTTCTCTCCCTGAAGCATCCTCATATGATAAAATCCTCCAAGGATCAAGATTTTGTCTCATCAATACATCTCCAAGTTGCCCCTCCCAAGTATGCAAGCTAGCTTTTGGTGAGCATCCCAAATAGCTATCATCATGTGAAAGTGAGACATACATGGAGGCACAATGGGATGTATAAAGGTCTCTTTGGGTCATGGAATCTAAAAGGTATTGGGAACTAGAATTCCCATGTGGATCCTCCATCCCCAATCTATCAACCATACAAAATGAGTCACCCTCCAAAATGGTAACTCATACAAATCATCCTCCACCTTGAGCTCCTCCAATGTAGGTGGGATGAAAATCTGATCATGGTAGACAAAATATCCCACCCCACAGTGTCCTCTACTCCACTTATGATAAGTGTAGAGTATATCCTACTCTTGGGCTACAAAAGTGTTTCCTCCAAGTGGCAAGAAGAAAACTGAATCTTCAAAGATCTTCCCTCCAACATTGTGAATCATGCTGGCCCAACCCATCCCATATATGATGAACAAGAAATCACCATCATATAACATCCAAGTGAGTGAAATATTGAAGGTTTCATGTAGAGCTAAAAGCTACCAACAGTTTTCCAAGTGGTCACAGCGCAGTTTTCCTAACTACTGTTCAACAACATGACATGGCATCTCATAGAAAAGTTTATCCCAATGCTTTAGGAGAGTCATAGCCCAAGTGCTCCAAGCAATCTCATGGCCCACCTCATAAAGAGACAAGTGTTTTGTTGTGGTGACCATATCACCTCCCATGTTCCCATTAGAACATGTAATGCAAAAGTGTGGGAATCCTCCTTCCCAAGGGACACATCCAACCAATGTATCTCTCCCCGAAACATGCTCCCAAATGAGAACAAAAACAACATAGGGAACCATAATGAGAACCATAGTTGCTGCAATATGTAACAAGGTAGAAGGACAATGGTCCCTCAATTGCAACCAACGTAGTTTGACTCTCAACTGCAATAGAGAATAACAAAAAATGTGGTTTCTCAACCAGTTGCTTGCTGCCCCACTCTTCTCATGTGTTTGGAGAAAGTGAATGATGTATGGTGCAAATTAAGTATGTTCTCTATAAAAAATCTCCTCCCCAAGTTCTCCTAGGGAGTGGCCATCAAAAATACTCATGGCCTCAACTAGACCATGAGGTCTAGAAAATTCCTACACATATATGGTTAAGGCATGCATATATACATTATACAAGTAAATAATACCCTTACCATATGTCTTTCTCATGCAAATGGAGTGGCTCATAGATGAGTCTCCTTTCATCCTCAAAGATAAAAGAGGTGGTTGTGCTAACTCTTCCAATGATTTATGTATCTCCTCCATATCCACATGATCCATACTTCTCCTCCTCAAAGCCTTCCCCAAAATACCCCTCCATGATGGTGTGGTATGCTCTCATAGAATAAGTGTGGTTGAAAAGGAAATCCTTATGAGCTGCATGTAGAAAATTCTCCTTGATCTTGGAAGCTATAGATAAGAAGATCCTGCCATGATAATAGATGACCCCATCTCTATCTGAATATCCTTGCTCATGTAGTTGGTCATCCAATATCATACAAGTGAAAATATCCTTGGAATACTCCACCAATAGCCAAGAATTCCAATATGGATCTATCCTCCATAGTGATAGCACTGATACTATCATGAAGAACATTTGTCATATGGTCATCCTCCTCTTTGAAATCTCCCATGCCAAAGATGCAAGTTGGAAGGTTGCTATCCCTCCCATGCTTCTCCTTCCACAATGTAGAATCTGAAATGAGAGTGGGTAAAGATGATGTTGAGAGAATGCCTCTCTCCTCCTTGAGCCTACCTAAGACTCTTAGCGTTGTACCAAGCTCTCCCAAGGTCTCCACTCCTATGAAATCAATGAGTAATGCCTCCAAATGTGAAGCATCCCTCATCATCTGTTGATCTAGTGGTCTCCCCGATGAAATGCCTCCATGCAATGAGACATCAACATCAAGAGTAGACTGCATATATGGATGGATAGACTTGTCCTTGCCCTCACTACACAATCTAGTCTCCCTCTTAGGTGCATCAACCTTCTGAAATAGATAGGGGTGTGTGCTCATCATCACATGATGTTCATCCTCCCTATTTCCTCCTTTTATCTCCATATTTTCACACCCTTTCATCAATGGCACATGTAGATCATGAGTTGTACCTTGATCTCCACATATTAGATCCTGGGGAATTTCTTGCAATGCTGGAATAATATCTCTTTTTGGAGAAAGATATCCCTCTCCCTCTGCATGAGGTGCTAGATAAAATCTAGACATGACAGCGTTGTTGCCCTCATACTCCTCAATATGTATGGGAAACCTCCCAATGATTGGATCCTCATTTGAAAATCGGATATCCATACCCTCTTGCTTAAGAATATGAGATAGAGGTATTTCCTCTAGCAAGTTATGATGTAATATATCAGCCTCCTCAATGGTTTTTTAAAGTGGATTTGATTTTATGGTTTCCTCCATCACATGCAAGGTTTTTGTTTGTTTTTGTTTATTTAACCTCACCACATGTGTTGCAGGAACATTTCCATCAAACCTTTCCACCAATGTCTTAATAAAACTTTCATAAGAATAAGTATTTTCATTTTTCAAATAAAAATACTCAAATATCCACCATGCATAGGCCTTACCTCCAAGATGCAGTGTTGCAATTTTGATGGCTTCATCTTTAGAAATTTGGTGTTGCTAAAAAAAGGTGTCTAGTTCTTCCACCCAAGCTCTGGTTGAACTGTAGGTGAACCCTCAAAAGTAGATAGAAGAAATATATCATGCTGGTTTCTTCTCCTCACCTTGATCTTGCAAAAATCTAGGAAAGTGATATTATCTCTAAACTTCTGAGTTTGAGACTCATACTCTTGCAGAAACTCACTAAGAGTTTCCCTCCTAGTCCTTCCTTCTTCTTCCATCTCTCTCATGGAAAATCAGGACATATGAATCTGTTGTGCATCGTAGTGTGTGCCTACATGATCACACTCACCATATGAAATATAGATTTTGATTCAAATCCAAACTCTCTTGGAGATTCTATACACATCTCCCTTCTCATCTTCTTGAGATCTCCATGAATTCTCTACAAAGTTTGAGAAAGAAACTTTGGAAGTATTTCCTCTTTTCTTCCTCCAAATAATGGAGTCTTATTTTTGTATTTTCTGATCATATTTTCTTCTTCCCATCTTCTTGATATCATATTAGCTGAGATCCACACGCTGAGCCAAGATTATGCTCTGATACCACTGTCATATCCCAAAATGGGGATGCAACAATACATGAACAAAAAACTGGAGTAGAAGTGATAAATCAACTCATAAAATGTAATAAGAGCACATAGCCATCATATTAATGTTACAGCAACAAAATTTATACAAATCCTTGAGGAAATAATCACTCAAGTTAGGGAAAATCAGCCTCAAGAAACATGTACATAAAATATGGAGAACACTGCTAAACAAAGAAATGCCCAAGGCTATGAAAAAGTAGTTTTATTAGATATACTACTGCTGTGAAGTGTCAATACACAAATATAGAAATATAAGGCCCAAAAAATATTGGGAGTGAATATCTACACTCCCAAACTGAATTTCAAGACAATCCGGAAAGGATTTCCTGAAATATGAAAAATGGAAAAATTGCCGGAGTTGCAGTCATAGGACTAAGTAGCAGCTGCAACTCAAAAAATAGATGGATATGTCTGGATATGATGCATAATATGAATAATTATACCTCCTCCAATGAATATTCTAAGTGAAAGGCTGATCCTAACACACAAGATCTCAACCTTCAACAATCCTGCAAACCCTTACTACAAATGCACACTGAAAATAAGTCAGTAAAGGAGAGGGACTGTGCTAGGAGAAAGGAAATATGTTGGCCAAGTGACAAGATATGATATCTGCTCCAGATGCTTCCCTTTTTATCTCCCAAACGAAGGAAAGCTTCCTCCTCTGAAGAACAAGCTATGGAAGTGGTGTTGTCAACCCTCTACTGCAACACCTTGCAACACAATGTTATACCTCAGCAGAAATAGCATTGTAATTGAAGGAGGTGGCTTGGCTTTGAGCTTGGATGTGGAGAAATGAAGTACAAGCTCCTTCAAGGGGCCTCTCTGTTAGACTCCTATACCAATAGGTGTCATTTTTCATGATTGACTTGGTGAACTATGCAATATGTTCAAACCTTTTTCTTGTGCAAAGGTGTTCCATATTCTCAAAAATCAAAAAATTTTAAAAATGTAAAGAGGGTATACCCTAAAAGAAAAATCAAAGGGTGAAAAGAATAAAATGGTCAAAAAAGTGAAAGAAATGAACCCCAAACAAAAATAGAGCAGGAAAGTGTGCAAGTCTAAATGCCACTACTATTTCATTTTTTGTAATAAACAAAATTGTGTGCAGCTTGTCAAACTTTTGCCACAATTTATGAAGAGTCAAACTGTTTAAACTTGACTCATTCATTTTTCAATTTCATGTTGTAGAATAGAGAATAATTATCTGACCAAACAGTTTAATCTTGGCAGATAAGTAGATAGGTAGAGTTAATAAAAGGTGCTCAACAGTTTAATCTGAGCCCTTGGATGTAAAAAGTGTAGACCTAGATAGGTTTGCCATGTAAAAGAAAAAGAAAATTGATAAGGGTTTGCTAGTCTAAGTGCACCCTAATAAAGAAGAGAAAATGGTAAAGTAAGTAGGTAGGGTGGGTAGATGTTGTTGCAGATTTACAAGTGATGAATGATGGTTCTAAATGTGTTCAATTTTACTTTCATCACAAGTGCAAAGGCAGATACTACATTGGAAAAAGTTCACAGCAAAGCAAAGTCAAAATTATTAACTTCCCCTTCATTTTCCCTTAAATATTTCACTAATTTCCCTAAGCACTAAGGTATTTGAAGATTAAATGGGCTCAAGGCATTTCCTTGACTTTTGGAGGGACCAGACCCTTGGCCCAATAATTGAAAAAACCTAAGTACTTGAAATCATCCATTATCACATTCATTCACCTCTTAAAATCTTTTCCTAAGGAAAATCCCATTTTGCTTAGGAAATCCTTCAATATTTCATGAAAAGCCCTCAAAATCACTTTTATTCTAAGTCTAAGTGATGAAACTATAATAATGCCATTTAATTTTGAATCTTCACTTTCTTGGTTATATTTAAGTGTTTTGAGTTTACATTTTCCCCTTGTCATATTAAATCTAATTTATATATTAACTCCCTATAAAAATCACCTTTTCTTATTATGTATAAATCCTTTTATACTAATATCCCCAAAACCCTTATATTATGACTTTTTAGCCAAAAGTATTTAATTCCTATTTTATTCAAATTAAAAACCCAAAATATACCCCCTTTTGGCTAAAATATAACATTAATAGTATTCCCGCCCCCCTACAGTAAATAAATCGCGTTGATTTAATTATTGTATAAATAAAAATATATGAAAAAAGTGTTTAAACATATAATATATGTGTTGAAAAATAAAAATAAAAAATTCCCAACCATCCACCGTACCAGGGATTAATTAATCCACACGATTAATCAATAACCGACCCCAGCCAATCAAACTCCGCCCGATGGGTTTAATTAATAGTTAATTACCTTGGGCCTGTGCCGTTAATTCCCCGCCATCTCCCTGTCCCGTCGACTGTCCGATTGACCCATCAAATATCTACGGACCTCCTCCATTTCACTGGCCATCCACATATGAAAGATAACGCACGATGGCCAAGTGGTTGTTAAATAGTGTCGTGCTACATGTCAGTCATTGTATTGCATCACCGCCCTTCCGCCTAAAACTGCCTTCCCTCATAAGCGGTGCGATACAAACCACTTACCACCTTTCCGCTCTTGACATGTCCACTGTACCATGCTGACGTCATCCAATAAAATAATAAAAAATTCTGCCACCCATTGACTTTGTGAATAAAACAAAAGAAGCCCGCGTTTTCCATTTTTCTCATTCGCAGAGAACGACTACACTTCCATAAACTTGATGCTAAAGGAAATACTAGGTCAGTTATCTTCTGGTCTGCTATCACCCATAATTCTTATGATTCTCCTTACTCCTACAATGAGTTTATTGATCTATTTGTACATCCAGCAACCACTTTGTTAACTGGAATTTCTCCTCCCAAAGTCAGTAATGAAATCAAGAGAACCCTTCAACTCTCAAAACAATATAAAGTGGGAGATTGGTACTTATATCAGAATTATACTGAAATTAGGATTTATGGATGTGAATTGTGTCCATTCAAGTTACCCAGATATGTTCCAATGAGACTTTTTGCACTTGAGTATTTCAGACAGATGAACAATTCAGATATATTTCATTTCTGTAATGCCAAGAAGAAGGTGCAACTCAGGATAAAGAGCCAATTAGGTCCCTTTGTTTGTAATTCTAGGGAGGCTGGGAAAGAAGCCGAAAGGATTTTAGAAGACTACCACAAATTACAAAAGAGTTTCTACTGGGCACCCTATGATCCATTTAGATTTATTTGTGACCGAAGAGTGAAAAACAAATTATCTCCATACATTCATTTTAGGATGCCAGAAATTGAACAATATGCAAATACAGATGAATGGGTGGAAGGAACTTTGATAGAGCAAGATAGTGAACAGGTCAATATTGATAACATAATGAAAGACCTTGAAAAGATACTTGACCTGGACTCTATTGGGCAGGTACAGATAGCAGGACCTTCTTCAGTAGGAACTTCACAACAACATTTGCAGGAGATCAGTATAGTGGCAGTAGAATCAAAAGGAAAAGAAAAAGAACTAGACATACACGTAATTGAAAAGTTCACAATGACAGAGCAACCAGAGACATAAAAAGAACAAGGTCAGGCACAAGTCTCTCCCGTTCAAACCAATCCAGTAGAAGTATCAATTTTGCAGACTCCATTAAATGTGGAAAAAGGAAAAAGGAGAGAAGCTGAAGCTGATACCCCTTTCATTGGATCTTCACAACAGCCTCAGGCCAAGAGACAGAAATTGAATACTCCTCCAGAAATAGAATCTATTAATGAAATCCTTGATAGTCAAGGACCAGAACAATTGGGCAGTCAACAAACAGGTACAGTCAGTGAAGCATCCACTACCTCACAAAGGAGGGAGCTACAAAAGCAACAGAGTGTTGAAATATCTTCTTTCAAAACACTAGTTAAAGATACAGGATATATAAAGAAGAAATTTATCAATATCAAGGCTAGGAATGATCCACTGAAAATTCAAGTATATAATCAATATTTGAAAATGGCTCCAAAGAATGAAGAAAGATTGATGTCAGCTTTTGACATCCAACAGGGCAAAATGATAATGAGCCATTTCAAACCCAAGGTGCAACAACCCCAAACAGCTGCTGATTATATTAGGAAAAACTTTGAAGTCCTAGCAAAGGATATTCATCCTTTAGATTAGATTGAGTTACATAAGCAGACTGGTGAAATGATCTATTCTACTTTGACTGATAAGGCAATGGCAGCTCACAGGTTACAAGATTCTTTGGAGAACACCAATACACAGTTACAGCTTGAAAAGGCTTCTTCTCAAGCCAAAGACAACAGGATAAAAACATTGGAAGAAATAATAATTGGTTTGGGGCACAATCCAAAGGATGTCAAAGGTATAGAAGCTCTAATTAAGAAAAAAGATGATGACATTGTAGCTTTGAGAATGCAGTTGAAATTGCCAGCTTCCAGACATCCCCAAACTGAAGAAGTAATAAAGAAGAGTTCTGAAGAAGAAATGATGGAGTTGATCTTAAAAATGAATGAGCAACTAACTGAAACAAAAAAAGAGCTTGAACAAGATTTAAAAGACAAGAAGTCCAATATTCCAGTATCTACAACAGTGGTTATCACAGGTACAACAAGTGAGCCAACAGGGCAGCCAGCAGAGCCATCACAGGTAAATACTTCAAATTTGAGTACAGAAGAATTAGCAAAGAAAATGAATGACTTGAAATTGCAAGTAACAGAACTTCAGCGCACAAAGTTACAGCTTATTAGTTTGGAACAGAAATATGATCTTTCAAAAATGATCGTTGCTGACAAAACAAGAGAAGTCAAAAAGTTGGAAAAATTGGTTAAAGCTTTGGAAAGGGATCTCACATTGGAGAAACATTTGAGAGAAATAAATGAAATTATTTGGGATGATATTATTCAGTCAATAAAAGATATCTATTCCTCAATCTAGATAATATACGAGCAGAATGATTTGGTCAAAGTAGCTCTGGATGAAGTTGAGAATACACGAGCAGAATTAGGAAATAGGCCTGAGGAAGCCAATTAGCTTATACAGTTTTTAAACACCCAAACTGAGATATTTTGTATGATTTTTTGTATAAATAAGCCCTCAATCGGATTATTGAGGGCGGATTCTTATACTCTGATGTAACATTGCATATTTTGGAATAAAGAGCTTTTGGAGAAATTTTTCGTGGCAAAAATGGACAAGGAATTGAGGCGGAAGACTTTTCTCATAATTCATGTGTCGAATGAAGGATCAATAAGTCATTTGTTTATGATATCATCTGTGTTTCATTATCTTAATATTTAATGAAAAGGATTAAATCAGAAAGTACTTAGGTGTAATCTTATTTCAATCTTTATTATTCTAAATTTTTTCTTCTAAACTAGTTTAAACAGCAAATTCTTAATTGCTCCTGTTTGTCTAGTTCATGCATATTTGGTTATTTAGAAGAGAATACTTAACTGCTCTTTATTGATAATCAATTTATTTATCTTCTCTTGAATGTGTTGAAATATTCTTTGTTGCCTTTCATCCGTTTGAATTCCATTCCATTCACTTTAGATCTACAATTGTTTCTAGTTTGACTATCTTGCCCTGATAAACCATATTTTGTTAAAAAACTTAAGCCAGTGCAGCCAATCCTTTGAATTCATTAGCCCAATGGACTGAAACTACTTGATCTTAATCTCAGCTAAATAATTTCATCAACCCAAACAAAATCAAAACCCCTGGACTTTATAACTAGCCTAATACCTTGCAAAACAAAGATAAATTTTATAGAGAGAGTCCTCTCTAGGTACAGATTGACTAGATTCTGTACCTGAAGGTTGGTTTGTGGTTACCTCGGAACCCTTTCCTCTTCAAACAACTTCAACGAAAATCTGAGTGATAACATAGTGGCGACCATACTGGGGATCTGCAATATCTTTATTGTCACTATTGTTTGCTTATAAGCTACAGACAGAGCCTGAAGATCAGCCAGGTAGACTTTTAAATGCTTTTGCTCTGCAATTTCATAGTAAATAAATGTTGCTTCAGTCTATCTCTGGTTTAGCTTAATAACTAAACTTTTGTTTCAAACATTCAATCAGACTCTCTAGTTCAATAAATCTTTCAGAAAATTTTAATTAAAAATCTTAAATTTCTTAAAGAGTTTGTCAAAGTTGTACTTTCATTTTATTTAAAACAAAAAACAAAAAATATAAATCATCTAGAAAACTGGCTTAGGAAAGAACTCATTATACCAGGTCAAATCCTAACCCTAACCCACCACCGATATTTGAAAATCCAAATATGATTCCCAGAATTCTGAGAAGACAAGAGAGTCAAGGAAGCTCTAAAAGTTCCTAACCTCTTGTTAGATCACACTCTTGTCCTGTGAAGATTATATATCTTGAAGATGAACCATTTGATGAACATTTTGAAAATTCTCTATTCATAAATTTTTCTGAATCTGAGTTGTCCAAGCTTGTTCTTGATCCATTATTTCTTCAAGATTTGCAATTTGAATTTATCACTTCACATCTTGACAAGTATTTTCAAAATTCCATTCAATCTGAGCAGACCTTTGAAGAAATTTCAGACACTTATGTGATTACTACCACTTCCCCAAGTTCATCTACTTTTCCCCAAACTTCTCAAACACAAGCCACTCCTTCTACTCCTCCACCCACTACTTCCAGACCATCATCACCTATTATTCCATTACACCTTCCAATGGCCAAGAGATATGCTCCGTTAAGGTTGCCAAGGAACCCTGCTGCTTTGCCTCTAGACTATCAGAGTAAGATCACCCCTTTTGATGGTTCTGGTACTTACACTTCTCAACAACATACCAAAAGGATGACTGATTACTTTGAATTTTATGAAATAGACACTGATAATGTATGAATGAGAATTTTTGTCCAGAGCCTTACTGGGGAAGTCAGGACATGGTTTAGGGCTCTTGCTCCAAATAGTATTGCCGACTTACCAGCCCTGTATAGGGCATTTTTAAATAGATGGGAGAAGAAGAAAGACCCTATTCAAATCCTATCATAATTTGGAAAATTGAAAATAGGACCTAATGAAGCAGTGCAAGATTATATCATTAGATTCAACGAAGCCTACAACGTTGTTCCCAAAAACCTTAGACCCCTTCCGGATTCAGTACTAGTTAAATTCCCTGATTGGTTTGATTCTAACATAGCATATTCACTTAGGGAAAGAGCTCCTCAAACTCTAGAATAAATGCAAATCATAGTTGTTAGTGTTGAAGCTAACTTGATAGAAAAACGAGCTAGAGCTAGAGCTGAAAGAAGGATGCCCATAAACGAAGAGCCTTCGGCTTTTGAAAGAAAGCTGGATGCAATTATTAAAGGGATGGAAAGATTTGGAGACAGAGTAGATAAAATCGAAAGAAATTCTTCTAGCGATGGTCAAAATGTTGTTAGAAACCTAAACTTCAGAAGAAATCAAAACCAAAATACTGGGAAAAATGTTCCTAACCAAAACATCAGGCCACCATAACAGGAAAATTTCGTTGAAGGTTCATCTTCTGAGGAACCAACTGAGGATGTTGAAATAAATAACGCGACTGAAAACAAAAATGAACTAGAATTTTTCCTATCTCAAGATGATCAAGAAAATCACATTCTTGAAACATTTCAAACTCATTCAGGAGAAACTTTTGATTTTAAAGAAGGATATGATTCAGCAATTTATGAAGTTCATAAACAATACAATTTGAGAATCAGAAGGATTGATGTGCCAGAAAATAGAAAACAGAAAGCTGTAAAACAAAACATCAAAGGTAAAACTAACAATCCTCCTGTACAAATTCTTTCTAGAACAAGTCCTAACCCCGCAAAACCAATAATTGAAGATGTGTCTAATAATCAACCAAATATTAAAAAACTTTCTAATACTTTTCCTCCTACAAGAAATGTAGAAGAACCAACAGAAGTTAATTCAGAAACACTTTCAACTCATAATCCTACTCATGGAAAAGAGAAAAACACCGAAGACCCAAAAAACAGAGAAAATCCAACTGTTCAAAATACTAGAACTCAAACAAAAAAATCATTCAATCTAGAAGCTGAAATAGGCAAACTAAATATAGTTGTTCCCTTAGCAGAATTAGCTAAACATGATGTCTATAGAAGCCAAATCAGCAGATCCCTCAACATTACTAGAATGGACGATTCAGTAAATGTTTTTGATGATCAGCCCAAACTACTTTTTGGCCCTGAAGTAAATGGCAAACCAAAAAGTGGAGGAACTCCTCCATTTTATGTGAGCTTGAATGTACATGACAAAATAATTCATAACACCATGCTTTATTCCCGAGTGTCTCACAATTTAATGCCCAAAGCTGTGATGGAAAGATTAAATCTAGACATTACAAGACCATATAAAGATCTTTTTTCTTTTGATTCAAGTCAGGTAAGATGTTTAGGTTTGATTAAAGATTTGTGTGTTACTTTGGTACAATATCCTGCGAAATCTATTCTGATATATATAGTAGTAGCAGATATTCCTCCCAAATATGGTATGTTGTTGTCCAGATCCTGGGGTGCCAAACTCGGAGGATCTCTTCAACTAGATATGTCATATGCTACTATTTTAGTGTTTGGTCAAACTAAAAGACTATACAGAAAGACCTTGATGAAATATTTAGTAAGTAGTCAGGAGAAGCCTGAAAACTTCCCTATCTACTCAGTACATTCTAATATGGACTCATTCATCCTTTATAATGCTGAATTTGAACCTCCTACTGAACTAGAAGCACCAAAAATAGAAACTGCAAATAAATCTACATTTCAAATCGAAGAAATTTCTGAAAACAAAGAAACATCAGACATTCAAGAAATACCAGAAAAAATTGAAAAACTAGAGCTCCCTGTTAAGAAACATGTTAAAACAGCTGATGAAGATTATGAACATGAAATTCTATGGCATTTAGAATTTGATGGTTTAGTAAATAAGTTAGGACTAGGAGCTTGAATTTGGATACATAACATTGAAAATGATCATGCCGAAGGCCATGCTTATAGATTGAACTTTAGATGCACTAATAATATGGTAGAGTATGAAGCTCTTTTGCTAGGGCTTAAACATGTCAAAAAATTAGGAGCAATTAGAGTATCAATCATAGGAGATTCTGAGTTAATTATTCAACAGATCAATGGTGAATGTTCAAAAAAAGACCCCAGATTAAGACAATACAGAGAAACAATTGTGGAAATTCTCAACACTTTTCTACAAGCTCAACTTGCCAAAATTCCTAGAAAACAAAATTTGCATGCTCACAGTCTTGCAATGTTCGCTAGCACCTGTAAACGACCTTTTGGACCTAATCATTAGTTCACAACTGAGATTAGACATAGACCTGCTATACCGGATAATCTTATGAATTCGAAAGTGTTTTTAAATAATAATCAGATTAATAATTTTTTGACCTTAGAAAATGAGTTCTCTAACAGTAGTATAGATGAAGACACAATAATCAATGAATCTGATCAACTAGATGAGCAAGAAATGGATATTTTAGAAGAGACTAGAATTCACATGCTTCACCCAACCAAATTCACTAAGAAAGATATGCAGGATTTGAAACAAATGGAATTCAATGAGATTATAGGAGATGGATCTGCAATTATTAATCTGAAATATAATCATTTACCTAAAGGATTAACTCCTTTAGAAGATCTTTTTGACTCAAATGACATTCCACTAAAACCTAAAATGAAACTTTTAAAAGCTGATGTTGAAGAATACAATTTGGGAACTGAAGGAAATCCCAAGATGGTTAAGTTATCTAAATCTCTGCCAGAGGATCAAAAAGTTAAATATGTTGAACTTTTAAAAGAATTCCAGGATGTTTTTGCCTGGAGTTATGAAGATCTTAAATCATATGATACATCAATAATTCAACATACAATACCTTTGAAACCAGATCACAAACCTTTTAAACATAAACTTAGAAGAATTAATCATGTGCTACGACCTTCAATTGAGAAAGAAATTAAAAGAATGTATGAAGCAGGAATAATAGCTCCTATTAGGTTCTCTAAATGGGTTTCTAATTTAGTACCAACAAGAAATAAGACTGGAGAGATTAGAATATGTGTCGATTTGAGAAATTTAAACAAAGTTTCTTTAAAATATAACTATCCTTTGCCTAAAATGGACCATATCTTACAAAGGGTAGTACGATCTTCAAGATTTCTCTTCTGGATGGATTCTCATGATACAACCAGATTCTGGTTCATCCTGATGATCAAGACAAAATAGCTTTTACGACCCCATGGGGTACATTCAAATATGTTAAGATGCCTTTTGGACTCAAAAATGTAGGAGCGACCTTCGAAAGAGAAATGGACATTGCCTTTTACAAAGAAATTCATGATTTTCTAGTCATATATCTGGATGATTTGACTGTTTTTTCCAAAACAGATCAACAACATTTAGATCATCTAAGACAGGTGTTCATTAAATGCAAAAAATATGGTATTTCTTTAAATCCTAAAAAGTCATTGTTTCTTCTTGAAGAAGGTAAACTCCTAGGTCATATCATTTCAACAGATGGCATTAGAATTGATCCTGAAAGAATACAAGCCATTTTGCGGATACCTCATCCCAGGAATATCAAAGAACTTCAAGCTTTCATAGGTAGGATAATTTTTTTGAGAAGATTCATTTCTAGTTTAGCTGAATTACTTAGACTGCTTACTAACATGTTAAGAAAGGATTTGAGTATTAAGTGGACAGTTGAAGCCAAGAAATCATTTGAAGAAATCAAAATGGCTTTAACCAAAACACCAGTTCTTACCAGTCCAAAATTTGATAAAGATTTCATAATTTTTTCATTTACTTCTGAACATACAGTTGCAACAGTTTTATTACAAAAGGATGATCAAGGATGTGAAAAACCTATAGCCTTTTTCAGTAAAGCACTTAGAGATGCATCTTTGAAATACAATATCATGGAGAAACAAGCTTTTTCACTTGTGAAAGCACTTAAATATTTCAGAGTTTATATATTTTATTCTCATGTGATAGCTTATGTACCTAATGTTGTCGTTAAAGACATCTTAACTCAAGATGGTATTGAAGGCAAAAGAGGTAAATGGATAGCTACCATATTAGAATATGATATTGAAATAATACCTACAAAAATCATAAAAGGACAAGGTTTGGCTCAACTTATGACTGAAACCAATTGCCAAGCCATGAACATTAATGAACTGGATGACAAACAGGAGATGGAGACTCCACAAATTAGTCAGGCCCTTTTAGACTCACCTTGGTATGCTGATATCATTTATGTTTTGTTAAACCTGCAAGCTCCTCCAGAGTTATCCAGAATGAAACAAAGGTTTTTGAAAATGACATCTTTAAAATATTGTATTTTAGATAATGCTCTTTTCTGGAAGAATCATGATGGAATTCTATTAAATTTTTTATTAAAAGATGAAGCTGACAAGGTTCTCAATGAATTCCATGCAGGAGATTGTGGTGGACACCTCTACTGGAACTCAACTGCAGATAAAATCTTAAGGGCTGGATTTTATTGGTCAACCCTGTTTTCAGATGTTAAGAAAATTGTAACTACTTGCCACAAGTGTCAGATCTTTGAAGGCAAGAGGAAATTACTTCATTTACCATTAAAACCAATTTCCACCGAGAGACCCTTTCAACAATGGGGACTAGATTTTATTGGAGAAATCCATCCTCCTTCTTCTGGGCAACACAGATGGATCCTCACTACTACAGACTACTTTACTAAATGGATTGAAGCTATCCCATCCAGACAGGCCAATGATTCTATAATTATAGGATTCTTAGAAACCAATATACTTCCAAGATTTGGCTGTCCTGAAAAAATTATAACTGATAATGCTGCTGCTATTAAGTCTAAGAAAATGATTAGTTTCTGCAATAAGTATCACATCACTCTAGGCCATTCAATAGCCTATTATCCTTAGGGTAATAGACTGGCTGAATCTTCCAATAAAAGCCTCATTAATATCATTAAAAAATTATTGGAAGAGAATAAGAAGAATTGGCATAAGAAAATTACCAATGCATTGTGGGCAAACAGACTTACAACCAAAAAATCAATTGGGACTAGTCCATATGAATTACTTTATGGTATTGAGGCTAGATTTCCATCATCCTTAGGAATTCCTGTTATGAAGTTACTTCAGGAGGCTCAAGTAGAACCAAATGATATTCAGAGAATAATAAACCAAACAATTCACTTGCAGCATACCAGAGAAGAAGTGTATCAATGATCCCAAGTTTTTCAGGAAAAATTAAAGAAAATGTTTGACAAAAAAACTAAAGCAGAAGATTTTCAATTGGGAGACAAAGTTCTAAGATGGGATACCAGAAGGGAAGATAAAGGGAAACATGGGAAATTTTATTTCTTATGGAAAGGACCTTACATCATTCATGCTTTACAGGGAAATAACACATATTTTTTGAAAAATTTGGATGGTTCAGAAGGTGATGAAGGACCAGTCAATGGTCGAATGCTAAAACACTACTTTGATCCTATTTACTAGGATGTTCTGATTTTTTAACATGTACATAATATATCCTTTCTAATGCATCAGTTTTGATTGGATGGTGACTTACTGAAGTTGAAGCCCGAATTGAAGGCCCTAAGCTTCAGAAGTTTTACTATCATATATACAATAAAGCCACCAGAAAAAGAAGATTACATGGTTCAGTTAAAGGAATTTTGAGGCATCTGATTTGTTGTTCTTGACTTTTCACCAGGAAAAGCCATCCCCAAGTGGAGCTGGTGTTAGACTCCTATATCAATAGGTGTAATTTTTCATGATTGACTTGGTTAACTATGCAATATGTTCAAACCTTTTTCTTGTGCAAAGGTGTTCCATATTTTTAAAAAATCAAAAAATCAAAAAATTTAAAAAATTTAAAGAGGATATACCCTAAAAGAAAAATCAAAGGGTGAAAAGAATAAAATGGTCAAAAAAGTGAAAGAAATGAACCCCAAACAAAAATATACCAGGAAAGTGTGCAAGTCTAAATGCCACTACTATTTCATTTTTTGTAATAAACAAAATTGTGTGCAGCTTGTCAAACTTTTGCCACAATTTATGAAGAGTCAAACTGTTTAAACTTGACTCATTCATTTTTCAATTTCATGTTGTAGAATAGAGAATAAATTTCTGACCAAACAGTTTAATCTTGGCAGATAAGTAGATAGGTAGAGTTAATAAAAGGTGCTCAACATTTTAATCTGAGCCCTTGGATGTAATAAGTGTAGACTTAGATAGGTTTGCCATGTAAAAGAAAAAGAAAATTGATAAGGGTTTGCTAGTCTAAGTGCACCCTAATAAAGAAGAGAAAATGGTAGAGTAAGTAGGTAGGGTAGGTAGATGTTGTTGCAGATTTACAAGTGATGAATGATGGTTCTAAATGTGTTCAATTTTACTTTCATCACAAGTGCAAAGGCAGATACTACATTGGAAAAAGTTCACAGCAAAGCAAAGCCAAGATTATTAACTTCCCCTTCATTTTCCCTTAAATATTTCACTAATTTCCCTAAGCGCTAAGGTATTTGAAGATTAAAGGGGCCCAAGGCATTTCCTTGACTTTTGGAGGGACCGGACCCTCAGCCCAATAATTGAAAAAAACTAAGTACTTGAAATCATCCATTATCACATTCATTCACCTCTTAAAATCTTTTCCTAAGTAAAATCCCATTTTACTTAGGAAATCCTTCAATATTTCATGAAAAGCCCTCAAAATCACTTTTATTCTAAGTCTAAGTGATGAAAGTATAATAATGGCATTTACTTTTGAATCTTCACTTTCTTGGTTATATTTAAGTGTTTTTAGTTTACATTGTCCCCTTGTCATATTAACTCTAATTTATATATTAACTCCCTATGAAAATCACCTTTTCTTATTATGTCTAAATCCTTTTATAGTAATATCCTCAAAACCCTTATATTATGACTTTTTAGCCAAAAGTATTTAATTCTTATTTTATTCAAATTAAAAACCCACAATATACCCCATTTTGGCTAAAATATAACATTAATAGTATTCCCGCCCCCCTACAGTAAATAAATCGCGTTGATTTAATTATTGTATAAATAAAAATATATGAAAAAAGTGTTTAAACATATAATATATGTGTTTAAAAATAAATAAAAAACAATTCCCGACCATCCACTGTAGCAGGGATTAATTAATCCACATGATTAATTAATAACCGACCACAGCCAATCAAACTCCACTCAATGGGTTTAATTAACAGTTAATTACCTTGGGCCCGCGCTGTTAATTCACCACCATCTCCCTGTCCCGTCGACCATCCGATTGACCCATCAAATATCTACGGTCCTCATCCATTTCGCTGGCCATCCGTGTACGAGAGATAACGCGTGATGGCCAAGCAGTTTTTAAACAATGTCGTGCTACGTGTCAGTCGTTGTATCGCATCGCTGCCCTTCCGCCTAAAACCGCCTTCCCTCATAAGCGGTGCGATACAAACCACTTACCACCTTTCCACTCGTGACATGTCCACTGTACCATGCTGACGTCATCCAATAAAATAATAAAAAATTCTGCCACCCATTGACTTTGTGAATAAAACAAAATAAGCCCGTGTTTTCCATTTTTCTCATTCGCAGAGAATGACTACACTTCCATAAACTTGATGCTAAAAGAAACCCTAGGTCAGTTATCTTCTCGTTTGCTATCACCCATCATTCTTATGATTCTCCTTACTCCTAGAATGAGTTTATTGATATATTTGCACATCCAGCAACCACTTTGTTAATTGGAATTTCTCCTCCCAGAGTCAGTAATGAAATCAAGAGAACCCTTCAACTCTCAAAACAATATAAAGTGGGAGATTAGTACTTATATCAGAATTATACTGAAATTAGGATTTATGGATGTGAATTGTTTCCATTCAAGTTACCCAAATATGTTCTAATGAGACTTTTTGCACTTGAGTATTTCAGACAGATGAACAATTCACATATAGTTCAATTCTGTAATGCCAAGAAGAAGGTGCAACTCAGGATAAAGAGCCAATTAGGTCCCTTTGTTTGTAATTCTAGGGAGGCTGGGAAAGAAGCCAAAAGGATTTTAGAAGACTACCTCAAATTACAAAAGAGTTTCTACTAGGCACCCTCTGATCCATATAGCTTTATTTCTGACAGAAGAGTGAAAAAAAAATTATCTCCATACATTCATTTTAGGATGCCAGAAATTGAACAATATGCAAATACAAATGAATGGGTGGAAGGAACTTTGATAGAGCAAGATAGTGAACAGGTCAATATTGATAATATAATGAAAGACCTTGAAAATATACTTGACCTGGACTGTATTGGGCAGGTACAGACAGCAGGACCTTCTTCAGCAGGAACTTCACAATAACATTTGCAGGAGATCAGTACAGTGGTAGTAGAATCAAAAGGAAAAGAAAAAGAACTGGACATATAAGTAATTGAAAAGTTCACAATGACAGAGAAACCAGAGACATCCAAAGAACAATGTCAAGCACAAGTCTCTCCCATTCAAACCAATCCAGTAGAAGTATCAATTTTGCAGACTCCATTAAATGTGGAAAAAGGAAAAATGAGAGAAGCTGAAGCTACTACCCCTTTCATTGGATCTTCACAACAGCCTCAGGTCAAGAGACAGAAATAGAATCTATTGATGAAATCCTTGATATTCAAGGACCAGAAAAATTGGGTAGTCAAAAAACAGGTACATTCAGTGAAGCGTCCACTACCTCACAAATGAAAAAGCTACAGAAGCAGCAGAATGTTGAAATATCTTCTTTCAAAACACGAGTTAAAGATACATGAGATATAAAGAAGACATTTATCAATATCAAGGCTAGGAATGATCCACTGAGAATTCAAGTATATAATAAATATCTGAAAATGGCTCCAAAGGATCAAGAAAGATTGATGTCAGCTTTTGACATCCAACAGGGCAAAATGTTAATGAGCCATTACAAACCCAAGGTGCAACAACCCCAAACAGCTGCTGATTATATTAGGACAAACTTTGAAGTCCTAGCAAAGGATATCCATCCTTTAGATCATATTGAGTTACATAAGTAGAATGGTGAAATGATCTATTCTACTTTGACTGATAAGGCAATGGCAGCTCACATGTTACAAGATTCTTTGGAGAACACCAATACACAGTTACAGCTTGAGAAGGCTTCTTCTCAAGCCAAAGACAACAGGATAAAAACATTAGAAGAAATAATAATTGGTTTGGGACACAATCCAAAGGATTTCAAAGGTATAGAAGCTCTAATTAAGAAAAAAGATGATGACATTGCAGCTTTGAGAAAGCAGTTGAAATTTCCAGCTTCCAGACATCCCCAAACTGAAGAAGTAATAAAGAAGAGTTCTGAAGAAGAAATGATGGAGTTGCTCTTGAAAATGAATGAGCAACTGATTGAAACAGAAAAAGAACTGGAACAAGCTTTAAAAGACAAGCAGTCCAATGTTCCAGTATCTACAGCAGTGGTTGTCACAGGTACAACAAGTCAAGCAACAGGTCAGCCAGCAGAGCCATCACAGGTAAATCCTTCAACTTTGAATACAGAGGAATTAGTAAAGCAAATGAGTGGCTTGAAACTGCAAGTAACAGAACTTCAACGCACAAAGTTACAGCTTGTTAGTTTGGAATAGAAATATGATCTTTAAAAAATGACTATTGCTGACAAAACAAGAGAAGTCAAAAATTTGGAAAAATTGGTTAAAGCTTTGGAAAGGGATCTCACATTGGAAAAACCTTTGAGAGAAATAAATGAAATTCTTTGGGATAATATTATTTAGTCAATAAAATATATCTGGTCCTCAATCCAGATAATATACAAGCAAAATGATTTGGTCAAAGTAGCTCTGGATGAAGTTGAGAATACCTGAGCAGAATTAGGAAATAGGCTTGAGGAAGCCAATCAGCTTATACAGTTTTTAAACACCCAAATGAGACAGTAACTTGCAGATGTGGGTATTCAGGACAGAACTGCAACAATCTTGGAGATAAAAAGATTTTTTACTAAAATAACTCTTATGAAATCATTGCTTTTAGAGAAAGGTTTAATGTTTTATTGAATAAAGGGTTGCCCAGCTCTATGGTTTCAGAAGATAAAATAATGGACCTGGAAACTTATGTCAAGAAAATGGACATACATGCTCACAATAATTTCATTGCTAGTTCCTCAACCATTTCATCAGAAGCAACATTACCCACAGGAAAGAATCTTCATGAAAGATTAGAGAATTTATTTTATCTTGAACATGAAGTAAGACATTTGTTTCCTAATCAGCCTACTTTCTTCAGATATACCGAGGCTGATGAAACATTAAGGAAGCTTCAATGAACCAAAATAGCAGAAGATAAATGGTGGGAAGATTTGTTGGAACTTTTGTAAAATCTATCCTTATAAGAAATTTTTCCTATTTACTACAGTATAAAGGATAAAGGGACAAACAAAGGTCAAAGAGTATCAGTTCAGTTAAAGTGTATCAGTAAGAACAAAGAGTATCAGTGAAGCAAGTCAGTTAGAACAAAATTATTGAAGAGGACAACAAAGAGCTGAAATATAGGTCCTGCCTCCAGCACATTCTCACAAGGAGGATACAGCACAACATTAGTTGCTTTTTGTCTTATCTATGAGACCATCTGTCTCTATTTTTATTGTAACTTATTTATGAGTCATTTTAGATTATATATCATTTTATTAAGAGATATTTTACATGATTTTTTGTATAAATAAGCCCTCAAATGGATTATTGAGTGTGGATTCTTATACTCTAATGTAACATTGAATATTTTGGAATAAAGAGCTTTTGGAGAAATTTTTCGTGGCAAAACTGGACAAGGAATTGATGTAGAAGACTTTTCTCAGGATTCATGTGTCGAATGAAGGATCAATAAGTCATATCTATCCCATGTTTTAAAGTTTTACATTTTCTTATGATATCATCTGTGTTTCATTATCTTAATATTTAACGAAAAATATTAAATCGGAAAGTACTTAGGTGTAATTTGATTTCAGTCGTTAATATTTTAAATGTTTTCCTCTAACCTAGTTTAAGCAGCGAATTCTTAATTGCTCTTGTTTGTCTAGTTTATACATCTTTGGTTATTTAGTAAAGAATACTTAACTTCTCTTTATTGGTAATCAATCTATTTCTCTTCTCTTGAATGTGTTGAAAGATTCTTAGTTGCCTTTCATCCATTTGATTTCCATTTCATTCACTTTAGATCTATAATTGTTTCTAGTTTGATTATCTTGCCCTGATAAACCATCTTTTGTTGAAATACTTAAGCCAGTGAGGCCAATCCTTTGACTCCATTAGCCCAATGGAGTGAAACTACTTGATCTTAATCTTAGCTAAAGAATTCCATCAACTCAAACAAAATCAAAACTATGAACTTTACAACTAGCCTAATATCTTCTAAAAGCAGATCTATATTTTATAGAGAGAGCCCTCTCTGGATACAGATTGGCTAGATTCTGTGAAATGCCCCTTTTCACACATGAGGGTGTGAAATCCAGCTCTTATGACTATCCCTTTTCAAGATATGAGGGATTTTATTCATATTTTTGAAATTTATGGGCCTCCTTACCCATTTATTTATCTCCTAAGTGACATAAGCAAAAACCAATATTCCAATTAGCTGCATGCTAATTTTGGAATATTACAGTCCTCCCCTCCCAAATGTTGCTTGTCCTCAAAAAACTGCAAGGATAGAACTGAGAAAACTCCTCTTCTCTCCCAGAAGCATCCTCATATGATAAAATCCTCCAAGGATCAAGATTTTGTCTCATCAATACATCTCCAAGTTGCCCCTACCAAGTATGCAAGCTAGCTTTTGGTGAGCATCCCAAATAGCTATCATCATGTGAAAGTGAAACATACATGGAGGCACAATGGGATGTCTAAAGGTCTCTTTGGGTCATGGAATCTAAAAGGTATTTGGAACTAGCATTCCCATGTGGATCCTCCATCCCCAATCTATCAACCATACAAAATGAGTCACCCTCCAAAATGGTATCTCATACAAATCATCCTCCACCTTGAGCTCCTCCAATGTAGGTGGGATTGGCTAGCCTAATATCTTCTAAAAGCAGATCTATATTTTATAGAGAGAGCCCTCTCTGGATACAGATTGGCTAGATTCTATATGAAAAAAGTGTTTAAACATATAATATATGTGTTTAAAAATAAATAAAACATCCTCCACCTTGTTTGTCTAGTTTATACATCTTTGGTTATTTATTAAAGAATACTTAACTTCTCTTTATTGGTAATCAATCTATTTCTCTTCTCTTGAATGTGTTGAAAGATTCTTAGTTGCCTTTCATCCGTTTGATTTCCATTTCATTCACTTTAGATCTATAATTGTTTCTAGTTTGATTATCTTGCCCTGATAAACCATCTTTTGTTGAAATACTTAAGCCAGTGAAGCCAATCCTTTGACTCCATTAGCCCAATGGAGTGAAACTACTTGATCTTAATCTTAGCTAAAGAATTCCATCAACTCAAACAAAATCAAAACTATGAACTTTACAACTAGCCTAATATCTTCTAAAAGCAGATCTATATTTTATAGAGAGAGCCCTCTCTGGATAATAATGGCATTTACTTTTGAATCTTCACTTTCTTGGTTATATTTAAGTGTTTTAAGTTTACATTGTCCCCTTGTCATATTAACTCTAATTTATATATTAACTCCCTATGAAAATCACCTTTTCTTATTATGTCTAAATCCTTTTATAGTAATATCCCCAAAACCCTTATATTATGACTTTTTAGCCAAAATTATTTAATTCCTATTTTATTCAAATTAAAAACCCACAATATACTCCCTTTTGGCTAAAATATAACATTAATAGTATTCCTGCCCCCCTACAGTAAATAAATCGCGTTGATTTAATTATTGTATAAATAAAAATATATCAAAAAAGTGTTTAAACATATAATATATGTGTTGAAAAATAAAAATAAAAAATTCCCAACCATCCACCGTACCAGGGATTAATTAATCCACACGATTAATCAGTAACCGACCCCACCCAATCAAACTCTGCCTGATGGGTTTAATTAACAGTTAATTACCTTGGGCCCACGCCGTTAATTCCCCGCCATCTCCCTGTCCCATCGACCGTCCAATTGACCCATCAAAGATCTACGGTCCTCATCCATTTCGCTGGCCATCCGCGTATGAAAGATAACGCGCGATGACCAAGCGGTTTTTAAACAGTGTCGTGCTACGTGTCAGTCGTTGTATCGCATCACTACCCTTCCGCCTAAAACTACCTTCCCTCATAAGCGGTGCGATACAAACTGCTTACCACCTTTCTGCTCTTGACATGTCCACTGTACCATGCTGACGTCATCCAATAAAATAATAAAAAATTCTGCCACGCATTGACTTTGTGAATAAAACAAAAGAAGCCATGTTTTCCATTTTTCTCATTCGCAGAGAACGACTACACTTCCATAAACTTGATGCTAAAGGAAACCCTAGGTCAGTTCTCTTCTGGTCTGCTATCACCCATCATTCTTTTGATTCTCCTTACTCCTACAATGAGTTTATTGATCTATTTGTACATCTAGCAACCACTTTGTTAATTGGAATTTCTCCTCCAAGAGTCAGTAATGAAATCAAGAGAACCCTTCAACTCTCAAAACAATATAAAGTGGGAGATTGGTACTTATATCAGAATGATACTAAAATTAGGATTTATGGATGTGAATTGTGTCCATTCAAGTTACCCAGATATGTTCCAATGAGACTTTTTGCACTTGAGTATTTCAGACAGATGAACAATTCAGATATAGTTCATTTTGTAATGCCAAGAAGAAGGTGCAACTCAGGATAAAGAGCCAATTAGGTCCCTTTGTTTGTAATTCTAGGGAGGTTGGGAAAGAAGCCGAAAGGATTTTAGAAGACTACCTCAAATTACAAAAGAGTTTCTACTAGGCACCCTATGATCCATATAGATTTATTTGTGACAGAAGAGTGAAAAACAAATTATCTCCATACATTCATTTTAGGATGCCAGAAATTGAACAATATGCAAATACAGATGAATGGGTGGAAGGAACTTTTATAGAGCAACATAGTGAACAGGTCAATATTGATAATATAATGAAAGACCTTGAAAAGATACTTGACCTGGACTCTATTGGGCAAGTACAGACAGTAGGACCTTCTTCAGCAGGAACTTCACAACAACATTTGCAGGAGATCAGTATAGTGGCAGTAGAATCAAAAGGAAAAGACAAAGAACTAGACATACAAGTAATTGAAAAGTTCACAATGACAGAGCAACCAGAGACATCAAAAGAACAAGGTTAGGCACAAGTCTCTCCCGTTAAAACCAATCCAGTAGAAGTATCAATTTTGCAGACTCCATTAAATGTGGAAAAAGGAAAAAGGAGAGAAGCTAAAGCTGCTACCCCTTTCATTGGATCTTCACAACAGCCTCAGGCCAAGAGACAAAAATTGAATAATCCTCCAGAAATAGAATCTATTAATGAAATCCTTGATAGTCAAGGACCAGAACAATTGGGTAGTCAACAAACAGGTACAGTCAGTGAAGCATCCACTACCTCACAAATGAAAAAGCTATAGAAGCAACAGAGTGTTGAAATATATTCTTTCAAAACACTAGTTAAAGATATAGGAGATATAAAGAAGACATTTATCAATATCAAGGCCAGGAATGATACACTGAGAATTCAAGTATATAATCAATATCTGAAAATGGCTCCAAAGAATCAAGAAAGATTGATGTCATCTTTTGACATCCAACAGGGAAAAATGTTAATGAGCCATTTCAAACCCAAGGTGCAACAACCCCAAACAACTGTTTATTATATTAGGCCAAACTTTGAAGTCCTAGCAGAGGATATCCATCCTTTAGGTCAGATTGAGTTACATAAGCAGACTAGTGAAATGATCTATTCTACTTTGAATGATAAGGCAATGGCAGCTCACAGGTTACAAGATTCTTTGGAGAACACCAATACACAGTTACAACTTGAGAAGGCTTCTTCTCAAGCCAAAGACAACCAGATAAAAACATTGGAAGAAATAATAATTGGTTTGGGACACAATCCAAAGGATGTTAAAGGTATAGAACCTCTAATTAAGAAAAAAGATGATGACATTGTAGCTTTGAGAAAGCAGTTGAAATTGCCAGCTTCCAGACATCCCCAAACTGAAGAAGTAATAAAGAAGAGTTTTGAAGAATAAATGATGGACTTGCTCTTGAAAATGAATGAGAAACTGATTGAAACATAAAACGAACTGGAACAAGCTTTAAAATACAAGCAGTCCAATGTTCCAGTATCTACAGCAGTGGTTGTCATAGGTACAACAAGTCAAGCAACATGTCAACCAGCAGAGCCATCACAGGTAAATCCTTCAACTTTGAGTACAGAGGAATTAGTAAAGCAAATGAATGATTTGAAACTGCAAGTAACAGAACTTCAGCGCACAAAGTTACAGCTTGCTATTTTGAAACAGAAATATGATCTTTCAAAAATGACTATTGCTGACAAAACAAGGGAAGTCAAAAGGTTGGAAAAATTGGTTAAAGCTTCGGAAAGGGATCTCACATTGGAGAAATCTTTGAAAGAAATAAATGACATTCTTTGGGATAATTGTTACAAGTCAAAATACCTCCTCATCAGCTCAGAGGGGAAGACAAATATGGAAGAAGTACAAAGACCTAAATTAAACCTATTTCTGCCAGGGTAACGCATATATAGAACAGAACAAGGGCGTTATAACGCAGGAAAGAAATATATTGGCCACTTTAGTGGCTAAAGGGAAACGCTTTCTGTTTACACTTGATGGTCACGTTACCCGTGTTTTAAGTTTGAATTGGGAAAAGAGCGCAGAGAAAGATTTGAATCTCCGACTTTCCCTCACGAAGGAGTCGATGCACAAAGGAAAGCTGAACGAAACACCAGCTCATTATTGGTCATTGCCATGAGAAGATCGAACTCCAAGAGAGGCAAAAGCATGGAGATCAAGGAAACATCTAAGCCTTTTCCATTCCAAACTAGTGGAAAGAGAAGGGCAACAATGGCTTTCTCCCTCTCCTATAAGAAGGAGTCGAAGGCTCTTAATTGGGTCGAAGGATTGCTCAAAGGTTCTTGCATACTTGTGGAATGAGAGAATAGTGTGACATTGTGAAGGCCAAGAGTCAAAGAGGCTCCTAGAGAGTTTGTTGGCTTGGACTTCTTCACTTGGTAGAGAAGAGAGATTGGGAGACCGAGGAGGGCTTGGTACAACCGATGGTTGTAATCCTCCTTCTTTCAAAATCAATAGAACTATGTTCGTTTTTCCATTCGATGCTTACATGTTATATTGTTATTTCAATATTTGTTTAGTATGATATGAATGGATCGTATGTGTATAATCTAGATGTTTATTGTTGATTTAATTGATAGAATACTTGTTATATCAGAAGTTACGTGGGTGCTTTGACCGATTGCGGGATTCGTGATTTGGAGTCGGTGAAGAAGGATTCTTGCTTTCTTTCGCGTAGCGCTCTCCAAAGGATTACTGAAGTTGTCAAAGAGGTAATTCTCTCATTGTATTACTTCAAGTTATTTCAAGCTAATATGAACATGCTCATACCATCTTTGTGAACGATCATAGCTAATCTAACTGTGCTGCCCTCGGGCATCGAAAGCCTCGAGAGGGATCTACGAAAACCAACCACCCAAGCGCTTTTACCCTATGGCGCATTGGCGACTCCACCGGGAGTGTCCCCATAGTTTCCGTGACTATTTTTTCCCTTTATTTCTTCTCTCCTCGTTTCCGTATCCTTCCGACCATTTTTTGATGCCTGGTAGAGCATACCAAACGCTTGCGAAAGTTCAATCCACCGTACACGTACGGCCAACGGAAGAGCTTTTCCCCGGTTAACGCGACCTATGCAAAAGTATATCATAGTACGTTATAATCGCGAAATCAAAGCTTAAATACAAGGCGTTATAACGTTGTATTTTCTCACAGACAGAGCGTTACCGGCCAAAAACCCTGTTGTTCACTTCGTGACGTCGTGTTTTAGTCGTGGAGTTTTTTGGCCACCGATACCTTTCATAGACCAAATCCCCGTGCTTGTCTCTAGCTAACCGGCATTGATTATTTGTTTCTCTTATTTAGTTAATGTGCAAAGCATTTACTTTTTAAAGAGAATAATTTTTTCTCGCATTTAAGTCAGAGTTTATTCTGAAAGTTTGGTTCACAGATTGTTAAAAGAGGTAGATAGAAAGCTGAATCTTAAAAGTTGAGCCATGTTATTTACATGTTGGTGCATGGATGATTGAAAAAAGAAACCTCTCCTTGTAGAAACATTGTTCATTGAAGTTAATATTTAGAGCATGTTTTGCATGGTTTATTGAGTCGAGAGTCTCACTATACTTCATACGTCCATTTCCCCTCCGCCGACTAATAAAAAAGTACACTAAAAACAAAGCGATAATAAAATCAATATAATAACTCTTTTTGAGCTCACACAAACAAGATGGTTCGTGCTAGGATCTTGGGTTAGGAAAGTGAGAAAACTACGAGATCTCAAAACTTGAAAACTAGAGTCATTAACGCAGTGAAATCCCGTCTGCACTCACATTATCAGGACCGTTCCTTTACCCAGGGAGCTCGCACCAGACAACACTTGGGTGCACTAGAAGGCAGCCCGCCTTCGGACTGCATCCTCGTGGGTGTGTTATATATTGGGGTTCCCTTCGGGGGATGTCGAAACTAGATCGGGGATCTAGGTATTCGCCCATATAGCACACTCTGTCCCCTGACGGTGGACACGATAGTGTCGTCCCGATTTGAGGTATCCTTAGTGGCTATACTTTTTAGGGACTTACACAAGGTGACTGGGATGAGCTATCCCGGTACACGCAAAGCAGACGACGGACCTACTCTGCTCTTCGGTCTTTAGGAGGGGTACTCGTCTTCACGAGAGTGCTTACACCTATCGTCTAGGGTTCGGCGAAGCTCTGGAAGTACCCAGTATCTGTACTTTCGACCAACCCTCTTTGTATGCTATTGTGAGACTGATTTCATCACGCGTGAACAGGTAGTACTCGGACGGGCACCCTATACTTGGTCTGCTTGGTGATTGATTTTAGAGAGTCTTTTTTCTTTTTAGTAAGTGTGTGGTTACTGTCACTTGAGACTTCATAATATATCACATTTTAAATAAAATTGTTAAAATTAAACCGGTCACCGTGGCATCCCCTGACCCATGCCGTCAGTCTAGACGATAGCAAGGTCTACCTCCTCTCACCTTAGAGGAAATATTGAACCTTGGTGAACCCGGGCCTTCTACGGAAGAGCAGTCTCCTTTGACTAATCTGGATCATCACATAGACCCCATATCGGCTCGGAACTCCCGAGAGGACCCTTTCCGCCGAAGGCGTTGTACCCTAGTCACAATCCTCAGCTCACTGATCCATTAGGACCGGTGATAATCCCAGATTCCACCGCGCCAAGATATGTTCGCGGCAACACCAACATCTATTTCTCCACCGGTATCCACAGGTCGATACCAATGGCAACCATTCACGGTTCGCCATCATCCTCCCCCCGCCGGTGGTCGGCTCTAGTGTCATTGCGGGTAACCCCGGTAGTCAACATATGCCTACCCCCAACCCTATGGTCAACCACAATGCAGCAGTTTACCGAACCCTCTCGGCATCTACTCCTACCGTGACCACGTTGGGGACCATGGTAGCTCCTCCCACGAGCACGACTACTTCGGTGCCCTTTAGCAACCCTTCTCGGTTGGAACCCTCTGCTGAGTTCAAACCCCCTTGGCCACTATACCAGCGGTGTTATCAGATACACGAGTAGCAAGGAATATTTCTCTTCCTATGCAATCCTTAGGACAAATGGGACAACCCATTGTAAATACTATCCCCTTAAGTGGTTGAAACATAGGCGTAGGATCTATACGTTGCCAAATTATGCAAATACTAGTATGCCTCCGGGAAACTCTATTGCATCCATTTGGACTAACCAACCCCAACCTCCGTCCGGAGTGGGAGGGGGCACTTTTACGCCGAGGGGCAACCAACCATTTGCCCCTCAATACACTATGCCCTATGGACAGCAGAATCGTATGTTCCTACTCCTCCACCTATGGGAGGTTCTTTATCAAAGTCCCACTTACCCTCTACGGTAACACGTGGATGGGAGGACCCTATGGTCCAAATAGTCATCCCCATACTGCCTTGGTTGAACTCGGCAAATCCACAATTGCCTTTCTTGGCAAGCTTTGGACATACCCGACATCCATAAGCCGACAAAACGACCCCATCAATCACAACTCGCTTTGGCCTCCTATACCGCATAAGATTCCTTCGTGATATCCCGAAGTTACGACGGAAGCATGGAGATGACCTCGGCCGCACACATCTCCACCTTCCATTTGTGGTCCATCATCCAATTCCATGGTAGATGATGAAAGTGTCAGCCTTCGATCGTTTTCCCGCACCCTTACGAGCAATGCCGCCAAGTGGTACATTGGATTACCACGCGCCACCATCAATACGTTTGGCGCTTTAGCGACGGAGTCTCTTAAAGAACTTTCAACTACCAATTAGAGTGAAAGCGGCACAAAATTGTTAACATCATCGCGCTAGAGACACCGCCACCCACATCTCCGACCATATTCATGAATGGAGACATAGGGAGGAGGCTTGTCAAAGCGCCAATACCGGGACCATCTCTTGGCAAATATGGTTTTGCAAGTCTCTTTACCCCATATCTCTAAAGACATTGGCCTTTTTCCGGTGCGGTGACGGAGAGGATCAATGTATTCGTCGTGCCCGCAGCACCGGATTTGATCTATTCACAATCCGGCACGCTTTACGATCCGCTCCCCCATGCCCCGGTAACCCGAACCCTCCGGCTACTCGAAAAACCGGAGCGCATGCGCCGATGGTCTCGTTGGCGCGATCTGCGGTGTAGCCACCAATCGCTCTCGGGGGCAAACCTCCCGAGCCATCCTCGGCGCCACACGCCCCCATCAAACGACTCCTCTCCCTTCTGTTTCGAGGTAAATTCGGTGCAAACCTCACAAAAAACCAACGGGAAAAAATAGGAAGAATAAGAAGAAAACATCTTCTTCGGAAGAGCGACCGAATAATCAGTAATAACTCTAATCGGAAAAATGTCGCTAATGAAAAAGGAAAAGATAAACCCATGAGATTTCCTTGTAAAATACTGTACGGAGGACCACTTCACATACAAATGTCCTCGGTTGCGGGGAATGCACCGATTTTATTGCTAACAAAGATGCGGGAGAACACCCGCCGTTCTTCACAATCCTTTCCCCAATCAACGGCGAAGCAACATCAACATATGGTTGACAACCCGCCACAACCCCCATCAACGGGGCAATGGTGGTTCGCATCCTTCGGCGAAGGACCATCTCTGCCATTTATGGCATCGAGAGTATTGACCTTCAAACCGCGCCAAGCTTTATGGAGCCCCTACCATAGATGCTCAAGAACCCGGAACTAGTTCCAATCCCGCCGCCGCCTAATGATTTGCATATCGAAAGGCCTATCACAACCCGTAATTCGTGCCCCCAAAGGGACACTTCGACACACGACTCATAATACCTCTCGTACGTGCAGCTCAAAACTACAATATTGTAGAAGATTTTGGCGTGAGGCACGCGTCAGCCATGTACGCACTTGAAGTATTACAAACCTACCCGGCATGAGGAAAGCCTTGCTTTTGGCCATTGAGCGGAATAGAACCCCGCAGATTCCACGCTAGCAATCTTTGATATGGAAAAGGCTAAACCTGCGCCTCTCACATCAACTCGCATTCAGTGCAAGTGGTGTCGAAAGGGAGACCCATCCATCGCACTCGTCATAGACGAAGGTGCTTCGACCTCGCGTTATGTCACAAGCTTGTTGGCTGAATTTAGGTTCTCCTACTCGACCCTGCCATCGAATTCCCGAAAGCTTTCGATGGCCACATGTTCCTACCCAAAGGATACCTCGCTAGCTTTCGCGTCACTCTGGGAAAAACGGTAAACTGTGGACGTTGAAGTCGTAGGCGTCATCTCGACTATAATCTATTGCTCTGGCCGCAGCTTGGATCTTATGCTATGACCGCCATCGTGTCTTCGGTCTTCCGACCATCCTATTTCCATTGGATGGGAAAATAGTCACTGTCGATCAGCTATCCTCGCACTCTGATTATTCCACTTTACCAAGTAGCTCTGTACCCTTAATAGGAGGTGTCCCCTGACGCTTACGTGCGTACGACGGTACCGGTCTTCTCTCAAGGCATCTTCCCTACCGGGGTTGTTTTCCTCTACCGCCGCCTCGCATCCCAAACACGGTTGCAATGATATCCACCTTTTCGATGGCTCTATCGACCCATGGATCATTTCCGACACCTTCGTAAATTGATTCCTATGGAGACCGTGATGCCGCTTTTCGCTCTGCTGAGTTGGCTTACCAAGCCATCCAAGTCGCATCCGAACCCTCCACCGACATGGTTTCGACCACAGTGTGCAACCCTCTCTCCCATAACAGTTCTCTCGAAGGATCTCCTCAATGAAGTCCGGCCTACGTAGAAGCTATTCGAGAGATCATGTCATTAGAAGAACGACCTTGGGGAGAGTTTCACCATCGCACTTCGACGATTGATTCGGGGAGGCGATAAAAACTGAAATCCCGTCTTTCGACCAACGAGATGGTTCCCTCCGATTCACAAGTGTTCAAACTCATCAATTCAAGGGAACATGGATAATCTTCCTAAGACAATGCTCATTGATATCTCGGTCAAAATGGGTATCGTGGAAAATATTCGAGATTGGAGAAGCTTGCAATCCCGAGGAAATTGCACGCTTCACATCCATTTTCAAAGAATTCGTGATGTGTTTGCTTGGTCTCACAAGAAAATTCCCGACATAGATCCTTCTATTGACGAGAAAGAGATCAGGAAATTCCGAGCATTCTTTTTATGGTATTTTTTCTTGCTCGTTAATCCAGAAAAAACCTCGAGTCTTCTTCTTCGGCTCATTAAACTTACACAAAGAAGCTTCGAGCATTCTTTTTATGGTATTTTTCTTGCTCGTTAATCTGAAAAACCTCGAGTTCTCTTCTTGGGACTCGTTAAACTTACACGAAGTTGGTATCGAGCGTTCTTTTTTGGTTTTTTTCTTGCTCGTTAATCCGAAAACCTAGATTTTTCTTCTTCGGACTCGTTAAAACCATGAAGAAGCTTCCGGGCATTCTTTTTAGGAATCTTTTTTCTTGCTCATAAAAACCGAAAAAAATCCCGAGTCACCTTTGTCGACTCGTTAAACTACCGAGACAAAGAACAAGGAGCCATTCTTTTCCTCTTTTCAACGCTCTTTACCTAGAAAAAGTAAATCGAGTTTTCTCGCGTGACTCGTTAAAATTTCACGGAGGTATCGAGTTTTTCTCCGCGTGACTCGTTAAAATTTCACTGAGGTATCGAGTTTTCTCCGCGTGACTCGTTAAAATTTCCACGGAGGTACCGAGTTTTCTTTGTTGGACTCCTTAAATATCCCGCAAAGAAGTTTGAGTTTACTTCGTCTCCCTCGTACTCATAACAAAAACGAGGGTAGACGTCCATTGAACACGTATTTCTCACTTTTTCCGGATTCGATGGACTAACTTACGGAAAATGAACCGTTTCGGGCTTACTATTACCCCTTTGCCGTGCCCGGTTATCAAGACATGACAAAGGTACCCTCAATGGAGCCATCTTTTTACGACATTTTTCGTACTCCCTAAACATGAAAAATTCATCGAGTTTTCTGCGTCTGACTCGTTAAACCTAATCGACAGACATGAGTTGTCTTTTATGACATTTTTTCGTACTCCCTAAACATGAAAAAATTCACCGAGTTTGCTCATCCGGGACTCGTTAAACCTAATCGATGTACGCAGTTGTCTTTCCCGACATTTTTCGGACTCTCTAAACATGAAAAATTCATCGAGTTCTAAATTGTCCGGACTCGTTAAACTTAATCAGATGTGAAAAATTTGGACAAGATGGATATTACTCTGTTACATTTTTCAAAAAGGTCAATTTGGCAGAGAAATTCTTGAACATGGCACTTCCCGTAAAACCTCTTTCGCAGCTTAGCCGAACCCTACCATATATGAGTATTAGCCTTCATTTCCCCGGTGTCCCCGACCGTCAGAAATCCTAACACATCTTTGGTGTTCAACACGCTTCAGTCTCAGTACCCTCCTAGAGTGCCTTCTATTGTTCAAGCGAGATCTCGCCGTATCTATCGCTCCCGTTATCAACCAAACCGTTCATTATGCCGTAAAAGTTATTTGTCGTCCGACGTTCCCATTCACTCTTCCTTATCTCAAATCATAAACAAAATCAGCTTGGTTTCCGTTTCATGTTGATCGATGTAGGACGCCTCGCGCCTACCTCTCAACAGATCACTTCCTATCGACTTCAACACCTTATCTAGGAAGTTGATCCGTAAAACACATCGCACCTCGGATACTTGCGGACATCGCGGCGTGTAGTCTTGTGTTTGATCAAGGGTCTTCATCATTGGCTCTTGGTCGAATGATTCTACGAGTGTTCGACTTCAACTCCCTTTATTCACACTCGCTAGATTGTACTCTGCATCTTAGGGACCATCATCATTATCGGTGGCCACCTTCGCGTCATAATAGTTTTCATTATCGATCGGTAATCGCGACAATTTCTCACATGTTCGACGACAACTCCCTCATTCACATGTTGAAAAATATGCGCTTTTAAGTGAATCGATGAAATCAAGACCTTGGGGCAAAGGCTACACCATTAAAGTTGTGTTCCCTTCCCTAAGCTCGCGATATTGTTTATGGAGGCAAAGCTTCTTCACTTTCGATCCTGCGTTATGATAGACACTTCCACATTGTGCCTATCGGTGGATAGATTATTCATATCTCTATTCTAGAGAAATCATGTTGTTTAAAGCTACCGAGCATGGGACATGCCCCGACTCTTGGAAAATACTATATTTTTCTCGACATATGTTGTTGTTGTCTGCCTCGGTCTTTCCAGCTCTCTCTCTCTACAAATTATAAAGTATTTCAGCCATCGTCTTCGTCTCTAACCTCACACTTTAGGGGGGCATTCACATACAGTCAAAAATACCTCCCTCATCGCTCGAGTGGGAAGACAAATATGGAAGAAGTACAAAGACCTAAATTAAACCTATTTCTCGCGTGTGTAACGCATATATAGAACACACAAGGGCGTTATAACACAAAGCAAGAAATATATTGGCCGCGTTAGTGGCTAGGGAAACGCTCCGTTTACACTTGATGGTCTCTGTTACCCGTGTTTTAAGTTTGAATTTGGGGAAAAGAGCACGGAGAAAGATTTGAATCTCCGACTTTCTCTCACGAAGGTGAGCGTGCACAAAGAAAACTGTGTAAGCACCCAGTTCATTATTGGTCATTGCCATAGAGACTCGAACTCCAAGAGAGGCAAAAGCATGGAGATCAAGGAAACATCTAAGCCTTTTCCATTCCAAACTAGTGGAAAGAGAAGGGAAACAATGGCTTTCTCCCTCTCCTATAAGATAGGAGTCAAGGCTCTTAATTGGGCCGAAGGATTGCTCAAAGGTTCTTGCATACTTGTGGAATAGAGAATAGTGTGACATTGTGAAGGCCAAGAGTCAAAGAGGCATCCTAGAGAGTTTTTTAGCTTGGACTTCTTCACTTGGTAGAGAAGAGAGATTGGGAGACTCGAGGAGGGCTTTGGCACAACCGATGGCTGTAATCCTCCTTCTTTCAAAATCAATAGAACCATGTTCGTTTTGTCCATTCGATGCTTAATGTTATATTGTTATTTCAATATTTGTTTAGTATGATATGAATGGCTCATATGTGTATAATCTAGATGTTTATTGTTGATTTAATTGATAGAATACTTGTTATATCGCAAGTTACGTGGGTGCTTTGACCGATTGCGGGATCTCAGATTTGGAGCCCTGTGAAGAAGGATTCTCGCTTTGCCGCGTAGCGCTCTCCAAAGGATTCTCGAAGTTGTCAAAGAGGTAATTCTCTATTGTATTCCTTCAAGTTATTTCAAGCTAATATGAACATGCTCATACCATCTTTGTGAACAACATAGCTAATCTAACTGTCTGCCTCGGGCACCGGAAAGCCCTGAGAGGGATCTACGAAAACCAACCACCCAAGCAGTTTACCCTATAGCAATAATATTATTCCGTCAATAAAATACATCTGGTCCTCAATCCAGATAATATACGAGCAGAATGATTTGGTCAAAGTAGCTCTGTATGAAGTTGAGAATACCCGAGAAGAATTAGGAAATAAGCCTGAGGAAGCCAATCAGCTTATACAATTTTTAAACACCCAAACCAGAGATATTTTATATGATTTTTTGTATAAATAAGCCCTCAAACGGATTATTGAGTGTGGATTCTTATACTGTCATGTAACATTGAATATTTTGGAATAAAGAGCTTTTGGAGAAATTTTTAGTGGCAAAACTGGACAAGGAATTGATGCAGAAGACTTTTCTCAGGATTCATGTGTCGAATGAAGGATCAATAAGTCATCTCTATCCCATGTTTTAAAGTTTTACATTTTCTTATGATATCATCTATGTTTCATTATCTTAATATTTAACGAAAAAGATTAAATCAGAAAGTACTTAGGTGTAATCTGATTTCAGTTGTTAATATTTTAAATGTTTTCCTCTAAACTGGTTTAAGCAGCGAATTCTTAATTTCTCCTGTTTGTCTAGTTTATACATCTTTGCTTATTTAGTAAAGAATACTTAACTGCTCTTTATTGGTAATCAATCTATTTCTCTTCTCTTGAATGTGTTGAAAGATTCTTAGTTTCCTTTCATCCGTTTGATTTCCATTCCATTCACTTTAGATCTATAATTGTTTCTAGTTTGATTATCTTGCCCTGATAAACCATCTTTTGTTGAAAGACTTAAGCCAGTGCAGCCAATCATTTGACTCCATTAGCCCAGTGGACTGAAACTACTTGATCTTAATCTTAGCTAAAGAATTCCATCAACTCAAACAAAATCAAAACTCTGAACTTTACAACTAGCCTAATATCTTCTAAAAACAAAGCTATATTTTATAGAGAGAGCCCTCTCTGGATACAAATTGGCTAGATTTTGTATCTGAAGGTTGGTTTGTGGTTACCTTGGACCCCTTTCCTCTTCCAACAACTTCAAGGAAAATCTGAGTGATAACATAGTGGCGACTCCACTGGGGATCTGAATCATTTTATTGGTACTACTGTTTGATTTATAAACTACAGACGGAGTCTAAAGATTAACCAGGTAGCCTTTGAAATTCTTTTTGCTCTGCAATTGCATGGTAAATAAATGCTACTTCAGTCAATCTTCGGTCTAGTTTATAGACTCAAATTTGGTTTCAAACATTCAATCAGTTTCTCTAGTTCAATAAATCTTTGAGAAAATTTTAATTAAAAATCTTTAATTTCTTGGAGAATTTGTCGAAGTTGTATTTTCATTTCATTTAAAACAAAAAACTTAAAAAGAAACATTACTAAGAAAACTGGCTTCAGAAAGGATTCGTTATACCAGGTCAAATTCTGACCCTAACCCACCACCGATATTCGAAAATTCAAATCTGATTCCTAGGATTCTTAGAAGTCAAGAAAGCTCTGAAAAATAAATTCAATAAAGCTCTAGAAGTTCTCAACCTCTTTATAGATCAACATCTTGTCCTGTAAAGTGGATTTATTTTGATGAAGAACCTTTTGATGAGCAATTCGAGACATCTTTATTTGTGAATTTTTTTGAAACTGAATTGTCCAGACTGGTTCTGGACCCATTATTTCCTGAAGATTTGCAATTGAAATTTGTTTGATTTCATCTTGACAGAAATTTACAAAATTCCATTCAATCTGAATAAACCTTTGAAGAAACTTCAAAAACTTCTGTAATTACTACAGCTTCCCCGAGTTCATCTACTTTTCCCCAAACTTCTCAAATACAAGCCACTCCTTCTACTCCTCCACCCACTGCTTCCAGACCATCATCACCTATTATTCCATTACACCTTCTAATGGCCAATAGGTATGCTCCGTTAAGGTTTCCAAGCAACCCTGCTGCTTTGCCTCAAGATTGTCAGAGTAAAATCACCCCTTTTGATGGTTCTGGTACTTACACTTCTCAACAACATACCAAAAGGATGATAGATTACTTTGAATTTTATGAAATAGATGTTGATGATGTGCGAATGAGAATTTTTGTCCAGAGTCTTACTGGGGAAGTCAGGACATGGTTTAGGGCTCTTGCTCCAAACAATATTGCTGACTTACCAGCCCTGTATAGGGCATTTTTAAATAGATGGGAGAAGAAGAAAGATCCTCTTCAAATCCTATCTGACTTTGGAAAATTGAAAAGAGGACCTAATGAAGCAGTGCAAGATTATATCATCAGATTCAACGAAGCCTACAACTTTGTTCCCCAAAACCTTAGACCACCTCCGGATTCAGTACTGGTTAATTCCCTGATGGTTTTGATTTTGACATAGCATATTCACTTAGGGAAAGAGACCCCCAAACTCTATAAGAGATTCAAAGCATAGTTGTTAGTGTTGAAGCTAACCTCATAAAAAAATGAGCTAGAGCTAGACTTGAAAGAATGATGCCTATAAACGAAGAGCCTTCAGCTTTTGAAAGAAAGCTGGATGCAATTATTAAGTGTATGGAAAGACTGGGAGACAGAGTAGATACAATCAAAATAAATTCTTCTGGAAATGGTCAAAATGTTGTTAGAAACCCAAACTTCAGAAGAAATCAAAACCAAAATACTGGGAAAAATGTCCCTGACCAAAACATCAGGCCACCATTCCAAGAAAATTTTGTTGAAGGTTCATCTTCTGAAGAACCAACGAAGGATGTTGAAATAAATAATGTGACTGAAAACAAGAATGAACCAGAAGTTTTCATATCTCAAGATGATCAAGAAAATAACATTCTTGAAACATTTCAAACTCATTCAGGAGAAACTTTTGATTTTAAAGAAGGATATGATTCAACAATTTATGAAGTTCATAAACAATACAATTTGAGAAGCAGAAGGATTGATGTGCCATATAATAGAAAACAGAAAGCAGTAAAACAAAACATCAAAGGTAAAACTAACAATCCTCCTGTACAAATTCTTTCTAGAACAAGTCCTAACCCCGCAAAACCAATAATTGAAGATGTGTCTAATAATCAACCAAATAATAAAAAACTTTCTAATACTTTTCCTCCTACAAGAAATGTAGAAGAACCAACAGAAGTTAATTCAGAAACACCTTCAACTCATAATCCTACTCATGAAAAAGAGAAAAACACCGAAGACCCAAAAAACAGAGAAAATCCAACTGTTCAAAATACTAGAACTCAAACAGAAAAATCTTTCAATCTGGAAGCTGAAATTGGAAAACTAAGGATAGTTGTTCCCTTAGCAGAATTAGCTAAACACGATGTCTATAGAAGCCAAATCAGCAGATCCCTCAACATTACTGGAATGGACGATTCAGTAAATGTTTTTGATGATCAACCCAAACTACTTTTTGGCCCTAAAGTAAATGGCAAACCAGAAAGTGGAGGAAATCCTCCATTTTATGTGAGATTGAATTTACATGACAAAATACTTCATAACTCCATGCTTTATTCCCGAGTGTCTCACAATTTAATGCCCAAAGCTATGATGGAAAGATTAAATCTAGACATTACCAGACCATATAAAGATCTTTTTTCTTTTGATTCAAGTCAGGTAAGATGTTTAGGTTTGATTAAAGATTTCTATGTTACTTTGCTACAATATCCTACGCAATCTATTCTGATGGATATAGTAGTAGCAGATATTCCTCCCAAATATGGTATGTTGTTGCCCAGATCCTGGGGTGCCAAACTCGGATGATCTCTTCAACTAGATATGTCATATGCTACTATTTTAGTGTTTGGTCAACCTAAAAGAATATACAGAGAGACCTTGATGAAATATTTAGTAAGTAGTCAGGAGAAACCTGAAAACTTCCCTGTCTACTCAGTACATTCTGATATGGACTCATTCATCCTTTATAATGCTGAATTTGATCTTCCTACTGAACTAGAAGCACCAAAAACAGAAACTGTAAATAAATCTACTGTTCAAATCGAAGAAATTTCTGAAAACAAAGAAACATCAGACATTCAAGAAATACCAGAAAAAATTGAAAAACCAGAGCTCCCTATTAAGAAACATGTTAAAACAGTTGATGAAGATTATGAACATGAAATTCTGTGGCATTTAGAATTTGATGGTTCAGTAAATAAGTTAGGACTAAGAGCTGGAATTTGGATACATAACATTGAAAATGATCATGCCGAAGGCCATGCTTATAGATTGAACTTTAGATGCACTAATAATATGGCAAAGTATTAAGCTCTTTTGCTAGTGCTTAAACATGTCAAAAAATTAGGAGGAATTAGAGTATCAATCATACGAGATTCTGAGTTGATTATTCAATAGATCAATGGTGAATTTTCAACAAAAGACCCCAGATTAAGACAATACAGAGAAACAGTTGTGGAAATTCTCAACACTTTTCTACAAGCTCAACTTGCCAAAATTCCTAGATAACAAAATTTGCATGCTCACAGTCTTGCAATGTTCGCTAGCACCTGTAAACTACCTTTTGGACCTAATCATCAGTTCATAGCTGAGATTAGACATAGACCTGCTATACCGGATAATCTTATGAATTGGCAAGTGTTTGTAAATAATAATCAGATTAATAATTTTTTGACCTTAGAAAATGAGTTCTCTAACAGTAGTATAGATGAAGACACAATAATCAATGAATCTGATCAACTAGATGAACAAGAAATGGATATTTCAGAAGAGACTGCAATTCACATGCTTCACCCAACCAAGTTCACTAAAAAAGATATGCAGGATTTGAAACAAATGGAATTCAATGAGATTATAGAAGATGAATCTGCAATTATTAATCTGAAAGATAATCATTTACCTAGAGGATTAACTCCTTTAGAAGATCTTTTTGAATCAAATGACATTCCACTAAAACCTAAAATGAAATTGTTAAAAGCTGATGTTGAAGAATACAATTTGGGAACTGAAGGAAATCCCAAGATGGTTAAGTTATCTAAATCTCTGCCAGAGGATCAAAAAGTTAAATATGTTGAACTTTTAAAAGAATTCCAGGATGTTTTTGCCTGGAGTTATGAAGATCTTAAATCATACGATACATCAATAATTCAGCATACAATACCTTTGAAACCAGATCAGAAACCTTTCAAACATAAACTTAGAAGAATTAATCTTGTGCTACTACCTTCAGTTGAGAAAGAAATTAAAAGAATGTATGAAGCAGGAATAATAGCTCCTATTAGGTTCTTTAAATGGGTTTCTAATTTAGTACCAACAAGAAAGAAGGCTGGAGAGATTAGACTATGTGTCGATTTGAGAAATTTAAACAAAGTTTCTTTAAAATATAACTATCCTTTGGCTAAAATGGACCATATCTTACAAAGGGTAGTACGATCTTCAAGGATTTCTCTTCTGGATGGATTCTCACGATACAACCAGATTCTGGTTCATCTTGATGATCAAGACAAAACAGCTTTTACGACCCCATGGGGTACATTCAAATATGTTAAGATGCCTTTTGGACTCAAAAATGTAGGAGCGACCTTCCAAAGAGCAATGGAAATTGCCTTTTCCAAAGAAATTCATGATTTTCTAGTCATATATCTGGATGATTTGACTGTTTTTTCCAAAACAGATCAACAACATTTAGATCATCTAAGACAGGTGTTCATTAAATGCAAAAAATATGGTATTTCTTTAAATCCTAAAAAGTCATTGTTTGGTCTTGAAGAAGGTAAACTCCTAGGTCATTTCATTTCAACAGATGGCATTATAATTGATCCTGAAAGAATAGAACCCATTTTTCAGATACCTCATCCCCGGAATATCAAAGAACTTCAAGCTTTCATAGGTAAGATCAATATTTTGAGAAGATTCATTTCTAGTTTAGCTGAATTACTTAGACTACTTACTAACATGTTAAGAAAGGATTCGAGTATTAAGTGGACAGTTGAATCCAAGCAATCATTTGAAGAAATCAAAATGGCTTTAACCAGAACACCAATTCTTACCAGTCCAAAATTTGATAGAGATTTCATAATTTTTTCATTTGCTTCTGAACATACAGTTGCAGCAGTTTTATTACAAAAGGATGATCAAGGATGTGAAAAACCTATAGCCTTTTTCAGTAAAGCACTTAGAGATGCATCTTTGAAATACAATATCATAGAGAAACAAGCTTTTGCACTTGTGAAAGCACTTAAATATTTCAGAGTTTATATATTTTATTCTCATGTGATAGCTTATGTACCTAATGCTGTCGTTAAAGACATCTTAACTCAAGATGGTATTGAAGGAAAAAGAGGTAAATGGATAGCTACCATATTAGAATATGATATTGAAATAAGACCTACAAAAATCATAAAAGGACAAGGTTTGGCTCAACTTATGAATGAAACCAATTGCCAAGCCCCGAACATTAATGAACTGGATGACAAACAGGAGATGGAGACTCCACAAATTAGTCAGGCCTTTTGAGACTCACCTTGGTACACTGATATCATTTATGTTTTGTTAAACCTGCAAGCTCCTCCAGAGTTATCCTGAATGAAATAAAGGTTTTTGAAAATGACATCTTTAAAATATTGTATTTTAGATAATTCTCTTTTCTGGAAGAATCATGATGGAATTATATTAAATTGTTTATTAAAAGATGAAGCTGACAAGGTTCTCAATGAATTCCATGCAGGAGATTGTGGTGGACACCTCTACTGGAACTCAACTGCAGATAAAATCTTAAGGGCTGGTTTTTATTGGTCAACCTTGTTTTCAGATGTTAAGAAATTTGTAACTACTTTCCATAAGTGTCAGATCTTTGAAGGCAAGAGGAAATTACTGCCTTTACCATTAAAACCAATTTCCACCGAGAGACCCTTTCAACAATGGGGACTAGATTTTATTGGAGAAATCCATCCTCCTTCTTCTGGGCAACACAGATGGATCCCCACTACCATAGAATACTTTACTAAATGGATTGAAGCTATCCCATCCAGACAGGCCAATGATTCTATAATTATAGGATTCTTAGAAACCAATATACTTCCAAGATTTGGCTATCCTGAAAAAATTATAACTGATAATGCTGCTGTTTTTAAGTCTAAGAAAATGATTAGTTTCTGCAATAAGTATCACATCACTCTAGGCCATTCAATAGCCTATTATCCTCAGGGTAATGGATAGGCTGAATCTTCCAATAAAAGCCTCATTAATATCATTAAAAAATTATTGGAAGAGAATAGGAAGAATTGGCATAAGAAAATTACCAATGCATTGTGGGCAGACAGACTTACAACCAAAAAATCAATTGGGACCAGTCCATATTAATTAATTTATGGTATTGAGGCTAGATTTCCATCATCCTTAGGAATTCCTGTTATGAAGTTACTTCAGGAGGCTCAAGTAGAACCAAATGATATTCAGAGAATAATAAACCAAACAATTCACTTGTAGCATACCAGAGAAGAAGTGTATCAACGATCCCAAGTTTTTCAGGAAAAATTAAAGAAAATGTTTGACAAAAAAACTAAAGCAGAATATTTTCAACTGGGAGACAAAGTTCTAAGATGGGATACCAGAAGGGAAGATAAAGGGAAACATGGGAAATTTTATTTCTTATGGAAAGGACCTTACATCATTCATGCTTTACAGGGAAATAACACATATTTTTTGAAAAATTTGGATGGTTCAGAAGCTGATGAAGGACCAGTAAATGGTCGAATGCTAAAACACTACTTTGATCCTATTTACTAGGATGTTCTGATTTTTTAACATGTACATAATATATCCTTTCTAATGCATCAGTTTTGATTGGATGGTGACTTACTGAAGTTGAAGCCCAAAGTGAAGGCCCTAAGCTTCAAAAGTTTTACTATCATATATACAATAAAGCCACCAGAAAAAGAAGATTACATGGTTCAGTTAAAAGAATTTTGAGGCATCTGATCTGCTGTTCTTGACTTTTCACCAGGAAAATCCATCCCCAAGTGGAGCTGGTGTTAGACTCCTATACCAATAAGTTTCATTTTTCATGATTGACTTGGTGAACTATGCAATATGTTCAAACCTTTTTCTTGTGCAAAGGTGTTCCATATTCTTAAAAAATCAAAAAATCAAAAAATTTTAAAAATATAAAGAGGGTATACCCTAAAAGAAAAATCAAAGGGTGAAAAGAATAAAATGGTCAAAAAAGTGAAAGAAATGAACCCCAAACAAAAATAGACCAGGAAAGTGTGCAAGTCTAAATGTCACTACTATTTGATTTTTTGTAATAAACAAAATTGTGTGCAGCTTGTCAAACTTTTGCCAAAATTTATGAAGAGTCAAACTGTTTAAACTTGACTCATTCATTTTTCAATTTCATGTTGTAGAATAGAGAATAAATATTTGACCAAACAGTTTAATCTTCACAGATAAGTAGATAGGTAGAGTTAATAAAAGGTGCTCACCATTTTAATCTGAGCCCTTGGATGTAATAAGTGTAGACTTAGATAGGTTTGCCATGTAAAAGAAAAAGAAAATTGATAAGGGTTTGCCAGTCTAAGTGCACCCTAATAAAGAAGAGAAAATGGTAGAGTAAGTAGGTAGGGTAGGTAGATGTTGTTGCAGATTTACAAGTGATGAATGATGGTTCTAAATGTGTTCAATTTTACTTTCATCACAAGTGCAAAGGTAGATACTACATTGGAAAAAGTTCACAGCAAAGCAAAGTCAAGATTATTAACTTCCCCTTCATTTTCCCTTAAATATTTCACTAATTTCCCTAAGCACTAAGGTATTTGAAGATTAAAGGGGCTCAAGGCATTTCCTTGACTTTTGGAGGGACCAGACCCTTGGCCCAATAATTGAAAAAACCTAAGTACTTGAAATCATCCATTATCACATTCATTCACCTCTTAAAATCTTTTCCTAAGTAAAATCCCATTTTACTTAGGAAATCCTTCAATATTTCATGAAAAGCCCTCAAAATCACTTTTATTCTAAGTCTAAGTGATGAAAGTATAATAATTCCATTTACTTTTGAATCTTCACTTTCTTGGTTATATTAAAGTGTTTTGAGTTTACATTGTCCCCTTGTCATATTAACTCTAATTTATATATTAAGTCCCTATGACAATCACCTTTTCTTATTATGTATAAATCCTTTTATAATAATATCCCCAAAACCCTTATATTATGAATTTTTAGCCAAAAGTATTTAATTCCTATTTTATTCAAATTAAAAACCCACAATATACCCCATTTTGGCTAAAATATAACATTAATAGTATTCCCGCCCCCCTATAGTAAATAAATCGCGTTGATTTAATTATTGTATAAATAAAAATATATGAAAAAAGTGTTTAAACATATAATATATGTGTTTAAAAATAAAAATAAAAACAATTCCCGACCATCCACTGTACCAGGGATTGATTAATCCACATGATTAATTAATAACCGACCACAGCCAATCAAACTCCACTCAATGGGTTTAATTAACAGTTAATTACCTTGGGCCCGCGCTGTTAATTCACCGCCATCTCCCTATCGCGTCGACCGTCCGATTGACCCATCAAAGATCTACGGTCCTCATCCATTTCACTTGCCATCCGCTTACGAAAGATAACGCGTGATGGCCAAGCAGTTTTTAAACAGCGTCGTGCTACGTGTCAGTCATTGTATCGCATCGCTGTCCTTCCGCCTAAAACCGCCTTCCCTCATAAGCGGTGTGATACAAACCACTTACCACCTTTCCACTCGCGACATGTCCATTGTACCATGCTGACGTCATCCAATAAAATAATAAAAAATTCTTCCACCCATTGACTTTGTGAATAAAACAATATAAGCCCGTGTTTTCCATTTTTCTCATTCGCAGAGAATTACTACACTTCCATAAACTTGATGTTAAAGGAAACCCTAGGTCAGTTATCTTCTGGTTTGCTATCACCCATCATTCTTATGATTCTCCTTACTCCTAGAATGCGTTTATTGATATATTTGTACATCCAGCAACCACTTTGTTAACTGGAATTTCTTCTCCCAGAGTCAGTAATGAAATCGAGAGAACCCTTCAACTCTCAAAACAATATAAAGTGGGAGATTGGTACTTATATCAGAATTATACTGAAATTAGGATTTATGGATGTGAATTGTGTCCATTCAAGTTACCCAAATATGTTCTAATGAGACTTTTTGCACTTGAGTATTTCAGACAGATGAACAATTCAGATATAGTTCAATTCTGTAATGCCAAGAAGAAGGCGCAACTCAGGATAAAGAGCCAATTAGGTCCCTTTGTTTGTAATTCTAGGGAGGCTGGGAAAGAAGCCAAAAGGATTTTAGAAGACTACCTCAAATTACAAAAGAGTTTCTACTAGGCACCCTCTGATCCATATAGCTTTATTTCTGACATAAGAGTGAAAAACAAATTATCTCCATACATTCATTTTAGGATGCCAGAAATTGAACAATATGCAAATACAAATGAATGGGTGGAAGGAACTTTGATAGAGCAAGATAGTGAACAGGTCAATATTGATAATATAATGAAAGACCTTGAAAATATACTTGACCTGGACTCTATTGGGCAGGTACAGACAGTAGGACCTTCTTCAGCAGGAACTTCACAACAACATTTGCAGGAGATCAGTACAGTGGTAATAGAATCAAAAGGAAAAGAAAAAGAACTGGACATATAAGTAATTGAAAAGTTCACAATGACAGAGCAACCAGAGACATCCAAAGAACAATGTCAGGCACAAGTCTCTCCCGTTCAAACCAATCCAGTAGAAGTATCAATTTTGCAGACTCCATTAAATGTGGAAAAAGGAAAAAGGAGAGAAGCTGAAGCTACTACCCCTTTCATTGGATCTTCACAATAGCCTCAGGCCAAGAGACAGAAATTGAATACTCATCCAGAAATAGAATCTATTGATGAAATCCTTGATATTCAAGGACCAGAACAATTGGGCAGTCAAAAAATAGGTACATTCAGTGAAGCGTCCACTACCTCACAAATGAAAAAGCTACAGAAGCAACAGAGTGTTGAAATATCGTCTTTCAAAACACCAGTTAAAGATACATGAGATATAAAGAAGACATTTATCAATATCAAGGCTAGGAATGATCCATTGAGAATTCAAGTATATAATCAATATCTAAAAATGGCTCCAAAGGATCAAGAAAGATTGATGTCAGCTTCTGACATCCAACAGGGAAAAATGTTAATGAGCCATTTCAAACCCAAGGTGCAACAACCCCAAACAGCTGCTGATTATATTATGACAAACTTTGAAGTCCTAGCAAAGGATATCCATCCTTTAGATCAGATTGAGTTACATAAGTAGACTGGTGAAATGATCTATTCTACTTTGACTGATAAGGCAATGGCAGCTCACAGGTTACAAGATTCTTTGGAGAACACTAATACACAGTTACAGCTTGAGAAGGCTTCTTCTCAAGCCAAAGACAACAGGATAAAAACATTAGAAGAAATAATAATTGTTTTGGGACACAATCCAAAGGATGTCAAAGGTATAGAAGCTCTAATTAAGAAAAAATATGATGACATTGCAGTTTTGAGAAAGCAGTTGAGATTGCCAGCTTCCAGACATCCCCGAACTGAAGAAGTAATAAAGAAGAGTTCTGAAGAAGAAATGATGGAGTTGCTCTTGAAAATGAATGAGAAACTAATTGAAACAGAAAAAGAACTGGAACAAGCTTTAAAAGACAAGCAGTCCAATGTTCCAGTATCTACAGCAGTGGTTGTCACAGGTACAACAAGTCAAGCAACAGGTCAACCAGCAGAGCCATCACAGGTAAATCCTTCAACTTTGAGTATAGAGGAATTAGTAAAGCAAATGAATGATTTGAAACTGCAAGTAACAGAACTTCAGTGCACAAAGTTACAGCTTGCTATTTTGGAACAGAAATATGATCTTTCAAAAATGACTATTGCTGACAAAACAAGAGAAGTCAAAAGGTTGGAAAAATTGGTTAAAGCTTTGGAAAGGGATCTCACATTGGAGAAACCTTTGAGAGAAATAAATGACATTCTTTGGGATAATATTTTTCCGTCAATAAAATACATCTGGTCCTCAATCCAGATAATATACGAGCAAAATGATTTGGTCAAAGTAGCTCTGGATGAAGTTGAGAATACCCGAGAAGAATTAGGAAATAAGCCTGAGGGAGCCAATCAGCTTATACAGTTTTTAAACACCCAAACTAGAGATATTTTATATGATTTTTTGTATAAATAAGCCCTCAAACAGATTATTGAGTGTGGATTCTTATACTCTAATGTAACATTGAATATTTTGGAATAAAGAGCTTTTGGAGAAATTTTTCGTGGCAAAACTGGACAAGGAATTGATGCAGAAGACTTTTCTCAGGATTCATGTGTCGAATGAAGGATCAATAAGTCATCTCTATCCCATGTTTAAAAGTTATACATTTTCTTATGATAGCATCTGTGTTTCATTATCTTAATATTTAACGAAAAATATTAAATCAGAAAGTACTTAGGTGTAGTTTTATTTCAGTCGTTAATATTTTAAATGTTTTCCTCTAAACTAGTTTAAGCAGCGCATTCTTAATTGCTCCTATTTTTCTAGTTTATACATCTTTGGTTATTTATTAAAGAATACTTAACTGCTCTTTATTGGTAATCAATCTATTTCTCTTCTCTTGAATGTGTTGAAATATTCTTAGTTGCCTTTCATCCGTTTGATTTCCATTCCATTCACTTTAGATCTATAATTGTTTCTAGTTTGATTATCTTGCCCTGATAAACCATCTTCTGTTGAAATACTTAAGCCAGTGAAGCCAATCCTTTGGCTCCATTAGCCCAATGGACTGAAACTACTTGATCTTAATCTTAGCTAAAGAATTCCATCAACTCAAACAAAATCAAAACTCTGAACTTTACAACTAGCCTAATATCTTCTAAAAACAAATCTATATTTTATAGAGAGAGCCCTCTCTGGATACAGATTGGCTAGATTATGTATCTGAAGGTTGGCTTGTGGTTACCTCGGACCCCTTTCCTCTTCCAACAACTTCAAGGAAAATCTGAGTGATAACACTCTCAAGAAAGGAGGAGGAATTCTTTAACAATAATTCCTTGTGCTAAGCAGCACAACAACTCTGCTAAACAGCAAGAGAATGCACAATAGTCTAACCAGACCATAAAATAAATAATCCATAACATGTCCTCCTATGGCTGCCTTGCCCTCCTTTTAAAAATATGGAAGCCCTCTCACCATGGGTCCCACTCATTAGGGTTTCCTCCAACAAGGAATATTCCAACCACTATCTCTGTGTTGTCTCCCAAGATGATCTCCACCTCCTGTCCGCTGTTGACTTCATCAAACTTGACCTTGTCCACATGAAAATGCCCCTTTTCATGCATGAGGGTGTGAAATCCAGCTCTTATGACTATCCCTTTTCACACTATGAGGTATTTTACTCATATTTCTGAAATGTATGGGCCTCCTTACCCATTTATTTATCTCCTAAGTGAGATAAGAAAAAATCAATATTCCAATTAGCTACATGCTAATCTTGGAATATTACACTCTTCTTTAGGTTGATTATAGCATCCATTTCGTAAGCCTAGCCAAACCCCAATAACATAGGATACATATTATTATCATCAATCATCTCAATAACTTCAAATTTAATGAACACTCTAGCTCCATCAATATCTGTGCTAAACCCCTGCAATTTCCCCATAGGAATGATCTTGTGCAAATTTTCTATTCTTAGTTCAATTGGTGATGGTTGCAGCTTAAGCCTTTTCATATGCTCCCATGTATTTTTTGGCAGAATTTTGGCATCTGACCCTAGATCCAGAATGACTTGATCCATCTCATAGTCTTTGATCTACACTGTCAAACGCATCTCTTGACCGGTTCTTTTCTTATTCTTGTACACTTTACGTACTCCATACTATTATAGTTGCAGCTTGTCCTTTCCAGTGTAATTATCTATCAGTTCTTGTAACCCTTCTACATCCTTATTTTCCCTTGGTAATTTCATACACATCTACAAGAAGGGTGCCAAGATAGACTGATGAACTTCCTTTACTTGGGTATCCTTCTCAGGCTTATTTTTCAATGGAAATAGTTGTCTCTGGATGGTTGATGTCAAAGCTTTAGGAGTCATAAATGTCCTCTTTTCTTCCATGAATGTCTCTTTCTCATGCTACACATTAAACCCAATGTTCTTATCTTCAACTTTCATTGCCCATGCCTTTGTCGCAGTCCTCTTTTGTTCCGCGCAGTTTCCTCTGGTATTCACACCACTACGTGTTACTATGTTAACACTTAGATCTTGCTGGCGTGGTTTAACCCTCATCATTTTAATATTTTGAGCCAACTACTAGTTGCACTTATCCTACATTTTAGTTAAGAAAATAGGGAAACATTTGATTTCATGACTAAATTCTTGGCAATACTTGCAATAAGTTGAAATATGATTCTGACAATCCCTAGAAAAATGTCCTCATTGTCCTTAGTTTTAATATATGATATTCCTTCGTCCATGAGCTGCACATCTTCCTCAGACACACCCTCAACCTAGGAAACCTCCTCGTGCAGTCTGCAAACCCAAAGCTTCATGACCTTCTACATGCATTTTGTACACACCATGACTCGTCTTCATCATTGGATCATAACTGTTACAATTGCTTCGACGATATATATTTTTTTTCAACAGGTGACAATAGTCTGCATAATGTTGGCCTGCAACTTCGCATATGCTACACCATACATGGGGCCCTATATTTGGCACAACACTCGATTAAGGCTTCAATGGACTCCACATCCCAGCACCTAAATAGTCTCTATAAACAATGCACTACTCTTTATAGTGACCCTATACTTTTCACTTGATACAGTAGAATTCTGACCTTATATAATTTATAGCCTCCATTCCCTTCTTTAGATCCTAGAGCTCCATGAGCAAGCTCACTAAATGAGTCGAAATTTGTTACACTTCTATGCTTGTATCAGTTATTGGTGAAGATTCAAGCTTCATCGCAATCTATAGTGCTTCAACTTGCGTTGGAATATTTTTTTGTGACAAGGGAAATATGACATGGGGAAACAACGAAACAATGAACCATTATTGTTTTGAAACCAACTCCAAAAAGAGAAGAAAAGAGATATCAACACCTTGGAAATAAGCCACTTTGAGGGGGAAACCTCTAGTACATTACATGAATGAAAAATTATTGGATGATTCAAATTACAAAACCTCCCTTCTATATATAGGATTCCATGGGGCCACAATGTAATCCTAGTTGACCTAACAATAATAATTTAAGGGCACAATAATAACAATATGGGGGTTACAAGGGTACAATAATAACAATAAGGGGGTTACAATAACAACAATAAAGGAGTATACTAGTAATATAGGGACCTAACATGCCCCTCTCCTTCAAAAAAGTGTTGTCCTCAATGCTTGAGTAGCTCTGGGTGGTTCTGTATAAAATTCTCATCCTCCCATGTAAAATATTTAGTGGGTAAGTTCTTCCACTTGATGAGATACTCTGAAATTGATCGATTCCGTAGCTGTCGAGTTCTTGTTTCCGTGACTTCTTCAAGTTCCAATATGATTTTTCCTTCCTCATCAAGTTCTGGAAATATTGTTTGAACTGGAAGATTTTCACCTATAACCTTATTTAAGCATGAAACATGGAAATTGGATGCAATCATGAAGAAGCAGGAAGCTCCAATTTGTATGCCATAGTACCAATCTTTTGCAACACCTTGTAAGGACCATAGTACTTTAATGATAATTTATTATCCTTCGTAGCTTGCTTGAGGGGACATTTGTTTGTATGGTTGTAGCCGTAAAAATACGCAGTCTCCTACATCAAAACTTCTCTCGCTACAATGTTGATCTGCTTGTTGTTTCATTCAATTTTGTGCCAAATTCAGGTTGTCCTTTAAGAGTTGGATAACTTCTTGTTGATGCTCGATGTGATCGTCCACTTCTTGAACCTTCGAATTCTCTCTAAAGATGATGTGATGAATGTGTTAGACTCCTATACCAATAGGTGTCATATTTCATGATTGACTTGATGAACTATGCAATATTTTCATACCTTTTCTTATTGCAAAGGTTTTCCATATTCTCAAAAAATCAAAAAATCAAAAAATTTAAAAAATGTAAAGAGGGTATACCCTAAAAGAAAAATCAAAGGGTGAAAAAATAAAAGTGGCCAAAAAAGTGAAAGAAAATGAACCCCTCCAAAAGAAAGGCCAAGGAATGTGTGCAAGTCTAAATGCCACTACTTTTTGCTCTAATATAATAATCAAATTGTGTGCAACTTATATCTTACGCCACAATTGATGGACAGTCAAACATCTTAAACTTGGCTTGTTCATATTTGAATTTTATGTTTTAGAGATAGAGAATAAAATCTGACCAAACTATTTAATCTTGGCAGATAAGTAGTTAGGTAGAGTGAATAAAAGGAGCTCAACAGTTTAATCTGAGCCCTTGGATGTAATAAGGTTAGAACTAGATATATTTTCATATGTAAAAGAAAAAGTGTGATAAGGGTTTTCCAGTCTAAGTGCACCCTAATAAAGAAGAAAAAAATTATAGGGTAAAGTAGGTAGGGTAGGTAGATGATGTTGCAGAATTACATGTGATGAATGATGGCTTTAGATGTGTTAAATCTTTTATTTTCATCACAATTGCAAAGGCAAACACTACACTGGAAGAATTTCAAGCAAAGAAAAGTCAGATTATTAACTTCCGTGCTCATTTTTCCTTAAAAATTTCACTAATTTCCCCTAAGTACTAAGGCATTTGAAAATTAAAGGGGCTCAAGGCATTTCCTTGACTTTTGTAGGGACCGGACCCTTGGCCCAATAATTGGAAAAACCTAAGTACTTAAAGTCATTCATCATCACATTCATTAACTTCTAAAAAATCTTTTCCTAATTAAAATCTCATTTTACTTAGGAAAATCATGCAATATTCCATATAAACCCATTTCATGCAAGCATAAGTCAAATACATTATCCTAATGTTTTACACTTAGCGCTTTAGCCCATTTGTCATATTAATTTCTAATTTATTATTTAAATCCCTATAAGAATGACCTTATCCTATTATATATAACTCCTTTTTTATAAAATACCCAAAAACCCATTTATTACCATTTTAGTCAAAGTATTTAATCCCCATATGTTTAAATAAAACACCCCCATTATACTCCCTTTGGCTAAAATATATCATTAATATTAATCCTGGCCCCTATGGTAATTAGATTAATCTGATTTAATTACCATATAATAAGAAACACATTGAAAAATAGTTAAAACATGTTTTATTATGTGTTTTAAAACAAAAATAATCTTTCCCTTGTCTATTTTTATCCCCCGACTCCCTTTACCCACGGTTAAAATTATAACCCTTTGTAAAATTCCTAACACCTGCCTTAACTGCATATCTTAACCTTGGTTAAATCCCAGTTTAAAACCCGACCGTTCGCTATATAAAAGGATTAATCAACCCTCCAGTTTAATTAATAACTTAATCCGCCAATCACATTCCCCCCGATGCGATTAATTCATAATAAATTACGTCGGGCCCGGCCTCTCAAATCCCTGTCATCTCCCTCGCCTGACGACCATTCGATCAACTTGTCTTATATCAATGGTTATTATCCATATCGCTAGCCATCCACGTCCAAATGATAACGCATGATGGCCAAGCGGTTTTCTGGATCGTACAGTGCCACGCGTCATTTATCGTATGGAATCCCCCACCCTCCACTCAAAACAACCTTTCCCGAAAAGCGGTGCGACGAAAACCGCTTACCGCCTGTCTCCCCTGACGAATCCTCTGTACTTGCTGACGTCATCAATCAAAAACCCGCCGCATTTGACTTTGCAAATAAAACAAAAAAACCCATGTTATTTTCACTATCCCGCGCTGAAACTAGTCTCCCATGCAACGAATAACGAAATCGACTGTCGAAGCTGTCAACTGTTCCCGTGCTAAAGAAATTTGCATTCAAGCACCCAGAATTCATATGCCATAGCTAATACCTGTTCCAAGTACTGTTTATTTCCCAGAAAAATAGGTATTTACATCAATTTCCCGCTGAAATCTGTAAAAATCCTGGTTTTGGTTTTAATTCCACACTAAAGACTGAAAAGAAGTTCAATTTGATCTTTTTTATTCCCAGAACTGCAATTATATTCCCAAACCAGTTATTGTGCTTGTTTTTCATAAAATACCCCGAATTCATTTCTGAATCCACAAGATCCAGAAATGGAGGTTCCCGTGGCTTTAAATGTCGCAACATTGAATGCCCCTCATATAGACTTAGATTATTTTCCATTAGTGGACAGAGATTTTCAAATTAAGGACCTAGTTCTCAGAGAAAGTCCCCTTCGAATTTTTTTCTACTACAGAAAAAATTATTTCAAAGGTTTTGATATTTTTGGATTATGGGAATCCAATCTTCCCATGTACCTTCTCCCCTCAGTCCACATTTTCCCTGATATAATTCATTACTGTCATGCAAACTATGATCCCAATCAACGAGCAATTTTAGCCCCAAGTCAGAATGTTCTTTTTCCCATAACTGCTCAGTCCATCAATGAGATGTTACAATTTCAACCTTGTCAAGCCCTCACTCCCCTGTCTATGGGAGAATTACTTGAGAAATCTACCAAATTATCCCATGAAGAGGTAACTTGCCTCTGCCAGACCTTCATGTTGCCAGAACATCAGCCCAAACGCCCTCCCCCTTATGGGTATAATTTTTTCACTAAGGAGGGTAGACTTATTTTGAACATGATATCCTTTATAATGGGCTTCAATACTAGTGAATTTGTTGACCAATTAACCTTAGTATTGTTGTCTATTTTCACCCCTCAACAACCCCCTGCTGTTAAGTATGATTTTGCTACATACATTGCAGAAAAAATCCATGATCAGTTCATGAGATTAGAGAATGAGAGAGTGTTCAAGTATTCTTCTGTTATTTATCATCTCATGCTCTATTACCAATCAGAAAGTTTCCCTTTTCATGTCGAAAAGCTTGATGCTAAAGGAAATCCTAGGTCTGTGATATTTTGGTCTGCCATCTCTCATAATTCCCATGATTCTCCCTATTCCTACAATGAGTTTATTAACCTTTTTGTACACCCTGCAACCACCATTTTGACAGGAGTCTCTCCTCCTAGGGTTAATAATGAAATCAAGAAGATTCTTCAGCTCTCAAAACAATACCGGATAGGTGACTGTTACCTATACTGGAATCACACAGAAATTAGAGTTTATGGGTGTGAGTTATGCCCATTCAAGTTGCCCAAGTATGTCCCAATGAGACTCTTTTCATTAGAGTATTTTAGGTAGATGATCAACTCAGATATAGTACATTTTTGTAATGCAAAGAAAAAGGCTCCACTTACGATTAAAAGCTAGCTAGGTCCCTTTTTCTGTAACTCTAGAGATGTTGGTAAGGAAGCTGAAAGGATATTAGAAGATTATCTTAAAATAAAAAAATGTTTCTATTAGATACCTTATGACCCAAATAGCTTTATTTGTGACAGAAGAATGAAAAACAAACTATCACCATACATTCATCAAAGAATCCCAGAAATTGAACAGTATGCCAATATGAATGAATGGATGGAAGGAAAATTGGTAGAACAGGATAGTGAACAGGTCAATGTTTAAAATGTAATGAAAGACCTTGAGAAAATACTTGACCTAGACTCTTTTTGACAGGTGTAGATACCAGGTATTGGTCCTTCTTCTGTAGGGACTTCTCAACAAAATTTACAGGAGATCAGTGCATTGGCCACAGTGGAATCTAAAGGAAAAGAAAAGGATCCTGACATACAAGTATTTGAAAAATTCACAATGACACAGCAACCTGAGAATTCTAAAGAACAGGGTCAAGTACAGATTCCTCCTACTCAAATCAATGAGCAAGAAATTTCAATTTTACAAACTCCTCTTAATGTAGAAAAAGGCAAGAAAGGAAATGTTGAAGCTGCTACCCCTGTCGGTGGATCTTCTGAACAGGAAGATGCTAAAAGACAAAAATTGAACCCTCTTCCAGAAGTGGAATATGTTCATGAAATCCTTGATAGTCAAGGGGAAGAACAATTGGGTAGTCAGAAAACAGGTGCAAACAGTGGGACATCAACTACTCTACAGAGAAAAGAGCTGTAAAGGTAGCAAAGTGCAGAAGTGTCATCTTTCAAACCACCATTGAAAGATGCCTGGGACATTAAAAGAACATTCATAAATATCAAGGCCAGAAATGACCCTCTCAGACTCCAAGTTTACAATCAATGTTTGAAAATGGCTCCTGAGAATCAGCAAAGGTTGATGATTGCTTATGACATCCAGCAGGGAAAAATTCTAATGAGTCACTTCAAATCGAAAGTGCAACAACCTCAGACAGCTACATATTACATCAGGACCAATTTTCAAGTATTAGAAAAGGATATTCATCCTTTAGATCAAATTGAGCTACATAAACAGACAGGTGAGATGATTTGTTCTACTCTGATAGATAAATCAATGATGACTCAGAAATTGCAGGATTCTTTGGGGAATACAAATGCTCAATTAAGCCTTGAAAAAGCCTCTTCTTAGGCTAAAGATAACATGATTAAGACTTTGGAGGAAATTATCATTGGATTGGGACATAATCCCAAAGATGTCAAAGGAATAGAAGTATTAATCAAGAAAAAAGATGATGATATTGCAGCTTTGAGAAAACAACTAAATCTACCAGCCTCAAGACATCCTCAGACTGCTGAAATTATAAAACAAAATTTTGAAGAAGAATTAATGGACTTGCTCTTAAAACTAAATGAGAAACTTAATGAAACAGAGAAAGAGCTTGAAAAGGCATTGAAAGATAAGCAGCCTAGTGTTCCGACATCTGCACCAGAGGTAATTACAGGTACTACAACAACAGGTCAACCAACAGAATTTCCACGGGTGCATACTTCCAATTTGAGTCCAGAAGAATTAACAAAATCAATGGAGGAATTGAAACTCCAAGTGACTGAGCTACAGAGGACAAAGGTGCTACTTACCTCTTTGGAACAAAAATATGACCTCTCAAAAATGAGTGTTGTAGATAAAACAAGAGAGGTCAACAGATTAGAAAAGCTGGTCCATAAAATAGAAAAGGATCTCACATTGGAGAAGGCTTTAAAAGAAATAAATGAAATTATTTGGGACAACATCATCCAATCAATAAAAGATGTCTGGCCCTCAATTGAAATAATTCAGGAACAGAATGATTTAGTCAAATTGGCTATAGAAGAAGTCCTAATAGCAAGAGAAGAATTGGGAAACAAGCCTGATGAAGCCAATGTACTCATCCATTTTCTAAATACTCATAACAGGTAGCAAATTGAAGAATTTTTCATTCAAGACAAGACAGGCACAATTTTGGAAATTAAGAGAGTTTTTACCAAAAGAACTCTGATGCAGAATTTGGAACGAAGATGCTCTGACATGCAAGAAGAAATCACTGCCTTTAGAAAAAGATTTGATATTTTGTTGAATAAAGGATTGCCTAGTCCTTTATTTTCAGAGGATAAATTGATGGACCTTGAAAGTTATGTTGAGAAATTGGACAAGTATGCTGACACTCAGGCCGGTGCCTCAACTAGTTCATCAACAGCAGCATTGCCCACAGGAAAAAATCTTCATGATAGATTAGAAAATTTGTTTTATCTTGAGCATGAAGTAAATCATTTGTTCCCTACTCAACCTACTTTCTTTAGGCATACAAAGACTAATGAAACTCTAAGAAAGCTGCAAAGGACCAGGATTCCAGAAGATAAATGGTGGGAAGAACTATTGGAAATTTTGTAAAAGTTATCCTTACCTGAATTTTTGATTATGTACTGTAGTTAGTCACGATAAAGAAGGATAAAAGGATGAATAAAGGTCAAAGTGTATCAGAGCAGTTAAAGAGTATCAGTGAAATGAAACAACCAACATATAATTACTGAAGAGGACAGCAGCAAGCCAAAATATAGGGCCTGCCTCTAGCACGTTCTCAAAAGAAGGAAATAGCACAACATCAGTTATCATTTTTCCTTATCTACGAGACCATCTGTCTCTATTTTATTGTAAAGTAGTTATTAGTCATCCTAGGTAATATCTCAAATTGTTATGAGATATTTTGTATAATTTTTTGTATAAATACTCCATCAATTGGAGTAGTAAGGGTGGATTCTTAGACTTTGCTATAACATTGACTATTTTGGAATAAAGTGCTATTGGAGAAATTTTTTGTGGCTAGCTGGATGATGAATTGATGTGAAAGACTTTTTACAGGATACATGTGTTAGACTACGGATCAATAAGTCATCTTCCTCTTATGTTTTAAAGTCTCTATATCTGTTTATTATATCACTGTGTTTCATTTCTGAATGATCAATGAAAAGGATTAAATCAGAAACTGCTTAAGTGTAATATGATTTTAATCATTGTTATTCTAAATATTTTCTTCTAAACTAGTTTCAAACAGTGAATTCTTAATTGCTCCTGTTTTTCTAGTTTAAATATTTTGATTATTTAATAAAGAATACTTAATTTCTCTTTGTTAATAATCACTCAATTTTCCCTCTTATAAATGTGTTGAAATATTCTTAATTTCCTTTCATCCATTTTAAATCCATTCCATTAACTTTAGATCTAAATATTGTTCTCTGTTTGATTATCTTTCCCTGTGAAACCATCTTTTGTTGATAAACTTAATCCAGTAAAGCCATATTTTTGACTCCATAGCCCAATGGCCTGAACTTATCAATATTTCCCTCAGCTATCGAATTCCACCACCCAAATTCAAACAAAACTCCTGAACTTTATAACTATCCTAATATCTTCTAAAAACAAAGCAAATTTTATAGAGAGAGCCCTTTCTGGGTACAGATTGGCTAGATTTTCTACCTAAAATATTGGTTTGTGGTTACCTCAGACTCCTTTCCTCTTCCAACAACTTCAAGGAAAATCTGAGTGATAACATAGTGGTGACTCCGCTGGGGAAGACTAACCTTTTTCTTCAGAAATATTTTACAAGTTCAGATCTGATCTATGATGGTGGACAGTGATCAGACACACAAAGGTTAAAATCATCCACATGGAGACTCCAAATCAATTTCACAATCAAGACTCCACTGGAGGAATGAACCTAGAAGAACAATATGGAAATATCAGGCTTTCAACTTGGATCTTAATCCAAGACATTATGTTCTTTCTCGTTAAGATTCAATATGTATTGTATTTTATATAAGGATCTAACTTGGTTGTACAGATAAAATGGCTTTTCTTTATGGCTGATTTTCAAGATGATCCAAGAATAAAACGAATATATGCTCCCATGAGTAGAAATTACATACCTAGATTTCCACACAAATTACCAAAGGTAGATTGGGGTAGCAATTTTCCTAGATTTGAAGATGAAAATACTGATAATCCTTTGTTGCATCTCATTAAATTTCATATATACTCATCAAGATTGAAGGGTGATTGGCATGAGGATTGCCTCATGAAGATATTTATGGCATCCTTAGAAGGAAAAGCAAGGGAATGCTATGAAGCTCTCAAACCTGCTAGTATATTTTCTCTAAAATATTTTCATAAGGTATTTTACGAGCATTACAAAGAAGATTTTCCATCTTTATCATTAGCTGAATATTGTTTTGATCAAGCTGAAGATCTTATACATTACCTTAAAAATATTGATGAAGATTTTGGAAATTGGTTTCCTAAAGATTTATTAAAAGAAGTCCAGAATTTTCATTCTCAAGTTAAATATCATAATAATCAAGAGGAGTTAAACAAAGATGACATCCTTAAAGTATTGTATTTTAGATAATGTTCTCTTTTGGAAAAATCATGATGGTATTCTATTAAATTGTTTGTTAAAAGACGAAGCTGACAAGGCTCTCAATGAATTCCATGCAGGAGATTGTGGTGGACACCTTTATTGGAAATCAACTGCAGACAAGATCCTAAGGGCTTGATTTTATTGGCAAACCTTGTTTTCTGATGTAAAGAAATTTGTAACTGCTTGCCATAAATGTAAAATTTTTGAAGGCAAGATAAAATTATTACCTTTACCCTTGAAACCAATTTCTGCCGAAAAAACTCTCTCAACAGTGGGACCTGGATTTCATTGGAGAAATCCATCCTCCTTCTTCTGGCCAACATAGATGGATCCTCACTGCCACAGATTATTTTACTAAATGGATTGAAGAAATCCCATCCAGACAAGCCAATGACTTTGTAATCATAGGATTCTTAGAAACCAATATACTATGAAGATTTGGCTATCGTGAGAAAATCATAACTGATAATGTTGTTGCTTTCAAATGAAAAAAGATGATAAGTTTCTGTAATAGGTATCATATCACCTTAAGCCTTTCAACGGCCTATTACCCTCAGGGTAATGGATTGGCTAAATCTTCCAACAAAAGTCTCATTAATATCATTAAGAAATTATTGGAATAAAACAAGAAAAATTGGCATAAGAAACTTACAAATGCACTGTGGGCAGACAGACTCACCACCAAAAAATCAATTGGGACTAGTCCTTATGAGTTATTTTATGGTATTGAGGCGGTATTTCCATCATCTTTAGGAGTTCCTGTAATGAATTTAATTCAAGAATCTCAGGTAGAACCAAATTATATTCAAAGAAGAATAAATCAAATAATCAATTTGCAGCAAACCAGAGAAGAAGTTTATCAAAGATCCCAAGTATTTCAGGAGAAAATAAAGGAGATGTTTGACAAAAGGACCAAGGCGGAAGATTTTCAATTTGGGAAACAAAGTTTTAAGATGGGATTCTAGAAGAGAGGATAAAGGAAAACATGGGAAGTTTGACTTCTTGTGGAAAGGACCTTACATCATTCATGCTTTATAAGGAAATAATACCTATTTTTTGAAAAATTTGGATGGTTCAGAAACTGAGGAAGGACCAGTAAATGGTCGAATGTTAAAGCATTAATTTGATCCTATCTATTAGTATATTCTAATTTTTTAACATGTACATACTATATCCTTTGTAATGTATCAGTTTTCATTGGATGGTAACTTGCTGGAGTTGAAGCCCGAAGAGAAGGCCCTAAGCTTCAGAAATTTTACTGTTATACATACAATAAAGCAACAAGAAGAAGAAGATTTCATGGTTCAGTTAAAGGCATTTTGAGGCATCTGACCTGCTGTTCTTGACTTTTCACCAGGAAAATCCATCCCCAGATGGAGCCAGTGTTAGACTCCTATACCAATAGGTGTCATATTTCATGATTGACTTGATGAACTATGCAATATGTTCATACCTTTTCTTGTTGCAAAGGTTTCCATATTCTCAAAAAATCAAAAAATCAAAAAATTTAAAAAATGTAAAGAGGTTATACCCTAAAAGAAAAATCAAAGGGTGAAAAAATAAATGTGGCCAAAAAAGTGAAAGAAAATGAACCCCACCAAAAGAAAGGCCAAGGAAAGTGTGCACGTCTAAATGCCACTACTTTTTTCTCTGATGTAATAATCAAATTATGTGCAGCTTGTATCTTATGCCACAATTTATGGATAGTCAAGCAACTTAAACTTGGCTTGTTCATATTTGAAATTTATGTTTTAGAGATAGAGAATAAAATCTAACCATAATGTTTAATCTTGGCAGATAAGTAGTTAGGTAGAGTGAATAAAAGGAGCTCAACAGTTTAATCTGAGCCCTTGGATGTAATAAGGTTAGAACTAGATAGATTTTCATATGTAAAAGAAAAAGTGTGATAAGGGTTTGTTAGTCTAAGTGCACCCTAATAAAGAAGAAAAAAATGGTAGGGTAAAGTAGGTAGGGTAGGTCGATGATGTTGCAGAATTACATGTGATGAATGATGGCTTTAGATGTGTTAAATCTTTTATTTTCATCACAAGTGCAAATGCAGATGCTACACTGGAAGAATTTCAAGCAAAGGAAAGTGAGATTATTAACTTCCCTGCTCATTTTTCCCTAAAAATTTCACTAATTTCCCCCAAGTACTAAGGCATTTGAAAATTGAAGGGGCTCAAGGCATTTCCTTGACTTTTGGAGGGACCCGACCCTCGGCCCAATAATTGGAAAAACCTAAGTACTTAAAATCATTCATCATCACATTCATTTACTTCTAAAAAATCTTTTCCTAAGTAAAATCCCATTTTACCTAGGAAAATCGTGCAATATTCCATATAAACCCATTTCATGCAAGCATAAGTTAAATACATTATCCTAATATTTTACACTTAGCGCTTTAGCCAATTTGTCATATTAATTTCTAATTTATTATTTAAATCCCTATAAGAATGACCTTATCCTATTATATATAACTTCTTTTTTATAAAATACCCAAAAACCCATTTATTATAATTTTAGTCAAAGTATTTAATCCCCATATGTTTAAATAAAACACCCCCATTATACTCCCTTTGGCTAAAATATATCATTAATATTAATCCCGCCCCCTATGGTGATTAGATTAATCTGATTTAATTACCATATAATAAGAAACACATTGAAAAATAGTTAAAACATGTTTTATTACGTGTTTTAAAACAAAAATAGTCTTTCCCTTGTGTATTTTTATCCCCCGACTCCCTTTACCCAAGGTTAAAATTATAACCCTTTGTAAAATTCCTAACACCTCCCTTAAATGCATATCTTAACCTTGGTTAAATGCCAGTTTAAAACCTGACCTTATGCTGTATAAAAGGATTAATTAACCCTCCAGGTTAATTAATAACTTAATCTGCCAATCACATTCCCCCCGATGCGATTAATTCATAATAAATTACATCAGGCCCGCCCTCTTAAATCCCTATCATCTCCCTCGCCTGACGACCGTCCGATCAACTTGTCTCAGATCAACGGTTATTATCCATATCGCTAGCTATCCACGTCCGAACGATAACGCGTGATGGCCAAGTGGTTTTCTGGATCGTACAGTGCCATGCATCGTTTATCATATGGAATTGCTCGCCCTCTACTCAAAACAGCCTTTCCCCAAAAGCAGTGCGATGAAAATCGCTTACCGCCTGTCTCCCCTGATGAAGCCTCCGTACTTGCTAACGTTATCAATCAAAAACCTGCCACCTTTGAATTTGCAAATAAATAAAAAAACCGTGTTATTTTCACTATCCTGCACTGAAAACAGTCTCCCATGCAAAAAAAACGAAATTGACTATCGAAGCTATCAACTGTTCCCGTGCTGAAGAAATTTGCATTCAAGCATCCAGAATTCATCTGCCATAGCCAATACCTGTTCCAATTACTATTTATTTCCCAGAAAAACGGGTATTTACATCAATTTCCCGTTGAACTCTGTAAAAATCCTGGTTTTGGTTTTAATTCCACACTAAAGACTGAATAAAAGTTCAACTTGATATTTTTTATTCCCAGAATTGCAATTATATTCCCAAACTGGTTATTGTGCTTGTTTTTCACAAAAAACCCCAAATTCATTTCTGAATCCACAAGAACCAAAAATGGAGGTTCCCGTGGCTTTAAATGTCGCACCCTTGAATGCCCCTCACAGGAGACTTAGATTATTTTCTATTAGTGGATAGATATTTTCAAATTAAGGACCTGGTTCTCAGTGAAAGTCCCCTTCGAATTTTTTGCTACTGCAGAGACAATTACTTGAAAGGTTCTGATATTTTTGGATTATGGGAATCAAATCTTTACACGTACCTTCTCCCCTCAGTCCACATTTTCCATGAGATAATCCATTACTGTCATGCAAACTATGATCCTAATCAATGACAAGTTTTATCCCCAAGTCAGAATGTCCTTTCTGCCATAACTGCTCAGTCCATCAATGAGATGTTACAATTTCAACCTGGTCAAGCCCTCACTCCCCTGTCTATGGGATAATTACTTGAGAAATCTACCAAATTATCCCATGAAGAGTTAACTTGCCTCTGCCAAACCTTAACGTTTCCAGAATATCAGCCCAAAGTCCCTCCCCCTTATGGGTATACCTTTTTCACTGAGGAGGGTAGACTTATTCTGAACATAATATCCTTTATAATGGGCTTCAATACTAGTGAATTTTTTGACCAATTAACCTTAGTATTTTTGTCTATTTTCACCCCTGGACAACCTCCTACTATCAAGTATGATTTTTTACATACATTGCAGACAAAATCCATGATCAGTTCATGATATTAGAGAATCAGAGAGTGTTTAAGTATTCTTTTGTTATTTATCATCTCAGAGTTTATGGGTGTGAGTTATGCCCATTCAAGTTGCCCAAGTATGTCCCAATGAGACTCTTTGCATTAGAGTATTTAAGGTAGATGATGAACTCAGATATATTACATTTTTGTAATGCAAAGAAAAAGGCTCAACTCAGGATTAAAAGCCAGCTAGGTCCATTTGTCTGTAACTCTAGAGATGCTGGTAAGGAAGCTGAAAGGATATTAGAAGATTATATTAAAATACAAAAAAGTTTATATTGGGTACCTTATGACCCAAATATCTTTATTTGTGACAGAAGAATGAAAAACAAACTATCACCATACAGTCATCAAAGAATCCCAGAAATTGAACAGTATGCCAATATGAATGAATGGATGGAAGGAACATTGGTAGAAAAAGATAGTGAACAGGTCAATGTTGAAACTGTAATGAAAGACCTTGAGAAAATACTTGACCTAGACACTTTTGGACAGGTGCAGATACCAGGTATTGGTCCTTCTTCTACAGGGACTTCTCAACAAAATTTACAGGAGATCAGTGCATTGGCCACAGTAGAATCTAAAGGAAAATAAAAGGAGCCTGACATACAAGTATTTGAAAAATTCACAATGACACAGCAATCTGAGACTTCTAAAGAACATGGTCAAGTATAGATTCCTCCTACTCAAATCAATGAGCCAGAAATTTCAATTTTACAACCTCCTCTTAATGTAGAAAAAGGCAAGAAAAGAAATGTTGAAGCTGCTACCCCTGTTGGTGGATCTTCTGAACAACAAGATGCTAAAAGACAAAAATTGAACCCTCTTGCAGAAGTGGAATCTGTTCATGAAATCCTTGATATTCAAGGGGAAGAACAATTGGGTAGTCAGAAAATAGGTGCAAATAGTGGGACATCAACTACTCTACAGATAAAAGAGATGCAAAGGTAGCAAAGTGCAGAAGTGTCATCTTTCAAACCACCATTGAAATATGCATGGGACATTGAAAGATCATTCATAAATATCAAGGCCAGAAATGACCCTCTCAAACTCCAAGTTTACAATCAATGTTTGAAAATGGCTCCTAAGAATCAGCAAAGGTTGATGTCAGCTTATGACATCCAGCAGGGAAAAATGCTAATGAGTCACTTCAAACCCAAAGTGCAGCAACCTCAGACAACTACAGATTACATCAAGACCAATTTTGAGGTATTAGCAAAGGATATTAATCCTTTATATCAAATTGAGCTACATGAACAGACAGGTGAGATTATTTATTCTACTCTGATGGATAAATCAATGATGACTCATAAATTGCAGGATTCTTTGGAGAATACAAATGCTCAATTAAGCCTTGAAAAAGCTTGTTCTCAGGCTAAAGATAACAAGATTAATACTTTGGAGGAAATTATCATTGGATTGTGACATAATCCCATAGATGTCAAAGGAATAGAAGCATTAATCAAGAAAAAAGATGATGATATTGTAGCTTTGAGAAAACAACTAAAGCTACCAGCCTCAAGACATCCTCAGACTGCTAAAATTATAAAACAAAATTATGAAGAAGAATTAATGGACTTTCTCTTAAAACTGAATGAGAAACTTAATGAAATAGAGAAAGAGCTTGAAAAGGCATTGAAAGATAAGCAACCTAGTGTTCCAGCATCTACACCAGAGGTAATTACAGGTACTACAACAACAGGTCAACCAACAGAATTTCCACGGGTGCATACTTCCAATTTGAGTCTAGAAGAATTAACAAAATCAATGGAGGAATTGAAACTCCAAGTGACTGAGCTACAGAGGACGAAGGTGGAACTTACCTCTTTGGAACAAAAATATGACCTCTCAAAAATGAGTGTTGCAGATAAAACAAGAGAGGTCAACAGATTAGAAAAGCTGGTCCATAAATTAGAAAAGGATCTCACATTGGAGAAGCCTTTAAAAGAAATAAATGAAATTCTTTGGGACAACATCATCCAATCAATAAAATATGTCTAGCCCTTAATTCAAATAATGCACGAACAGAATGATTTAGTCAAATTGGCTATAGAAGAAGTCCTAATAGCAAGAGAAGAATTGGAAAACAGGCCTGATGAAGCCAATGAACTCATCCATGTTCTAAATACTCAGAACAAGCAGCAACTTGAAGAATTTTTCCTTCAAGACAGGACAGGCACAATTTTGGAAATAAAGAGAGATTTTACCAAAAGAATTCTGATACAGAATTTGGAATGAAGAGGCTCTGACATGCGAGAAGAAATCACTTCCTTCAGAAAAGGATTTGATATTTTGTTGAATAAAGGATTGCCTAGTCCTTTAGTTTCAGAGGATAAATTGATGGACCTTGAAAGTTATGTTGAGAAATTGGACAAGTACGTTGACACTCAGGCTGGTGCCTCAACTAGATCATTAACAATAGCATTGCCCATAGGAAAAAATCTTCATGATAGATTAGAAAATCTGTTTTATCTTTAGCATGAAGTGAAGCATTTATTCCCTGCTCAACCTACATTCTTTAGGTATACAGAGACTGATGAAACTCTCAGAAAGCTGCAAAGGACCAGGATTCCGGAAGATAAATGGTGGGAAGAACTGTTGGAACTTTTGTAAAAATTATCCTTACCTGAATTTTTGATTATGTACTATAGTTAGTCATGATAAAGAAGGATAAAAGGATGAATAAAGGTCAAAGTGTATCAAAGAAGTTAAAGAGTATCAGTGAAACGAAACAACCAGCATAGAAATACTAAAGAGGATAGCGACAAGCCAAAATATAGGGCTTACCTCCAGCACATTCTCAAAATAAGGAAACAACACAACATCAGTTATCATTTTTCCTTATCTACGAGACCATCTGTCTTTATTTTATTGTAAAATACTTATTATTCATCATAGATAATATCTCAAATTGTTATGAGATATTTTGTATAATTTTTTTTGTAAATACTCCATCAATTGGAGTAGTAAGGGTGGATTCTTAGACTTTGCTATAAAATTGACCATTTTGGAATAAAGTGCTTTTGGAGAAAATTTTTGTGGCTAGCTGGATGATGAATTGATGCGAAAGACTTTTTACAGGACACATGTGTTAGACTACAAATCAATAATTCATCTTCCTATTATGTTTTAAAGTCTTTATATATGTTTATTATATCACTGTGTTTCATTTATGAATGATCAATGAAAAGGAGTAAATCAGAAAGTTCTTAAGTGTAATGTGATTTTAATCATTGTTATTCTAAATGTTTTCTTCTAAACTATTTTTAAACAGTGAATTCTTAATTGCTCCTATTTTTCTAGTTTAAGCATTTTGATTATTTAATAAAGAATACTTAATTTCTCTTTGTTAATAATCACTCAATTTTCCCTCTTATAAATGTGTTGAAATATTCTTAATTTCCTTTCATCCATTTTAAATCCATTCCATTCACTTTAGATCTAAAAATTGTTCTCTGTTTGATTATCTTGGCCTGTGAAACCATCTTTTGTTTATAAACGTAATCCAGTAAAGCCATATTTTTAACTCCATAGCCCAATGGCCTGAACTTATCAATCTTGCCCTTAGCTATCAAATTCCACCACCCAAATTCAAACAAAACTCCTGAACTTTATAACTAGCCTAATATCTTCTAAAAACAAAGCTAAATTTTATAGAGAGAGCCCTCTCTGGGTACAGATTAGCTAGATTCTGTACCTAAAAGATTGGTTTGTGGTTACCTCAGACTCCTTTCCTCTTCCAACAAATTCAAGGAAAATCTGAGTGATAACAGAATGTTGTATGATATCCATAAACTGCCATAAATGGGGTCATTTTTGTTGCAGTATGGAAGAAAGTGTTATACCACCATTCAGCTAGAGGTAAGCACTTAACCCATTGTTTTTATTTATCAGATACAAAATAAAAAAGATATCCTTCCAAATATTTATTTACTATCTCATTTTGACCATCGGATTGAGCATGATAAGATGAGCTATGAGCTAATTGAGTACCCAAACAAGAAAATATCTTTGTCCAAAAATTTCTAGTAAAAATGGGATTTTTGTCGCTCACAATAACCCTTGGGTTTCCATGTAGCTTTTGAATTGTCTCCATAAATGTAGTAGCAACTATACTTGCTTTAAATGGATGAGATAATGCACAAAAGTGTGCATACTTGGTAATTCTATCAACTACCACCATGATGACACTCTTTCCTTCGGACATAGGTAAAGCTATGATAAAATCCATTGAAATCTCCTCCGAAGGTTGACATGGAATGGATAAAGGTTGTAGAAGACCCGGGGTCTTAATTTTCTCAACTTTATTTTGCTGGAAAACCAAACATTCTGCCACAAAATTTTGAATATCAAATTTAAGGCCATCTCAAAAAAAATTCTTTCTTCACCCTGTGGTATGTTTTTAAAAATCTTGAGCGTCCTCCTAAAGGAGAAGTGTGCAATTCCAAAAGAATATTTTGTTTTATTTTGGAATTCTTACAAAGATATAAGCAATATCTGTACCATAAGGAATCATTTTTCCAACTAAATGTATCAGATGTACTAGGATCTTGCTGCAACTTTTTACAGCATTCCAATCTGATGCTCAGAGAGAGAGAGCTATGAAGATTTTCCCACGATCACCTCTTTGAGATGAAAGTCAGAAGCGTAAAAAAGCACTAACTTCCATAGATAATATCTCCGAAAATATTACGAACCAATATCTGAAATCTTGCACCGATTATTCTAGAAGGATGACTGCTCAAACATTTGTTTTGAACCTTCATAGAAAAATACATTATGATAGACAGACTATTTGGTAAAATTAGAAACCGCAAACCCATTTCAAATGCGAAGATCATATCTCGAAAAATATTGCGAACCAAGATGCCGAAATTTGTGACAATGTTCTCAGATTTTGGCTTCACACTTTAAAAATCCGGATACCGAACCTTTGTGAAAAAAGTTATGAAAAATGTAAGATGACACTGTTTTAGATGGCAAACCACAGAATCTAAAAGTTCCATTTCAAATGTTAGGAAACCAACTCCAAAAGAGAAAGAATATCAACTTGAAATAAGCCACTTCGAGAGACGCTTATAAATACATTCCATGAATGAGCAAATTCTTAGATGATTCAAATTAAAAAACCTCCTTGTAGATACGAGGTCCATGGGAGCCCTGCAATGTAATCCTAGCCAACCTAACAATAATAATTTAAGGGCACAATAATAACAATATGGGGGTTACAAGGGTACAATAATAACTATAAGGGGGTTACACTAACAACAATAAGGCCTTTGAATAACTTGTGCTCTACCTCACTATAAGACACTTAAGTCTTGATCGTGAACTCAATAAAAAATCCTACAAGGACACTATCTATTCAATAATCAACAACCCTCATGATCACATTATTAGTATTTTTCCGTTTTTCAATAAGATCTAGGTGCCGTGCAGTTGCCTTAGTATTGAAATGACCCATCTGCACAACTAGTCTTGATATCCACTTGTATATCTCACTAGAAAATGATGCGAAAAATATCTCATACTGATCTCTATAAATATATTAAGTAACTAATGTTCATTACAGATGCATGGATCTCTATTTTCTTGCACAAAAAACTCTCTCTCTTTTAAATCTACCTAATCTTCAATCTCTTGCTTAGACGGTTTCCAAATCCAACTATCGCTCAATCATATCCCTTTCCCGGAAACATAACCAGTTGTTGGCTTGATGCACCTAGCCCTAGGTTTAAATCTGGCTGTGCCAACCAATGAAACCCACTATTTCTATCCCTTTCAGCAAATATATTCTTGCACAGACCGAAGTCTCACCCGAGGGAATATAGGGGGATTCTAGAACCAAGTTTCTGCATCAAAAGGGATAATGGACTATGGCTTTAGGACTTTTCTTCCTTGATAGGTCTTCACAGAAGAGATATATCAATTATACAAGCGTTGTTCAACCCATCTGTTTAACTTAATATTAGAATGCATGATCTTTCTTAGTCATGCATAAAATAAAATAAACAATCATAAACCATACTTCGCTATGAAATTACAATTAAAACCCTTACTTAACAAAAATAAGTATAAACAACAATAAATAAAAACACATAAAAAAACTCAAATGTATCTTCAAATTTATTTCATTAATTGCTCAAATCTTTCTCATACATTCAATTCCACCTGGCACACTCAGTTGAACGGGTCGACATAGAACACTACAAAATTCTTTATGTCTCCATGCACCCAGATAAAAAACCCTTTCCTCTATCGCAAAAAACATATACTCTGACTCAAAACACTCTTACATCCAAATTCATTTCATGAAATTGTACTTCTTCCCTACCTATGACTTATATCTATACTCCTTATATAAATTTTTCATTTACAATACCATGGGCGAAGTTCAACTGTACTTGCTTTAAATGGATGAGATAATGCACAAAAGAGTGCATACTTGGTAATTCTATCAACTACCATCATGATGACACCCTTTCCTTCGGAGATAGGTAAAGCTATGATAAAATCCATTGAAATCTCCTCCAAACGTTGACTTGGAATGGATAAAGGTTGTAGAAGACCCGGGGCCTTAATTTTCTCAACTTTGTTTTGCTGGAAAACCAAACATTCCGCCACAAACTTTTGAATATCAAATTTAAGGCCATCCCAAAAAAATTCTTTCTTCACCCTGTGGTAAGTTTTTAAAAATCTTGAGTGTCCTCCTAAAGGAGAAGTGTGCAATTCCAAAAGAATATTTTGTTTTAGTTTGGAATTCTTACAAAGATATAAGCGATATTTGTACCATAAGGAATCATTTTTCCAACTAAATGTATCAGATGTACTAGGATCTTCCTGCAACTTTTTACAAAATTCCAATCCGATGCTCAGAGAGAGAGAGCTATGAAGATTTTCCCACGATCACCTCTTTGAGATGAAAGTCAGAAGCCTCAAAAAGCACTAACTTCCATAGATAATCTCTCCGAAAATATTGCGAACCAATATCTGTAATTTTGCACCGATGTTCCTTAGGATTGCGGCTTCGCACTCTAAAAAATTCATCTTTTGAACCTTCGTAGAAAAAAATTTATTACGAAAATACCACGATGACCTATTTAGGTTAAATTCAGGAACCTGCAAAATGACCTAAATTGTAGAGATCATATCTCCGAAAATATTGCGAACCAAGCTCTGAAATTTGTGACAATGTTCCTCAGGATTTGGGCTTCACACTTTAAAAATCCCAGATTTTGAACCTTCGTAGAAAAAAAGTTATAAAAAAATGCCAAGATGGCCTGTTCGGAGTAGAGAAACCCTAGAATCTCAAAGCTCCGATACCAAATGTTGTGAAACCAACTCCAAAAAGAGAAGAAAAGAGATATCAACGCCTTAGAAATAAGCCACTTCGAGGGGGAAACCTCCAATACATTCCATGAATGAACAATTCTTGGATTATTCAAATTAAAAAACCTCCCTTCTATAGATAGGAGTCCATGGGGCCACAATGTAATCCTAGCCGACCTAACAATAATAATTTAAGGGCACAATAATAAAAATATGGGGGTTACAAGGATATAATAATAACTATAAGGGGGTTACACTAACAACAATAAGGCCTTTGAATAACTTGTGATCTACCTCACTATAAGACACATAAGTCTTGATCGTGAACTCAATAAAAAATCCTACAAGGACACTATCTATTCAATAATCAATAGCCCTCATGATCACATTATTAGTATTTTTCAGTTTTTCAATAAGATCTGGGTGTCGTACAGTTGCCTTAGTATTGAAATGACCCATCTGCACAACTAGTCTTGATATCCACTTGTATAGCTCACTAGAAAATGATGCGAAAAATATCTCATACTGATCTCTATAAATATATTAATGTAACTAATGTTCATTACAGATGCATGGATCTCTATTTTCTTGCACAAAAAAACTCTCTCTCTTTTAAATCTACCTAATCTTCAATCTCTTGCTTAGACGGTTTCCAAATCCAACTATCTCTCAATCATATCCCTTTCCCGGAAACATAACCAGTTGTTGGCTTGATGTACCTAGCCCTAGGTTTAAATCTGGCTGTGCCAACCAATGAAACCCACTATTACTATCCCTTTCAGCAAATATATTCTTTCATATACCGAAGTCTCACCCGAGGGAATATAGGGGGATTCTAGAACCAAGTTTCTGCATCAAAAGGGATAATGGACTATGGCTTTAGGACTTTTCTTCCTTGATAGGTCTTCACAGAAGAGATATATCAATTATACAAGCGTTGTTCAACCCATCTGTTTAGCTTAATATTAGAATACATGATCTTTCTTAGTCATGCATAAAATAAAATAAACAATCATAAACCATACTTCGCTATGAAATTACAATTAAAACCCTTACAAAAATAAGTATAAACGACAATAAATAAAAACACATAAAAAAAACTCAAATGTATCTTCAAATTTATTTCATTAATTGCTCAAATATTTCTCATACATTCAATTCCACCTGGCGCACTCAGTTGAACGGGTCTACATAGAACACTACAAAATTCTTTATGTCTCCGTGCACCCAGATAAAAAATCCTTTCCTCTATCGCAAAAAACATATACTCTGACTCAAAACACTCTTACATCCAAATTCATTTCATGAAATTCTACTTCTTCCCTACCTATGACTTATATCTATACTCCTTATATAAATTTTTCATTTACAATACCATGTGTGAAGTTCAACCTTCAGAAATTATTCCCATTACATTAAATAATAGGGGGCTTTGACCCACCCCAAAGGCCCTAAGACTAAAAATAGACTCTACGTTGTGCTCTTTGCTCCTCGATCTACGTAGTCTCTCTTTATGACTTTCTTTGACAGGATCTGATGTCCAACACAATCTTCCTGTTAAGTAATTGAATATGATAAGTGTGTTGGACACAATTTTCATGCACTATGAGTGTCCCAATAAACAGTGATTGAAATTTAGTGTGTTTTCCTTTGCCTTTGTGGGATTTATCCCACTTCAAAGAAAATTCACCCACGCTAAAGTTGTTCTTCCCCGAAAACTTATTTTCAAACCACCTCTAGATATGACTTCGATGAAGTGAAATTTTTTCTTTTTCATTCAAAATTTATTCCTGTAACTTGTGAAGGGTTCCCATCCTACGTTGCACTAATAACACATCTTCCGTTGCGATTCTTGTGAGAGTTTGAGAGCAGGAAATTAGATATTGGGCAGGAGGTTGGATTGTTTTCTGTATACCATGATGTAAGGGGAGGTTTTTAGGAAGGGCTTAGGCATGACACAGTTAGCCCATAAGGAATTAACCAAAGTAGAATGTGTGTTCCTCTATTTAGAGAGTATGGTCTTCTTGATTATTTTGATCAATTTCTTATTCATGGATTCAACGAAACCATTCCCATGAGGGTAGTAATTAAGAGAATGGTTCAATGCAATTTCATTTTCCAATGAAAATTCAAGAGTTTTAATGATGAAATGTATGTTGCATTGTAAAAACAAGTGAAGAAGGAATGTCGAACCTCGAGATGATATTATGTTGTAGAAAGTTAATTAATTCCTGATTATTGACATATTTGAGTGGAACCTCTTCTTTCCATTGTGTAAAGTAATCCATCACAGTGAGAATATAGCGGTGCCACGTTAAATAATGTGGAAATATTTATCGAGTAATGTTCAAGCCCCACTACTTAAAAGGTTCTTCCACTACGATAGGCTATAGTGGGGAAACTCACTTACTTTTTTTGTTTTTCTATCAGCACACCTTTGAAATACGAGACATTTGCGGGCATAAGCATGAGTATATTTAAGCATTGTAGGCCAATACACAATGGCCCACATGATTTTTTGTAAGAGCTATGTCTCTCGTAAAGCGTCCCATGACTATACTATCATGGATATCACATAGTACCTTCTTTGACCCATGTGAATATAAACATATGACCAGTACTCCATTATGGTGATTTCTAAAAAGAACCCCATGCACCAACTTGTAGGATAATTCTTTAACTATGAGTGCCCTCTTCTGTCATGTAGAAAAATGGGAGGAAAAAATGTCATGTTGAAGGTATTGTCGTAGATCTGCATACCAAGAGTTTTTTCTAGTAATGCAGGAGGCTTGCTTGATGTTGTACATTTCAATTTCTTGCTCCCACCCTAAAATATCTTCTTCTTCCTTTGCCTCCATTACTTTTTTTGCTAATAAAAAAAGACCATGGCCCTTAATTATGTGTACTAGATTGATATCTAGATCACATTCTTGCAAACGAGTCATCTATTTCTCTCTTCTTTCACCCAGATCTTGTTGAAGAAGCAGTGATCTGACTACTCAGTGCAGGACAAAAATAATGTAGTCATTTTTCAATAAATATGTATGAAAGTGATTCACTGCCATGTATAACGTATAAGATTTTTTTTCCATGGTAGGGTAGTTGAATTTCGGGTCCTTGTAGACTTTCAGTAATGAAAGGGGTAGGTCTCTCATTGTTTAGATTATCCTTTTGTGAGTAGAGTGTCAAGAGAAGTGTCAGAAAAAAAGGTGTAGAGAAAATATTATTTATTAAGCTATAGGTTGTACAATATAGGTGCTTCTACGATAACTTGTTTAATATTGGAGAATGCATGATTTTCCCTTTTGTACCATTTGTAGATAAGATCATTCTTCCCCATCTCCTATATTGGTTTAACAATACGAGCCTAGTTGGAGATGAACTTGCGAAGGAAATTATCTTTTTACAGGAATGACTGCATAGCCTTATTTTTTATTGGGAAGGGAATATGCTTGATTGTTTTGACCATCTCTACGTCTACCTTAATAAATTTTTTGGAAATTATGTGGCCAAAGATAGTACCCTCAGACACTGCAAAGATACTTTTCTTTGGATTTAGCGATACCCCATACTTGCAACATCGTTCAAAAAATTCTTTAACTGACGTCTTTGTTACGGCCTTTATTTTAAAACACGATTACATCATCAGGATATACCACTATGCTCTAACCAATCAGCCCACAGAATGCAATTTCCATAGCTTGTTGGAGTGTTGGACCAGGATTAATGATTCAAAATGGCATTCGTCTGATCACTAATGTGCCCCACTTCATGCAGAATGTGGTGTTAAGCCTATCATGCTATGAAAAAAGAACTTGGTTATATCGTGAGTATCTGTCTAACAAAGAAACTTTTTCTAACCCCGATACTGTTTGTAGTATTTTTTTCATAAACTGTATGCTGTAGTTGTAATTTTCTGAGGCCTAATTTAGATTTTGGAAATCAACACATAAACAGATTTCCCCGAACTTCTTTCTTACTAGGACCAGCTTTGATACCCAAGTTGAATGTCGCACTTTGTATATGCTCTGAGCATTAAAAAAATTTCTTAATTCTTTTTTATTAAGGGGCTCAAGAATCGGATGTACTTTCCTCAATTTCTATTGAAATGACTTGGCTACTTCTTTTATTCATATTGCATGCTATATAATTCATGTGTCATAAGTCTTAAGCTCATTGTATGTCCATTTGAATACATCTCAGTACTGCTTGAATATACGGATAAAGGCTTACTAGATTGGCATACTTCAGATATTTTTCTATTCCAAAATTAATTTCCTCATGGGACATTGTGGAATTGTGGGTTTTAGCTTTGATAGGTCCCCATAAATGATTTTTTAGGTCATAAAAATTTTCCAAAGATACCATGCCTTTTTTAATGATATTTTGTTTTCTTTCACTGCGCACATCCTGCAATGCCTTCTTGTGCTCCTCTTCCAATATCGTTGTGTCTTTGAACTCATCATCTTTATCCATGAAACACAATACTTGTTGATCATCATTTAAAATGTGTAAATTAGTAATATTATCTAGGATGGATGGTTTATAAATAATTTATACTGAAAAATAACCTCTTAATAGTGATAACCTAGCAAGAGAATTTGCTAATGCATCTACAATTCTAGTACACATTATTGGAACAAAAATAATATTAAAATCTTGGAAATGTAAATTCAAATGCCATACCTCTTATTGATAACTCTTAAGATGAGGTGAGACACAATGTATGGTATCGTGTAGCTATAGTACCACAAATTATGAGTCACCTGCTACTTTTAGGAATGAAAATTTCAGGTCAATGGTTCTTTGCAAGCCCAAAATGAGTGCCGCATATTCCATAGTGTAGTTAATGCACTCAAATTCCAAGCAGCTAGAGATTATATGTTTTCTCTATAACAGGCCTAATAAGATGCAACCACCTCTAGAGCACTCCTGAATTTTGGAACCATAAAAGTACAAAGTCCACATATCGTATGTACTAGGGCTATGAACTACACTAGTAATATTAGTACTATTACTAATTCTAACTATTCAAAGGTGATTTCCCCCAATTGGACAAAGAAGGAGCTCAAACTATGTTTCTAGTGGGACTAGCGATGGTTGTGCAAGATAACAATCTAGTTTAGTTTCCTGGAAGCAATTTCTGAAGATAAGTTCTGTGAAATACACTGGTTCATTATTTCCATTCAAGGGAGTGACATTATGATTCATGTATCTCTTTGAGTTCACTCGAATATTTTTGTTTCTGCCCTTATAGAGAATCCATAGTTGTGACCAGTCCATAGAAAAGTATCCTTGTAACTTTCTCAACCAGTATCTACTCAAAAATACTCTATATGCCTCCAATATGTCCATAGTCACTATGTATATACATTTTCAAAATCGATTGTGATATGATAGACATATAATCACATATTTGAGTTCACCAAAACATGGAAAAGAGTCTTTTCTAGCTGAATAATATGGGCACATATTTTATTCCATTTTTAATTGATTTTATTTGTGATAGATAATGGAATTATATTTACTAATGCACCTGAATCAGCTAAGAACTTATGTACATTAAAGGTTGAAATTCTGAATGTTAAAAAAATGGAGGGTATAGTGTATTTGCTTCCAACTTTAAAGTTTTAGTTACTGACACAAGGGAACCGAAAGGCATACTTGATCCATTTTCTGATGGGGCATCATTACCTACATAGGACTTCCGAGGTTCTTACTATACAATGTCCCACTTGCTCGTGATCTTTGTTAACTCAAACATTGGAATATTTGTACAAAACTTATTCATGTCTTTTACTATGTTGTAATCCATAGTGAGAAGAATGGTTGAAGTATATAAGGGTGTGACTTGGTTTCTAACTTCTGGAGTGATGGCTTTATCCTTATTTCTTACAGAAGAAATTTTCATATAGACTACTTTCCTAGAATTTTTGTGATTGTCATTTGCCGAGGTGACAAGCGGACTAATTTTTCTTAGAAAAATATCTTTCACTTAATAGAATCATTTGATATATCTATTCTTTCACTTATATCTTATGTTTAATGTTTATTCTACAGATCGGCTGCTAATATGGAGAAAATCCATTTATCTCCGAGAAAAGGCCTTTCAAAAGATCCATATATATTTCATATATATGGTATTCGAAAGATTCATGATACAATATTGTATCAATTTTAGATGTTGATAGGGAATAGAAGTTAGATTTATAGTGAATTTTTTTATTGTGTTATTTATGATGAACTAGAAAAATTGTATTATTTAGGATGAATTGAATAATATTTTTTGTATTTTATATAATTTATGGGAAGATATATTGTAATATAACGCAAGATATATGGTATTGTAAAGATTTTAAGTGTGTATGCAGAATATATGGTGTTCAAGAAATGTGATGTGAAGTGGATGACTTATAGAAGGGGAGACCCCCTAAAATAGAGCTATCTTCAATGGTTGATAAAAACTTCTACCATTTGTAAGATAGGGATAGGCATTGACAAGTCGTTTGCTAATGTTAACACATAAGAAATAGAAATAAGTAAGTCATCTAAAAAAATAGGGCTTACAATTTGGTGTTAAGAAAATTGGATAAAATTGGATATTCAAAAAGGAAATGAATAAGCTACTAACTAGAAATAGTGACTTTATCTGTGAAAAAAATTAAACTCAATAGATGCAAAACACCTATTAAGTCATCAACCATTGTTGTGAAAGATGTTAAATTGGCCATAAATAAGTTGTTACTATTTCAGTTATTAATATTTCATTAGTTTCTTAAAGTCTTGGGGGAACATATTCTATTCATCATAACATTTTCCCTTCTAGTTAGGTGTTTTTTAAAGTTGTGGAGCCCTTTTTTATTTATTTACAAAACTATGTTTTCATTGATTTTTTCAAATTTAGATTGAAACATATTATATTCACCATTACATTTTCATATGGAATTAGGGATTTTAATACTTTCAAATCATTCCAATATTTTCTTTACATTTATCTTTCAAGGTTATAAGGTAATTCACGTGATGTTTAAAGTTATTAAATGTAGAAAATCAAAATTTGTTTTAGTTTATGTAGTTATTAGTTTTTTAATGCAAAAAGAGTAAAGTGTGGAAAAATATGATAGCATCTTGTTGTCTAAAACCTCTCATTAATTTGAATTGTTTTAATTACATGGTGAATATATGGTAATATGGAACTGATTTATGTTTATGTATCCACTCACCAGCTTTTGGGCATATGTTGAATGGATGTGTTGGGAACTATAAAATCTTATCTAAATGTTTATAGTGAATTTTAAAGTTATATAATTGGTGAAAAATTATAATACTCTCTATTATATGTTATGTAATTTAAGTGAACATTTGCCTTCCATATATGGTATAAAATCCTTAGAAAATGTCTCATATATGGTGTTGTATAAATTTGGTGTATGTTGTTATCACCCAAAAAATTTCAAAACATCATTGTGTCAACTCTGTTTTTTATCATGGCCTCAAAATAGGTTTTAAAGCCATTTTAGGCTTTGGTTAAGGGTAGGTTAGAGTTTTTATGATTTTAAAGGTCATCATTGAATTCAAATAAAGTCTTTGGAAGTCCATCACATGATCAAATTCTCACATTTTCCATTTAAGGGTAATTCAATTAAGTTTTGGGCTAAATTTCTGCAATTAGCGGGGAATCCACCTTTTCGTAGTGCCGCTAGTTCAAAAAAGAGGAAATGCACCATGAAAGGGCTGTCCAAACTGCGAAAATTACAGTGTGAGTGCTACAAAAGCACGGCTTCTTAGTTGTCATTTCAAATAAGCCAAAATTTGTCAGATTCAATTAGGGAATGATAGGATAGGGGTATGGTGTGTGAGTTCGTTACCATATTCGATGTACTTACTTGTCCTAAAGTCATGATAGTCATGATAGGATATCAACGAAGCATCATTTAGTCATTAGGTGACATCTCAAATTCAAATTTTTTCCTAATTGAGTCATCTTTGATTCATTTACCTTCACACAACTTTTTGAGCTCTTAAGGAGTTAAGATAAGTCTTGGTTGTTCTATGCAAAGGCAACCTTCATCATTCTCAAGCGAGGTTGTTCATTGAATCAAGCGATTTTGTTTCATATCTTAATCAAGCAAGGTTGTTTTACAGATTCTAGACAAGCTAACGGGTTTTTCCAAGAAGCATGACAGAGGCTAGAAAGTGTGAAAGAGGAAAAACAAGAACAAGTGGCCAGCAAGCAAGAAATCCAAAGAGTAACAAGGAGCGAAGCAGCAGCATCGAAAAGAAAAACAGTGGTTTTAAATTTAGATGACAGCTCAGTGATGACAGGAAACTTAGATGACATCTTACATGCAACTGATATAGAAAAGTCACCTATTGTGCAAGCTGATTTTATTGGAACCGATGAAAAAAAATAGAAAAAGGTGAAATCAGCAAAGAAATTGGAATTTGAAGGTGAGAATGGAGCCTTTGTGTGTCAAGCTAGGAAGTCTTTGACTAGGCATACTAAAAAGCTCAAAGAACATAGCAAGGAGGTCCGTGAAGCTACTAAAACACTCAAAGTACCTAAAGAGGTAGTTGAACTCTCATCACCAGCAGTAGAGCATGTAGCGAGCAATATAATGAAGGGAAAGGAACACATGTCAGAGTGTCAACTACTCGAAGAAAGGTTGAAGCTATCAAATTAAGAGATGGAAATGATGAGAAAAATGGCTAGAAAGCATAGCATTGAAAAGATAGAATTCAAGAGGATGAAGGCTATTTGGGAAGGTAAAACAGTTGCTAGCTCATAGATCCCAAGCAGTGCACAATAGTTCTTTACAGTTCTTTACATGGACAGTTCCAACCATTAAAGACAGTTCCAACCATTAAAGAAGAAAAATTTATTAGAGTGATCAACACCCATTTGAGAGCCAGTAATAGAAAGCTAAGAGGCCAAGTGGAGGATTTGGAGCTATAATTAAAATAGTCTCAAGATGGACTAAAGAGAAAAGGTACAAAATGACAAATTCAAAGCGAACTCAAAATGGAAAAAGAGGATTAAATTTTGTGAAGGTTATGTTTCTAGTTCATATAGTTGATGGTTTTGATGAGGCCAGTGATTTTCTAAAGTTATAGCATCTTTTCGTTTCAAAATTTCAAGAAAAATTGGATAAAACTGCTTACAGAGAAGTTTTGTAGCAGTTGCAGTGTAAAAAAGGCACAAAGTTCTACGAAACTGCTTAAAGTCATGAAGCCAAAAAAATATGTTTTCTCGTTTTGAACATTCAACTTAAAAAGTGGGTTCTAAGAAATTGAAAATTAATTTAGGAAACTTGAAAGAGGTTTTTCTTCCTAAAAGACCTAAATACAAAAACCTCTCTCAGTTTCTTCAAATTCATTACGAGGTGGGAGAAATTTATAAATTAAAATGTGTTATGAAAAGCTCTACGAAACTGTTATAGCAGCTTTTTCACCGTTTTCCTTATCAAATTTTGGAAGGAAGACCATGTATTTTGACTTGAAATTTCTAAGGAAGCTATCCAAGTGAGTATCAAAGAAACCCTGAAGGAAGGGAAGCTAAGTTTTGAAGGAAAATGGGTAAAAAGACAGCACTACGAAAAGTGCTACGAAACTGTGTTGCTTTCGTCGCGCAAGTCTGTTTTCATTTTTTTGAGAAGTTCAAAGTGGTTTCGCATAGCTCGCATGAAGGGATGACTTGGGACATACGCAAATCATGTTCCTAACATCAATTAGCCTCGAATTTATCAATTGGAAGTGGTCATAATATCTGAAGAAACTGAAGGGATCCTAACCCTAAAAATAGGGGAGCAGTTTCGTAGATTAGAGGGGTCAACATCATGAACATTGTGGTTCTAAAAAGTTGAAACTCATCATCATGATCCGACTTAATGGAATGATAGGTGGAAAATGATGTGTTTAAGTTTAGATAAAGTTGTTTTGAGTAGAACCAAAATATTTCTAATTCTATTTGTAATAGGACTCTATGTTAGTTTTACAATTGTGTTTGTAATAAATACCATGTTTTATAGTTAGAATAGGTGTCAAAACAGGAGAATTCGAGGTATCTTGTTATGGAGAAGCGTATATAATAATTTAAATGATCTATAAAAGATCAAGGAGTTGAAATAGAAAGGGTTGGACATTTGTTAGCAAAAATACTCTATTTTATGTAAGTGACTATTTTCAACCTAATACAGAATTTCTACTTAGACAACTGAAGATTCATAAGGAGTTCTTGTCTGTTCTTGTTATGATGGCAATTTTTCAATATTATATTATAGTGGTGTTTTCTTATGTTACTCAAAATTCATCAATGATGCTATCACTTCCTTCATAGACAAACTTACTGTGTGTTTCATTGTTCTACATGTTTATTCCTTGACTTGAACTCCGATATGCCTTGACATCCATGCTAGGTAGATTATCTCGGTTTTGATGAAGCTATCATGACTCTATAAGCCCAATGTACAGTTGCTAATTTGATTTACAACCAGTTTACATCATTTATCTCCTTTTATCCCATATAGAGTTAGCCATCTACATATTTATCAAAAATCATAAACCCTTGAGATAGCCCTCTCAGGTTAAGGAGGCTAAGCCTCAGCCAAAAGCTTGGTCTAAAACAGTTGCACAAGATTGGTTTGATGAGCAACCTATCACGTCTGATTTTGTGATAACATATGTGATATATGGTGATGGGGAATGTGATGTGAAGTATATCTAAAACTAGTTTTAAATATATTTTTATATAGTTTTAAAGTTATATTGTTTGTGATGAATTGGAATAATATATGGTGTATGTTTTATAATTTAAATGAAGATATACCCACAATATATGGTATTGAATCTTCAAAATATGTAAGATATATGGTAGTGTCTAGATATTGGATTTCTCTTGTGAAAATATGCCACTGAATAAATGTGATGTAAACTCCATTAATTTAGAATTACTCGTTACAAGGAACAAATGAGGTACATAAGTTTATTTTCTACATCTTCTTCTTGTTCCTAATATAGGTACTTCAAGAGGTATTCAAGGGGAAGCCCAATAAAGGAGATATGTCCTGAGTGGTTGATAAAGTATTCTACTATTTGAAAGAAAGAATAAGGCAAGGCCCTACAACATAAGAACCAGAAAAAAATGGGTAATATAAAAAATGACACATTGTAATTGGCTCCTAAAAAGTTAGATACTAAATTAGATATAAAAAAATGAAATGAATAAGTTACCCACTTCAAATCATGATCTTAGATTTGAAAAAAGTCTAGATCTAGCCTATGTATAGGCTATTGAATCATAAGTTATTGTTGTTGAAGATGTTAAACTAGTTGTAACCAATAGGTAGATGCATTGCAATTTTTGTTTAAGCTATTAGGGTTTCATGAGTTTCCTAAGTGACACGGGATCATATTTTATTCATCATCACATTTCCCTATTTAGGTAAGTTTTTTTTAATTCTCCCAAGAAATAAACAATATTAAGTCATGGAGGGCTATATTTTTTTCATCATTACATTTTCTATTTAGGTAGGAGTTTTTTAATCCTCTCAAGCAACAAAGCATATTATAATTTCTAGGGGATACAATTTTATATAGACAACTAACTAAAGGGTGTTATATTCAGAGTTGCATTTTCATATGGAATCAAGGTTTATAATGTTTTCAAACCATTCAACACTATATTATTTTATTTTATATTTGAAGGTTATATTGTAATTTATGTGAATTTTATTGTTTTTAGATAGATAATATAAAAATCTATTTTAGGTTAGGTGGCTATTAGTTTTCTTAAGCATACATATGAAAATGTGAAAAATTATGGTAGCATCTTGCTGTGCAAACCCTCACATGAATTGGAATTTTTTTGTTGGCTGAATAATCTATGGTAATATTTGAATTATTTATTTTTATGTCTCTATGGAGTACCTATAACACACGTGCTATCGAATGGATGTGTGGGGAACATTAAAATTATCTTTGCAAATCTAGAGTGAATTTTAAAGTATATTATTTGTGATGAATTAGAATAAAATCTTTTGTTGTATCTTTTATAATTTAAGCTATCATATGCCCTCCATGTATGCTATTGAATCCTCACAAAATCAGTGATACTTCTTAGTGTATAGATTTCATATCTATGTGATCACAACTTGATGATGGACCTAAGTGATAGCTCAAAATTTAAAGTGTTTGTAAGTGTGTCTAACCTGAGTGAATGGATAGATCTCGTCTTCCTCATTATGGTGCCATGAACTGTTCAAAAAACTGACACTGTATGAAGACATTATTGCAGTTTGAGAACTCTTGTAAACTGCAATTTTTGGACTTTGACCAAGTTTGACTAGTCTTTGAATATTTAAAAAATAATAATATTATAGGTAATATTCCTAGAATATTCCCTTCTAGGACAATTACAGAAGGCCAAGTGCCATAATCTGACTGGGTATGGTTTATAATGGGCCAATGAATGGGTGACACATGGCTATCCCTGAGGCTGCCATGTGTGCCCAGGACTGTGGTACAAAATTTGTTTTTCATCTCTGCCAAGATTGAACCATGGAGCTCGTTTCAGCTAGCCTACCCATGTGATAGTGTGGCACACAAAAATTCTTAACAACTATGGACTGTAGTTAATATTTAATGTTCAACGGTTTTTGAATTGGGGTTTTGGAGAGGCTAGCCCCTCCCATATGACTGTGCTCCAAGACCGTGGGCCAAAAAAAATCACCGATGATGGGATGTAGTTGTAAACCTGTCACATGTCATATGTTTCGGCTAACTCTGCAGGATATTATCTGGGTTGAAAAATCGTGAGCAGTTACGGTTAGGAAACCATAGATTCCAGAAATGTGTCCAACAACCCGACAGAAGTTTAATGGGCAGTTAGAATTGGTGGATATCCTCGTGAGAACACTATCTTTGGCAGAAATTGCTGAATTTCATTGGATTTAAGTCTAGTTATCCACATTTTGCAGAGGATTTTTAGGGGTCATTGGGAAAAATGAGTTCAAGCTCTATCTTGAGCTAGATTCGACCAATTTTGGAGTGTGAATAGTCACTTTTGACTATCTCAGACATTCCAAAATCATTGGCAAGGGTTGAAAATCCCTCAAAGGAATTTTGAGCAGGTTTTTTCTTCAGTGAAGTTCTAGGGGCCACGAGGCCCACCATGGGCGAGCAGGAGTTTGAGGCCTAGCCAAGGGAGCTAGATGCCTTATTTAGAAATCCAATAGTTAATTTTCGTTGTTTTACATATTCTGGAACTAATGGTGTGTTTTTAAGAGCCTTTAAAGGGATTTTGAAGGCCAAGATTCTTCAGTGAAGTTCCATGGTCCACGAGGGCCAACAAGTGCCATAAGGAGTTCGGGGCCTAGCCAATGCAGTTAGAGACATTATGCAACAAAAAAATAGTCATTTATGACTATAATGAGAATTATGAATTCAATGGAGGAGTTTTCAGAATCTTTTGAGGATTTCTAGAGGTCCAGAACCCATCAAAGAAGTTTTGAGTGATCCACGTACCACGGGGTGTTGCAAGGTGTTGGAGGCGAAACCGGAGAACAGGGAGGCCATTTTCTGCAAGTGAATAGTCTATTATGACTATATTTGACATTTTGAATCAATTTAAGGTATTTTCAGAGTCATTTGAAGAATTTTAGAGCTCGAGAAGCTACACAGATGTTTTGGGCAGCTTAGGGCACACTATGGAGGGATGCAAAGATTGGGGATGTAGTGCTCATTTTGAGAAAATGATCAGTCTGTTTTTGGTGTCTGATGTGTCCTACAGATAGTAGGTGAGGTTTGAGGGACAAAAAAAAAATCTGAAGGATTAGTGCCATAGAGAAGCTTAGGGAATCTTAAGTGCACTGACGAAGGAATCAAGTCTAAGGGAGCCTAGATCTTTTAGCAGAGTGATGATAGCCATGAAAAGGATATAGGTGGTATTCTAAGCCCATTGGTTCTGGTTATTTAACCATTGGAGTTAAGTGTGGAACTTGTAAAAGAAATTTTTCCATAATCCCAAAGAGCCAAGTCAAGATGACAAGAGCCGAAGGATATGTAGCCTATGGCATTTGGGTGAAATCCTAGATTAAATTTGTTATTATGTGTGGATGCTTATTTTTTGCATTATATTTTTGCTGCACATGTTTAATTTCACCAAATAAAAATGGACTTAAAGAACTTAAACACTTAAAAAACATACACATGTTTCAAGTATAAAATTCCGCAAATGTCAAGTATAAGCTAGATATTTTAATTTTTTAACTTAGTGGGTGGTTCTTGAAAAGAATGACAAGTTATCCAACCCATTTTCAGATTATGTTGGTATTCGAGCACTTTTTTTCTTGATTGACAGAGCAATAGCTTGTTTGTTTGACATGAAAGGTGTTTAAAGAGCACAAAGAATTTGATTGTTTTCAAACTGACTGTTGGTTGATTTTGCTAGGGGTGAAGGGAGACCTATTGATAGCTAGGTCCAGAAGAGGAAAAGAAGGAATAAGGAATCTTTCTTACCTAAACGACCTGAACGAAACCCTTAGAGCACAAGAGGGTTTGTTTGCAAAATGCTGCTTGAAGAAGAGCTTGACTCTACAACCATTTTGTTCAAAAGATTTGTCATTTGTTTTGAAATATTTGTGAATTTTGATTGAAGTTATTTTGTTCATTCACATAAGATGAAAAATTCATCAAGTGAGGTTTCAAAATCCTCCTCCTTCACAAGATTCTTTGATGAAGACAAGAATTGAGACTTCTACATATTGAAGAACATGGTGCAAATTCTGTTTGAAGATAGAAGAGAAAGCACTAGACTTCGTGAGAAATTGGTTGCAATGAAGCAAGAGAAGGAATAAATTCTCCAAAAAATGCATGAGATGGAGATGCAGCTCCATCAAGCACAAGAGGCTTTAAAAAGAACATGCGTGAAGCAGAGGTAATTCACTCTAATTTGTCTTTAGTTTCCTCTCCAGAGAGATGTGTTGGTTCATTTGAAAAGCACACTAAAGGTATAGTGTCCAAGTTAATGTTTAAAATGAGCTATGAAGGCAAGGGTTTAGGAAACCATCCACAAGGCATGATTGATCCTATTTTGGTTGAGGAGAGAACTAAGAAATTTGGTCTTGGTTATGTTCAATATATTGGCAAAGAATCCAAAGCCAGGAAGGCGGGTGAGGAAAATTCAAAGAGAACTTTTTTTCCAACTTCTAAACCACAAACATGTCAAGTTTTTTTTCAAGTTGATTGCCATTGTTTGAAGCCTATGTTACAACAAGAAGATTTTAGACATGAAACTTTTGGTGAGCATTCCAATTCAGACTATTTTCAAGACATAAACACTGATGTTAGTCTTCAACAGAAAAATAGAGCCTCTACTAGTTCATCTCCTCATGAAGGAAAGAAATATGGACATGCAAAGCAACATTTAAGGTACAATTCTTCCCATAGTCAAATTGATTATGTTTCTGATAAGAATGGAAAATTTGCATGCTTGAATAGAAGAAAGAGTTGTAGTGCATATTTTGGTATGTTTAACCATGATGTTTCAAGATGCGGGAAGAGGATGAAGGCATACAGGAAGCAGTTGAAGAAAAGGAAACTTGCAAAGAAGGTGCATAAGTCTTGAACACATTTCGAGAAGAGGGGACATGTTGTTGCCCATTTTTGGACATTGCATCCATCCAATCGTCCCAAGAATTTGAGGAAAGAGGATAGAAATACTCGCAAAAGTGGAACCAAGGATTCCATCATTGATATGAGAACAGATGTTTCACATGAATAATATTTTTAGCAGAAAAATTTGCCATGGAAGTGGCTTGGTAAGAAGTGGTTTGACTTCTTGACAGAGTGATACATACACTCATATGTACATATGCAAATTTCAGTTATGTATGCATGTTTTATGTTGTAATCTTTAATTTTTTTGAGCCACCTTGGATCGATGATTACGGAAGTGATGTTCATCTACCTTCTGTAAATTTCTCGCCAGATTTTTCTGAGTGAGTGAAAGGAAGACAGTTCTTGACAGGAGGACAAGCACATCCAAGAAGGGAAGTGTTGACTACCTTCTAGTTATCATTCAAAGCCACTAGCCATGCAAGGCAAGCTTATGGAGGCTAAAAAGAAGAGGGCGTTGTACTCTCATATACTATACAAATCAGTATATCAGTCTTTTGGGGTCCAAAAGATTCCAAATGGGGAGGTGTGATCGGAACTTGATCATGGACCTAAATGATAGCTCAAAATTCAAAGTGTTCAGAAGTGTGTTGAACCTAAGCAACTAGATAGATCTCGTCTTCCTAATGTCAACACCGTGAATGGTTCGAAAAATTGACACGCTATGAAGAAGTTATCATAGTTTGAAAAGTCTAGTAAACTGCAATTTTTGGACTTTCACCATGTTTGTCTGGTCTTTGAATATTAAAAAAAAGAGAATATTTTAGGGAATATTCGTGGAATATTCATGGAATATTCCCTGAAATATTCCTTTCTGGGAGAATTACAAAAGGTCAAGTGGCGCAATCTGATTGGGTATGGTTTATAAAGGGCCAATGAATGGGCGAAACGTGGCCATCCGTGAGGTAGCGAGATGTCCCGAGGACTATGGTACACAATTTGGTTCTGGTCTCCACTAGGATTGAACTATGGAACTCGTTCCAGCTAGCCTACCCTCGTTCCAACGCGACACATAGCAAGTCTTAACAACTATGGACTACAGTTAATATTTAAAGTTTAATAGTTTTTTAATTGGGGTTTTGGAGGGGTCAGCCCCTCCCATACGACCAGGGCCCCAAGAATGTGGGCCAAAGCCAATAGCTTTTGACGACATGCAGTTGTAAACCTGTCATGTGTCGTATGTTTCAGCTAACTCTGGGGGATATTATTCTTCAATAGTTGAAAAACCGCCGACGGTTGCGGTTAGGAAACCGTAGATTCTAGGCATGTGTCCAAGAACATCGACAGAAGTTTAATGTGTGGTTATACTTGGCATATATTCTAGTGGGCACACCATATTTGGTAGAAATTTCTGAATTTAACTCAATTTAATTCCAGTTCTCCACATTTGGTCGAGGATTTTTAGGGTCTTTGGGAAAAATGAGTTCAAGCTCTATCTTGAGCTAGATTCGACCAAGTTTGGAGCGTGAATACTCAATTTTGACTATCTTAGACATTCCAGAATCATTGGTAAGGGTTGTAGACCTATCAGAGGACTTTTGAGCATTTTTTATCTTCAGTGAATTTCTAGGGGGCACCAGGGCCACCATGGGCTAACATGAGTTTGAGGCCTAGCCAAGAGAGCTAGAGGCCTTATTCATAAATACAATAGCCAATTTTGGATGTTTCAGATGTTCTAAAACTAATGGTGTTGTTTTCAGGGCATGTAGAGTATTTCTGAAGGCCGATAGGCTTCAGTGAAGTTCGAGGGCCCACCAGGGCCAGCAAGTGCTAGCAGTTGTTTCGGGCCTAGCCAGTGCAGTTAGAGACCTTATGCAGCAAACCAATAGTGATTATTTACTTTAATGAGCATTCTAAATCCAATATAGTATTTTTTAGAAGCTTTTTAGGACTTCTATAGGTTGAGAAACCATCAGAGAATTTTTGAGTGACCCAAGTGCCACGGGGTGCCGCTAGGTGTTGGAGGCGAAACCAGAGCACTCAGAGGCCATTTTATGTAAGTGAATAGTCTATTCTAACTATATTTGACATTCTAAATCCATTTAAGGGATTTTTAGAGTCATTTTAATAATTCTAGATCTTGAGAAGCTACATGAAAGTTTTGTGCAGCCTAGGGCAAACCGTGGAGGGAGGACTAAATTGAGGATGCAATGCTCATTTTGAGAAAATGATTAGTCTATTTTTGGTGTCTTATGTGTGATGGAGACAATAGGTGTTGTTTTAGGGACAAAAATATAAATTCTGAAGGAGTTAGTGCCGTAGAGAATCTCACGGAAGCTCAAGTGCACCAACAGAAGGAATCAAGTTTAAGGGAGCCTAGGTCTATTTGTAGAGTGATGATAGCCATGACAGGGATATAGATGGTATTCTAAGCCCGTTTATTTAGTTCAATTAACCATTGGAGTTAAGTGTGGAACTTGTAAAAGAAATGTTTCCGTAATCCCAAAGAACCAAGTCAAGATGACAAGAGCTCAAGGAGATGTAGCCCATGATATTCTCATGAACTCCTAGATTAAATTTTTTCTGTTATGTGTGGATTTTTATTTGCTGCATTATATTTCCGTTACACATGTTTAATTTCAGCAAAAAAAATGGATTTAAAGCACTTAAACTATTAACAAAACATACACGTGTTTCAAGTATAAAATTCCACAAATGTCAAGTATAAGCTAGATATTTTATTTTTTTAAGTGAGTGGGAGGTTCTTGAAAATCATAACAAGTTATCCAACCCATTTTCATATTAGTATGTGGTTAATATATGGTGTTGGAAAAATGCAATGTTAACCACATGTATAGTGAATTGTAGAATTATATTGTTTATGATGAATGGAATAATTTGTGATTTATGTTTTATAATTTAAGTGAATATATACCCTAAATATATGGTATTGAATCTTCTTAAAATACAAAATACATGATACTTTATATATATATATATATTTGTATATATAGTGAATATATGGTATTGAAGGAGTGTGATCTCTAAACTATTTTGATTTAGAATTACTAATTATTGATTGAAATAGGACCAAATAAGGTGGAAAAGTTAATTTTATCTATTTTCTTTTATTGAATTCAACACATTTTGAAGGGGAAGATCATCAAAATATAATTTTATCAAAAATTCATAAAATATTCTACTATTTGAAGAAACTGTCTAGACACATTTAGAGCTTATTTGTTAAATACACATGCTAGATCATAGGAAATTATATCAACCATCTAAAAAAGAAGACATTGCACATTGTTCCTAGGAATTTTTTATAATAAATTTGATATTCATAAGGGAAACAAATAAGTTAAGCTACTCACTTCCCATCACCACCAAACCCAACTTATATAGAGGGTATTGAACCATAACACATTTCTAGGGCATATGCATTTGTTATTTCAACTAACAACTTTTCACTAGCTTCCTACATGGATGGTTAGGCATATTCTATTCACTAGCACATTTGATTATATAGTTAGTTTTTTCCTAAGGTCGAGAATAAGGAAACAACATTAAGCATGAGGGTAATTTTGAGGTCTAAAATGAGCCTAGTAAGAAAAATGTACAAACAAAATAAAATTGATAATAACCAATAGGATTCAATATGTTGATGTCAACCATGGGGATGATTCACCATATTTGGAGTAAAAAAGGAAGAAGTTTAAAAAATAGTAAATCAATAAAATTATTTTTTCAACTAGTATTTTCAACTTATCTTCATAAGGTTTTAGTCAAATTTTGAGAAGGTCATTATATTCAAAATTTAATTCACCATCCAATAAGTAACCATGTTGCATACTTTTGATGCACCTTCCTACAAGAAAAATGTGAAATACATGAAAAACATGATTGCAATCACGTTTTTTTCATGTATTTCTCATTTTTTGTGAAATAGGTCAAGAGTATGCAACATGGTTATTATGAGAAACTAGTGTTTCAACTCGAAATTTAAGTAAACCCATAGTGAGATAAGTTTAAAATACAAGTTCAAAAAATAAATTTTTCCTTTTTTTCTATCTAAAATGTGATCATGTAATATAATCTTATTTTATTATTTTTTCTTTTATTTTATAATTTACTTTGGAGGCCCATTTTAGGCCTTAAAATTCCCCTAACCTTATCGAGCTGTTGCATTTTTTTATTTAGACATTTATATTTTTATTAGTTTCCTAAAGTAATAGGAAAGCATATACTATTTAGGATTGAATTTTAGTATGGAATTAGGGCTTTTAATGCTTTCCAACCATTCAACATTATTTTCTTCTAATTTATCTTTCAATATTATGTTATAATTCATTTGAGTTTTAACATTCTTAAATGTATAAAATCAATATTTATTTTAGTTTATATACCTATTAGTTTCTTAATTCATAAAGTAAAAGTCTACTTAGTTCCACAATTACCATATGCAATATGTATTTTCAAAACCTAATTTTATTAAAATCTTGTGTGAATTTCCATTATTTTCATGGGAAAAAAGAAAGCTAGTTAGACTAAAGCATCATAAATATGAAAATAACCTCCTTTTGTGCAAAACCTCAAATTAATTGGAAAATTTTTAGTTGTATGTTGAATAGATGGTAATATTGAATTCATCTATGTTCTTGTCTCTAGGTACTATCTCTAGTGTAATATACCTCATTATAGACACTCTTCTTTTTTAATATTTTATCTCATTTTGTTTATTTATTTAAGAAGCGATTATTATTATTTAATAATTATATTCTTCCTATCATTCTTGTTAATTCCTAGTTTAACTTATTTTAGTATAATTAATATATATTCGTTACTTTTAAACTGCACTAATAATTACCATATACATCCCATTTAGTTTAGTAAGGAATTTAATTTTTTAGGTAAAAGTGATAAAATCTAGTTTCAAATTAATAAGTTTCTTCCTTTATCTCCTAAGAACTAATTGTAAATGTTGATTTGATTATTATTATTATTATGAAATTTTAAGGTGAAGACCAAGATAGACACCAAATTCTTGTATGAGACCCCTTCTTTGTGGAACAAGGGACACACCTCAACACACACACACACACACACATATATATATATATAATTATAATTTTTCATTACTAGGGCACAATTTTTTATGTCACATTATTCAACTACATTATATTTGGCACATGTCAATATATATATATATATATATATGCTTAACCATGTAGCGAAACTACATTATCAGTTTTTATTTTATTTTTTTTAAACCTTATTGTTGGACCCAAAAGATTCTATAATACTCAATAAATGTTTTGACTAAATCAAATTAAATAAAAAATTTGGATCAAAATATAATAAAATAATAAAAATAAAAATAACTGTATAGAAATAAAATAATAAAATTCAAATAAACCGAAGTATTTACCACTCAAGGTATTGACAAACCACGGTATTGATTCAAGGTATTGACTCACCATGGTATTGGCTTACGGTATTGACAAACCACGGTATTGACCCGTGGTATTCAAGCGGAATATAGCATGGTTGTTCACCTTATATAGCTCTAATTTGCTCCAATGTTTAACAATGTCTTAGAGAAAGCCAGTGACTCATAAGGCTCGTCAATTTGAATGTTTTTTGTATTATTGGTACACATTGAGTTTTAAGTTCTCACTTGTGCACCTAAAATATATTCTCTAACCAACCAGGTTTCACTTTCAAGTAAGTTTTTCTTATTTACACATTTTTATATGCTAGAAATTAAATTTTCATTTCCATTTGTAGTGGTTTTTTGCAAAGTATTTCTCTATACAAATTTCTATCTAGTTTCTATGTTATTTTGATCTGCAGGAAATAATTTTCATTTGCAGTTCTCCTAACATTGCATTATACAATTGGGCGGTGTCAACTCCCCTCAGTTCTCTGTCTGTCCCCACTGCTGTAGTTTTCATTAACCCACGTCTGCCTCCATGACACGCCTCTGCCACATAATGCCATGGGGGCAAGGCACTAGTCAGGGCCGTTATCACCCTTCTGGGGGCCGTGTTTCTCGTTATCCCCCTTCTGACAGCTCGGCCTCGGGGTCTTCCTCAACTGATGAGGCGCATGACCAGCCTCAGGCCATGGGAAGCTACAGAGGACGAGGCCGCCATAGTGAATCTGTTCGTTCTACTAGGAATATCCCTGCAATTGACCCTCCTAGTAGTGCAATCCCTCCTATCTTTAATGAGCCTGCAAGTATACCCATTCGTCAAACTTCCCAGCGTGCTGATTTTCGCTTTGAATGCTCCTTAGACCGTCCCATTGTTACACCCTTCATCACTGTACCTCTAGGAGAAGAGTCTCCCCTCCCTGATCCAACGCGTGTTGCCTCTCCCTTGCTCCCTCAGGTCCCTAGCTTCCCCACAAGCTCGGTCCTGCGTGCAGATTCTACTCATCCTTCCAAGGAGGTGCTGCACAAGGTGGATGTTGTCACCGACAAAGAAGGCAATCTCAAAGGCGGAATGGATGACATCAGCCATGAATATGGATGCAGGATTGTAGAAGAACCTCCATCTCAGGCTCATGAACAGTGATCCTCACAACTCTCAAACACTTATGGTATTTTTGTCCAATTACTGTTGGAATTTTCTATTCTTTTGCCTCAAGGCTCAAGTGGAAAGGCTTATTGTTACTTTCTGCATATTTTTTTCTCTGTTATCTCGCTATGTATGAACTACAGGCGGGTTTCCCTCCCATGGGCGACCAAAATGTTTTTGTTAAAATGACTGGTTTCCCTACAAGGTGTCAAGCATGGTCATCAAGCCTAGTGTTCAGGCTTTCACAGATAACAGTGTGGCAGTTTTGTATTAGTAACCTTTATACATAATAGAATTATTTTTAGGTAGAAAAAAAAAATTACATTATACAATCTTCTATCTATTTTTTATCATATTTCGATAAAAAATTAATTTGGATCATTTACATAAATTTTGGTTATGGGTTCATTATAGTCTTTCACCTTTTTGTATGAGCCATAAATCTATTTTCTAGGCAACATATAAAACCCTAGGCTTTAATCTGTGTGGGAAGTTATATGTTTAAAATATTATGATTCCTAAACGAAGAGGTTTAGCTTTCCTTCCAAGGTTACAACTCCCTCTAATCTTCTTGAGGAATTTAGTTTTATTTGGAGTCTTCTCCATTTATATGCTTTTATGAGTTCGCATTTCATCATACATGCGTTTTGTTTATAGAAAACTTAATAGGATATGGGTTCCATCTAAATATGAAGGAGGTTAATCAACTTAAATTTTATTTAAGTATTTATTACTTTTTAATTTAGTTTTATACTGAAAGTATAATTTTTAATTTATTTTTCTTTCAAGTTATTAATTTTTTATTTGGATAGTTAATAAATTCCTTTTATTATTATTATTATTTTTTTTTAATTTTTTTTAATTTATTTATTTATTTATTTTATTTATTTTATGTTTTTCCTTTTTTTTAATATATATATATATATATATATATATATTTTCTTTCTGCTTGTGCAATGAAAATAAGTATCGATTCTATATTAACATATTTGGTCACTTCACAGTCATTTTTGTTAAATGTGGAGTGCAAAAGTAGTTACTAAGCATCTCATTACACTCTTATTTTTTATATTATTTTTATTTCTTTTTCTTTTTGTTATAATTAAATATTAACATAAAATGATGTTAAAAAAATTTATGTTATGTTCTTAAAGATGTATAAGTAATTAATATATTTATTCCGTGGATGCTTCCAATTTGGATTTCTCTAAAGGTTTAGCTGACAATTAGTTACCTTTACAAGGTTGGATGCTTCTGTATTTCTACTTTTAAGTTGTTCTTGCATTTGTCCCATAATAACCAAGGTTATAATTCTTTTTTTCTAAATATTAAATATGTTTATTAGTTTTCACTTTGACCTTGGAAGAATATAAATTGCAAGATTATGAGTTGTCATATGTACTTTAATTATGAATTTTCCTATGTAATACCATCAATTATATGGTCCTAATATGACATATGGATTTTTCCTTTTTAATCATATTATATCTCCCTTATTTATGACGGTTAGTAAGTTTTTGTTAGATATTACTTGATTATGATACCTTTGATTCCTAATATATCACTAGTTGTTCTATATTTTGTCCCAATACTTCATTATAATTAGTTATGATTTTTTACTTTATTCATTCCTTCTAAGTGTGAAATATGTCTTTTATATAGTATAGTTTGTTAATTAATGCTTTTCTTTCACTTGTATAATTATTTATAAGCAAAACTCTTGTATTATTTTAATAAATTTTTGTTATGTGTTATATATATATATATATATATATATATATATGGGGTTCTAGACTTGCAGAGAGTTAGTATTGGTAAATTAATACTAGAGTACTCAAAAGTTAATCATAATGATAAGATATATATATATATATATATATATATATATATAAATTTACTTTAGAGTACTCTAGTATTAATTTACCAATACTAACTCTCTTGGTCTATATTTTAATTTTTTTATTTCCTATTTGGTCATTCCTAACTCAAAAATTCCACTCTAGACTACAACTACTTGACCATATTTTTTTGTGTGATGGTTTTAAAATAAAAATATAAAATGTCTATAGAAATAACTACATAGCCTTACTTCTTTTTTCACAACATTACATGATAAGAATATTTTCAAATACTAACAAATACACATAAATTTTCATGATTTCTCCTTTTTTACTTCACATAGTGTGTTAAGAATGAATTAAATACTTACCATTATGAATCATCATTTTTCTCTTAATTTTTAACATTCTAACATCATAACAAAGTTTACATAGTTATAAATGAAAACATAATAAATTATTTTCCTTTTCTAAGAGGTTTAGTAGGTAAGGGACACAAAATTGAAATGAATAAATGGAATTATTATAGCTATACAAAATCTTCTACCAACCTTTCATATATTACTTCATAGTATCACCAAATTACTTTGAATGTGCCTCACCTTGTCACTTTGCCTTTTTCTTTCATGCGTTCACCATATTGGGTCTTCTTTGATTTTTCTATAGACAAAATGACCAAAGTGGAGTAGGCTCATTATGATTTAGTTGGTAGTTGGTAACTACCTCAGCTCCACTTCCCCACCTTCCAAGAAAACTCCATGTCTTTTAGGTAAGCTAACCATCATTATTCCCATGATAGTTTATAATTTAATAGTTTTGATTAAATACTTAGGACTTAATGAGTGGTACTCAATATCAAGACAATAATAACTCTTTCAATTATGTGTAAGTACAATATCAATTCCATATATTTATTTTACTGAAAACATTATGAATACAAAATTTACATTCATCTTTTATTGTTTATCATATATTTTCAATTGATAAAATGTTTTCAAACAAGTCTTCTAACATCAAAGCACATTTCAAGGATATGGGATGGATATCACAACTTCCCATAGATAATCTCTCAAATTCATTCCTACATGCTAAAAATAGAGATGGGTCTGCCTTTTTTAAAGCATCCTATAACTCCCTTCTCTTTTGGGTTGAAATCTTTTCATTAAACCTTCAACTCAACTTTTTCTCTATTTTATAGCATGACTACCCTCTTGTATATGATACATATAGTGGTTCTTCCATCAAATCTCCCTCTAGTTCCACTTCTACAACATTCCAATCAATCATATGATTTGATTCATGTACATATTTATCTAATAAAGATACATGAAATGTGTTAAGAAATTTCATTTTTCCTAGAAGGGATAGTTGATAAGTAAGAGGTCCAATTTTGGCTAATACTTCAAAAATTCTATAATATATACGTCATAACCTCTCACAATTACCAAGTCTACTGTACTTTTGTTTGGATAAACTTATAAGTGCACATGATCTCCCACATTGAACTCTTTGTGAACTCTCTTCAAATATACATAACTATTCTATTGACCTTGTCTTTTTTTTTTTTAAATTATGCATGATATTTTTAACTACTTCTCCCATTTCCTTTAACATGTTTGGTCCCAATAATAACCAATCCTATGGTGGTCCCAAATAAGAGGCACATTTCATATTTTTCCATAAATTACATAAAAGGTGATTATCTTCAGAGAAGTTTGATAGTCATTGTTACACGAAAGTTCAAGTAAGTGGACATAATCTTCCCACTTTGTTGGTTTTTCCATGACATACATTCTTAACATATCCTTTAAAATTGGACTCATTCTTTCCATTTGGCCATGAGTTTTAGGATGATAGGTTGTGATAAAATTTTAAATTTGTCCCCATACCTTCATAAAATCTACTCCAAATTTTATAAACGAACTTGGCATCACACTCTACACTAAGATTTTTAGGAATACCATGGAGTCTAAATACCTCCTTAATAAATAAATTTTCCTTTTTAATGGACTTAAAGGTATATTTAATAGAAATAAATTGTGTGGATTGACTATGCTTATCTACCACTACAATGATCAAGTCATGTTTCCTACTAGTCCTTTGTTTCATGTAGGGGAAATAAAATCCTTCATCAATATAGTTATTAACTTTTGATAACCACAATTTCCAACTTTTGATTGCTTATCTAATTCATGTAAAATGAATATTTTATGTTGTGAATCCTTAGGCAAGTAGATTTTCTCTTTGAATATTAATAAATCTTCATTATTTATTGACCTAATGGTTCATATTTCTATTTTTTTTTTTTAGTTTGTATGTATTATTCATTAAAATTTGTTGTATATTTGAAATTTTCCACAAATTTTGTGTGCCAATTGGTTTCTAAAATAACACATATTTAATTTAATTTTTCTGCAGTTGCTCTACATTTTTAGAACATGTGTGATGTTTGCTAGCTCTATGTCCTAGTGCAACATATTTTTTCTAGGAATCTTTCAATTTCTTATATTCATAATTGATTACATAGTCTTATTGTATTAAAAAAAAATTCCAAACCTTCTTTCTAAAAACATATATATAGAATACAAATTTTATTTGGGTCAACTAATTTTAAGATTGGAGAAATAATTTATAACTGGTTTACTTTCTCAAAACTATTATTACTCCATTCAAAATTTTCCTATTTTTTTTGCAAAGAGGTAATTGGATATGTCAACTTAGAGAAACATTCTAGAAATATTTTATAATAACATGTAAATCCAATAAATAAAATTATATTAGCTACATTTATAGTTATTTTCCCTGAGTAATAGCTCCAATGTTTTATGCATCCATATAAATTCAGTCTTCACACATTAAGATACAGTACAAGTAAAAATCCAATCGTATTGCTTACTATACTTAATAGAACCATTTGATATATCTATTCTTTCTCTTATATCTTATCTTTTATGTCTATTCTACAGATCGATCTTTTATGTCTATTCTACAGATCGGTTGTTAATATGGAGAAAAGCCATTCACCTCCAAAGAAAAGGCCTTTAACTTCAGGGCTGACTACTAAAGGTTCACATCCGAGGAAAAAGAGGGCAACATCCGCATCTGAGGATAGCCTTTTAGGGCAGAAAATCGTTGGTATAATAGACGGTTCATTTGATGCGGGATTCTTACTGAGCTTTAAGGTGGGGGATACTGATAAAGTGATGAGAGGTTTTGTACTTGATGAACGATTGTACATGCCTGTCTCCAGTGCAAATGATATCGCACCCAATGTCAAGTTCATAAGAAGAGATGAGCGAGTACGTCTGCCATCCAGACGTCCTCCACGTAAAAGGGCTAAAACTGTGCCTACGCCGTCAACTCAGGTACAGACAGAATTAGGGCTTCTAATGTTTTCCATCCATTCAACACTATTTTCTTCGAATATATATTTAAATGTTATGTCTTGATTTCTTTGAATATCGTGTTGTATTTATGTGAAATATAATGTTATTAAATGGAGACGCTATTAGTTTTATAATACATAATTTGATATGAAAATGTGAAAAAATATGATACCCTTGGTGCGAAACCTCACGTAACTGGAATAGTTTTAGTTGCATGGTGAATATATAATAATATTGAATTGTTCAAGTTTCTAGATATAGGTTCAAAGGATGTGTTGGGAAAATTAAAATTGTTTTTGCAAATGTATAGTGAATTGTTTTATACATGATGAACGATTGTGCATGCCTGTCTACAGTGCAAATGATATCGCACCCAATGTCAAGTTCATAAAAAGAGATGAGCGAGTACGTCTGCCATCCAGACGTCCTCCACGTAAAACAAGGGCTAAACCTGTGCCTACACCGTCAACTCAGGTACAGGCAGAGCAACCAGACGCTAGCCCACAGCAAACAATCCCTGATATGTGAACCTATTGACTCATGTCTCTCGAGACTGCTGTCTGTCTTTTTAATGCTGCGGGATTGTTATTTTATTTTGACAATGGTTCACCATTGAGTTTTCATATAGAATTAGGGCTTCCAATGTTTTCCAACCATTCAACACTATTTTCTTCTAATATACCTTTAAATATTGTGTTCATTTCTTTGAATATCATATTGTATTTATGTGAAATTTAATTTAATGTTCTTAAAGGGAGACACTCAAAATTTATTTTAAGTTAGGTAGCTATTAGTTTTATAACCCATGCTATGAAAGTGTAAAAAAATATGATAGTGTGCAAAACCTCACATAATTGGAATAGTTCTAGTTACATGATGAATATATGATAATATTGAATTCTTTAAGTTTAGATACTATGTTAGGGGCGTATGTTTAAAGGACGTGTTGGGAACTTTGAAATTGTCTTTGTAAATTTATACTAAATTTTAAAATTATATTGTTTAGGATGAATTAAAATAATTTCAATTTTTGGTTTTATAATTTTTTAAATAACATATATTTTCTATATAGTATTCAAAATATCCATATATGAAATTGTAACAAGGTTTTAATTGAGAATAGAGGCTAGATATAAAGTGAATTTTTAAATTATTTTTAAATTTTGGACGAGATGGAGAGCGCGGGAGTATTCACCCTTGCCCTAGGGTTTCAGTCACCGAATGCCGCCGCCGCTCGCTGGATCGAGCCTACCTGGGGGAGCGGCCATGAAACTGTTTGCAGGGAGGAATTCGCAAGGCGAAGCTACGGGTCTCTGTTCTATTGCAGCCATGGGAAAGATGGGATGACCAAGGAGGCTCGGGACCGACTTTCTGCAGAGTTTTTCACTTGGGGTTCGTGCAGACATGCCAAGCGCATGAACTGTGCAAGATGCTGCTCACTAGACGGTAAGCCATGGCAGAAATGGTGGGCGACGTGGAGAAAGAGGGCAGGGTTCCTCGGCACATTGGCCCCTCACTTTGAGACTGTTTTGGCCGCCACTGCTCTACAGCCATACAACTGTGCGATGGCAAGTTGGAGTGCTCCGGCCTTTACCTCTCTGGCCGCTGGCTCTTTCTACTCCACGTCTTTACTTGCAGATCCCTACCCCTGGCAACTACCGCACTCTTCCGTATGCAGCAGCGGTACTGTGAGGATCTGGAACTGGCTCTGAAGCCACGCAATCTCACTGTTTCAGCCTTGATTCCTCATTCAGGCAGCCGAGATCCTATTCATCTCCAGCAAGCAACATTTCAGATTCAAATAATTCTACTATGAGGCAAAACCCTGCTCCTTGGGGTCCAGCCGTCCTTCACAGTGCGCCATCTCTCACAGATACTCGAACAGAGGTTGGGGATCCCTTCCTCCCTTCTGCGGCTCCTCTTTGCTGGTAAGCAGCTTGATAACAACCTGCCTCTTTCCTCTTATAATATTGAAAGAAATGCCACAGTGAACCTATCACTTAGGCTAAGGGGAGGTGCAGTTGGGCAAACCTCTGCCTCCAAAGGTTTTTCCTATAAAGATGCGATACATGCACAGCCTACCAAGAAGTCTGCCCAATCTGCCGAGGCACCCAAACCCTTCTCGGTAGACAAAATGGAGGAAACCCCTGCCATTGAAATCACCCATCCATCTCTGGATGAACAATACCAGACATTTGCAGAAACAACTCTCATTTGGAGATTCAATGGCCTATGGCCCCGCACGGCCGATCTATATCAGTGGATCCACTCCCATTGGACCAAAAACTGCAAAGTTTTTTTCTGCTCGAAAGGCTTCTTTATTGTAGCCTTTTGCCTCAACGAAGATTACCAGAAAGCCTTAACGGGAGGCCCCTGGTTCTGGGGATCAGCTCGACTTTTCCTCACCCCCTGGTTCCCAGACTTTGACCCCTCCACTGCGGTCATCTCCAAGCTTCCTATCTGGGTCAGACTTCCAAATCTCCCTGCGCATCTATGGCATTTTGCTGTTTTTCAAGGAATCGGGGACACCTTAGGCCGCTACCTGGCTACAGACACCTCAAGGGGGGAGAAAGGAATTTACACCTTTGGCAGAATTTGCGCAGAAATAGACATCAGTAAAGGGCTGCCAGATCAGATCATCCTCAAAGTTGGGGACTTCTATTGGACGCAAACTTTGGACTACGAGAACACAGCCTTCAAGTGCCGCTATTGCCATGAGACGGGGCATCTCCAGAACACATGTGCATCGTTCTTCGACAAAAAGAAGAATATCTCCCGCAAATCCAAATCCAAGAGTTGGAAACCTTGTGACAGACCCCCTATGGATGACATAGAGTCCTCTAGCTCTGATGAGGAGGACATTGAAGTGGAAGAAAATTTGCAGCATCCGCAGGACACATCCTCAGCCCACGACAAGGATCCTTCTCTGCCTCTGATCTCGCAGAAACGCTCTCATGAGCCCTCGTCTTCTGATTCAGATAAGGAGTCTGCTCCTTTAGCACAGAACAGTCTGCAAGTAGTTCCGATCCAGCCAGATCAAAATGGTTGGGTCAAAGTCAATAAAAAGAAAGGGAAAAAATGTAGATTGGGTGATTCTGCCCATGCTGGGCAGACTCCCTAGTCCAGCTCGTTCTTTTCTGTCCTCTTTGTTATCTTTTGCATAGGCCATGGTTGCTCTATGGGACCGAAGTTGATAATATATCATTTCCGGCACCCTTGCTCTTTTGCTTCGCTTCTTTGCAAGCACTGATTGTACTATATGTCTTCTTTCTTAATAGAATTAGTCTAATTCAGAAAAAGAAAAAAAAGTGAATTTTTAAATTATATTGTTTATGATGAATTAAAATATGTTTTTGATATATTTTATAATTTTCGTAAGTATATACCTTAATATAATGTAAGATGTATAATATTGTAATATAATGTAAGATATATGGTATTTATAGATGTTAAGTTTATATGGTGAATATGTGGTGTTGAAGTAATGTGATGTAAACTGAATCAGATATTGAAGGAGAGTCCTACTAAAATAAACCTATCCTTAACGGTTGATAAAAAATTCTACCATTTGGAAGATAGTGATAGATAAATATTTTTGTTAAATGACTTAATTATTCATAAGAAATATAAATAATTAAGTCATCTCAAAAATAGAGCTTTCAATTTGGTGTTAAAATTGGATATTCAAAAAGGAAATGAATAAGCTACTAATTTAAAATAGTGATATTATATGTGAAAAAAATAAATAAACCAAATCTATGCAAAACCTATTAAGTCATTGATCCAAGTGGATATTGGTGGCCACACGCCTATTCCACTTCAGGCCCCACCATTGTCTCTTTCAGTTTTTTTCACAACTTGCTACTCTTAGCACGTCGTTAACTTCCGGAGTTAGCTTAGGGCCCATAGTTTTGGCGCTTCATCTCCTAGGGTTAGATTTTTGTATGTTTAGAGTTCTCCATTGTTTCTCCATAATAAATAGGCCCTTGAGCCAGTTCAGAGGTCTTTGGTCGCCACATCTCTTCTCAGAGATTCGCTACCAGCACCCTAGCTATCTTATTTCCATCATGTTTGTAAGCATATTTCTGTGATTTGATATTAATGAATGAAGCCTTACTTCCATTCTATTTCTATTTTTATGGTTATTTATGTATTCTATTGCGTTCCTGCATAAATCCGGATTAGTGGTATTAGAGCGGTCTGCTTTTTCTCAATCCTTCTTTGCATGTCCCCAACTAGGTTAGGGTATAAGGGGTTAAGGCTCGATCTTGTGGAACCTTTGCAAGATCAGCCTCGCAAACCCCGATGGACGCCCATGGGGGAAAAAAACAAAGATGAGGGAGTAGGAGATCCTATCAAAATATTGCTCGAGGAAGCCCTCGAAAAACAAAGGAATGCGATGATGGATAACTTTACCGAGATCCTTCAATGACTGTCCACTGGCGACGCATCTGCATCCAGCAGCCACTTTGGAGGCGTGAATCCCTTTAAGGTACAAGTAAACTTTGACATTCCCATATTTGAGGGTCAAATAGATGCAAATGCCGTAGATAGATGGTTGAATCTATTAGAAGGATATTTCTCACTTCATGACTTTTTTGACCACGAGAAGATTATTTTTGCACTACTCAAAGCTACCCCCCATGTCAAGGACTGGTGGGAAACCTACTGTGAGAAAAATGATGAGAAAAAACCCTCTTTGTTCTCAACCGTACCCGCTGGAATTCTTTCCAAGATGCCATCAAGGAATAATACTATGCCATGGGGAGCTTTGAGGACAAGTACATACAATGGACCACGTTGTGGCAACAAAGGGATCAAGATGTGCATGAGTTAACGAATATTTTCCATACCCTGCGCACAAAGTTGGGTATCAAAGATTCAGAGAAAAATTTGGCACTAAAGTATTGCGGCTATCTGCACACATAAATTCAGGAGGAAATGGAGTTCCTCGACATCTCCTCGCTTGGTACGACATACCGGTATGCTGCCAAGATTGAACAGAAATTCAAACAGAAGAAGTGAAACTTTGGATATTTAAATTAAAATCAAGGGAAAGGTGCCCCCAAACCGTAGAATAAAGGACAAAGCCAAGGCATGGCGACCCAAGACAACCTGCCAAAGAGACAAGTGAAGAACAACACCGTGAAGCTAAAGAAGGACATAGGAAAGTGGTATGACTTCCATAAGAGCTCCACTCACAACATGAGTGTCGGGCTAAGAAGTCGCTGGTGGCTGAGATGAGGGCGTCTGAATCAGATGCATGGTCCAACTTTGAATCAGAAACTGACAAGGGGAATGGCAAAGGGAATCAGATTATTGATGCGGAGCCCAATGCCATTGTTGCCACTACGAAGATCCAGAAGGAGGAACCAGAAGATCCAGAAGGAGGAACCAGAAGATCTAGAGGAGGTGTAGCGTCTCTTCCACTCCGTGATGTGGGTAAACGGCTACGGTTCATTGTCGACAATAGGAGCCAAAATAACCTCATTTCAGAAAATGTCGTGAAGCGGTTCAGCTTGTTGACCACAGCACACCCACAACCATACACCATCAGGTGGCTTCACCAAGGACGAGATCTCTGCGTCAGCGATTAGTGCTGCCTTCCCTATAGCATCAAGCCCTTCATGGATGAGGTATTGTGTGACATTGCTCCTATTGATGTTTCTAATGTATTATTAGGCAAACCATACTTATGGAAGCAACATGTTGTGTGTGAGTCTCGGCCTCATGTTGTTATTGTTACTTTAGGAAATAAATTGTATAGAATACAAGAAGTACCACCGCCTCCCACTATCTATTTGGTTACTGTAAAAAAATGCAATAAGCTCATTTCCAAAACAAGGAAATTTGTTTTCCTCATGATCCACCCCCAGAACAATAAGTAGATTGTGGCCACGACCTCCAGAAATGGCTCCTCGGCATGACAACAACAAATGGACAAGGTTGTGGAGGAGTATGGGGACATCCCTCTCCCACTGGGGTGCCTCTACACTGTTAGGTCAAGCACCCCATTAACCTAACCCTAGGTGCACCGCTACACAATGGACCAATCTATAGGCACTTTGTTGTGGAGAATGATGAAATCAAGAGGCAGATTGAAGAGCTGCTGCAGAATGGCCACATCTGGCGAAGTTCATCGCCCTGTGGGAGCCCAATCTTGTTGGTACAAAAGAAGGATGGGACTTGGAGACTCTGTATTGACTATTGGGCATTGAACAAGATCACTGTCCAGAATAGGTACCTGATCACACGGATTGATGACCTTTTGGACCAACTCAAAGAGGAAAAATATTTCAGTAAGATCGATTTGAATTATCAGTATCACCAGGTACCAATTGAACCCTCTGATGTGTGGAAGACTACCTTCAAAGCCAAGGAGGGCCTTTTCGAATGGCTCGTCATGCCTTTCGTATTGACAAATGCTCCCGCAACCTTCATGGGGTTGATCGATGACATCTTGCGTCCATTCACCAACTCATTTGTAGTGGTGTACTTGGATGACATTCTAATATTTAGCCAGACTTGGGAAGAGCACCTCCACCACATCCGAGAAGTCCTCCAAACACCGCGGCAACACAAGTTGTGTGCCAATTTGAAGTAGTGCACTTTTGGCATGACCTAGGTTCAATATCTGAGATACATTATTGATGAAAGCGGGGTGGATGTGGATCCAACCAAGATCCAAGTCATTCAGGATTGGCCAACCCCAACCACCCTAATAGATCTTCATAGCTTTCTGGTTCATGCTAATTTCTACTGCAGGTTCGTGTTGGGGTTCTCTCATATCACTTCGCCCTTGAGTCAAGTCACTAAGGGAGGAGCGAAAGCATAATTCTGCTGGTCAAAATCTCAACAGAAGGCATTCGTAGAATTGAAGCATCACCTCTATTCTGCCCAAGTGCTCACACTACCAGACTTGCAACAACCATTTGAGATCGAGACAGATGCCTTTGACTATGCTATTGGGGCAATTCTTACTGAACAGGAGCATCCAGTGGCATATCATAGTGAGACATTGTGTGACACAATTCGAAAGTATCCCACTTATGACAAAGTAATGTATTCCATTGTGCATGCTTGTCAATAATGGAAGAATTACATTTTGGGGAAGGAGACAATCATCCACACAGACCACCAACCCCTGCAGTTCATACAAAAACAAGGGAAGTTGCAGAATGATCGCCATCAGAATTGGTCCACATATCTGCAACAATTTCATTTGAACATCAAGTACAAGAAAGGTGGCACCAATAATGTTGCAGACTGCCTTAGCTAACTACCGATAATGGTCATAACCACAGTTCTCAACTCTTGTGGGCATGAGAATTCTGATTGGCCGCTTCTCTACAAGAGCAATCCAGAATTCAACTACACATACAAGGCACTCTTGGGGGGTTTGCAACTTCCAAATTTTCACCTCCAAGATGCACTATTATGTCACCTGGGACACCTTTGTTTCCTTCAAGCGAGCATGCCAAGATGATATGGGAAGCACACTACAATCAATTCGCTGAGCATTTTGGGGTCGAGAAAACAGTGGCAATACTGTGGAAGTATTTCTATTGGCTGAAACTTCGATAGGATGTTGGGAAGTACATGAGATCCTGCACTGCTTGCGTCATTGCCAAACCGACCATCAAGAAGCAAGGGCTCTATACTTCGCTACCTACCCCTACTCGACCTTGGGAATATATCTCCATGGATTACATGTCAGGCCTTCCTTCTACTAAGCATGGAAATGATTGTGTTTTCATGGTCATCGACAGATTCTAAAAAATGGCCATTATGGTGGCCTACAAGAAGAATATCACAGCAAAAGCCACTGCTAAATTATTCTTTGAATGAGTGTCAATGCACTTTGGGATCCCACAGTCTATCATATCAGATCGTGGTAGCAAGTTTGATCCGGATTTATGCAGGAACGCAACAGAATAAACACATAACCATAAATACAGAGATCCAGCGGAAATAACAGTTCATTTCATTAATATCAAAGAACTGAAATTTGCTTACAGACAGAATGGAAATAAAACTAGCTAGGGCACTGGTAGCTATCTCTGAGAAGAGATGTGGCGGCTACAGGCCTCTAAAATGCATTACAATGAGGCTCGAGGGCCTATTTATTATTGAGAAACAATGGAGAACCCTAAACATCCCAAAAACCTAACCCTAGGAGATGAAGCGCCAAAACTATGGGCCCCGTTTGGGTAAATTGGTGTTTCAACTTCCCAGGGACGTAACTTGGCATACTATCTCTGTTTGACGCACATGATATATCATTAGAAAGCTCTGTCCGAGGACTACAACTTTCAAGATGAATTTGATGATCAAATTTTCTGGCGGCGTGATGCCCAAAAAACGTCGTTTAGGGCCTCAAAACGGCTCCGGAAGTTCACGACTCGAAAAAATGCTAAAAATAGTAAGTTATGCCGAAACTAAAAAAAATGAAAGAGACAATGGTGGGGGGCCAAGTGGAATAGGTGGGTGGCCACCAATATCCACCTGGATCATTCCTCCTCCCTTAGGAAGCAATGGTCCCCATTGCGTTAAGTTCCTCCATGAGATGAGGAAATTTCTGCTAAACTTGGTCCCTGGTGAACCACTTTCCTTGGTGCAGGAGTTGGCCAGCTTTGACAACTTGATACAGTTGGATCCTCTTGTTGCGAGTGTTCTTAATTTGCATGTCCATGATATAATCTATGGTGGCCTATTCCATGCAGTCTCGGTTTAACTCTGTTGGTGTGAGTTGTTCTGCAATGTCCGAAGTGTCCAGTAGAGGTGGGAAGTAAGGACGAAGGTGATCCACATTGAAGACTGGGTGCAGACCAAGGAATGGTGGAATACTAAGATCGAAAGTATTGTTCCCTACAGCCTTGGTGATGGTGTATGGCCCGTATCGGAGCGGGCGAAGCTTGCAGTGAGGTCCAGTGAGGCGCTCCTTCTGCAAATGCAGCCATACTTTGTCGCCCACCTGGAAGTTGTGTGGCACCCTGTGTTGATCATTGCGCTGCTTGTACTTCGCATTGGCTCTGTCCAATATATCATGAACCTGTTGGCGGATGTGTTGAATGCGCTCGATGAAGCTACTTGCTTTGTCAACTTCAGACTGGACGTGCACTGAATCGGCCTAAGCAGCTGCAAATGGCATGGCTACGTCAATGGGACATAGTGGCTGGAATCCCAAGCCCACCTGAAAGGGGCTATGGCCAATTGAACTGTGGAGGGCTCGGTTATAACTATGTTGTACATAGGGGAGGATCTCGTCCCATTTGCGTGGATGCTTTTAATTGTACATGCGCAGAATGTGTACAATCATTTTGTTGACGACCTCTGTCTGGCCATCTGTTTGGGGATGGAAAGCTGTGGACTTGGTGAGCTTTGTGTCCATCATTGACCAGAGGCTGGACCAAAATGTGCTGAGGAACCTGCTATCTCGATCTGATATGATAGACTATGGGATCCCAAAGTGCACCCATACTCGTTCAAAGAGGAGTTTAGCAGTAGCTTCTGATGTGATATTCTTCTTACAGGCCGCCATAATGGCCATCTTCGAGAATCTGTCAACGACCACAAAAACACAGTCATTGCCATTCTTAGTAGAGGGCAGGCCCAACATGTAATCTATGGAGATGGATTCCCAAGGTTGACTAGGGGTAGGTAGTGGAGTGTATAGGCCTCGCTTCTTGATGGTCGGTTTGGCAATGGCACAAGCAGTGCAGGACCTGATGTGCTTCTCGACATCCTTTCGAAGGTTCGGCCAATAGAAATACTTCTGTAGTATTGCTACTGTTTTCTCGACCCTGAAATGCCCAGCGACTCGAATGTAGTGTGATTCCCATATCATCTTGGCACGCTCGCTTGAAGGAACACAAAGGTGTCCTAGGTGACATAAAAGTGCATCTTGGAGGTGAAAATTTGGAACTTGCATGCCCCCCAAGAGTGCCTTGTAAGTGTGGCCAAATTCTGGGTCACTCTCATAGAGAAGCGGCCAATTAGAAGTCTCGTGCCCACAAGAGTTGAGCACGGTGGTGAGTGCCACGATCGGTGGTCGGCTGAGGCAGTCTGCAACATTATTGGTGCTACCCTTCCTGTACTTGATGTTCAAATGAAACTGTTGCAGATACGTGGACCACTTCTGATGGCGATCATTCTGCAACTTCCCTTGTGTCTGTATGAACTGAAGGGGCCGGTGGTCTGTGTGGATGATTGTTTCCTTCCCCAAAATGTAATGCTTCCATTGTCGACATGCTTGCACAATGGAATACATTTCTTTGTCATAGGTGGGATACTTGCGAATTGTCTCAGACAATGTCTCACTATGATATGCCACTGGATGTCCCTGTTGAGTAAGAACTTCCCCAATATCATAGTCAGAGGCATCTATCTCGATCTCAAATGGCTGCTGCAAGTCTGGTAAGGTGAGCACTAGGGCAGAACAGAGGCGATTTTTCAATTCTTTGAACACCTTCTGTTGAGGTTCCAACCAAAAGAATTTTTCTCTTGCTCCTCCTTTGGTGACTTGACTCAAGGGCCAAGTGATATGAGAGAATCCCAACACGAATCTACGGTAGAAATTAGCAAGACCCATAAAGCTGCGAAGCTCTGTTATAGTAGTCGGGGCTGGCCAATCTCGAATGACTTGGATCTTGGCTGGATCCACATGCACCCCCCTTTCATCAATAATGTATCCCAGGTATTGAACCTGGGTCATGCCAAACGTGCACTTCTCCAAATTGGCACACAACTTGTGTTGCCGCAGTTTTTGGAGGACTTGTCGGATGTGATGAAGGTGCTCTTCCCAAGTCTTGCTGAAGATCAGAATTTCATCCAAGTACACCACTACGAATGATTTGGTGAATGGCCACAAGATGTCGTCCATCATCCTCATGAAGGTTGCGGGAGCATTCGTCAACCCGAAAGGCATGACCAGCCATTCAAAAAGGCCTTCCTTAGCTTTGAAGACAGTCTTCCACACATCAGAGGGTTCAATTGGTACCTGGTGATACCCAGACTTCAGGTTGATCTTATTGAAATATTTTGCACCTTAGAGTTGGTCTAGAAGGTCATCAATCCGTGGGATTGGGTACCTATTCCGGATAGTGATCTTGTTCAGCACCCGATAGTCAATACAGAGTCTCCACGTCCCATCCTTCTTCTGTACCAACACGATCGGGCTCCCACAGGGCGATGAACTTGGTCTGATGTGACCTTTCTGCAACAGCTCCTGAATCTGCCTCTTGATTTCATCATTTTCCAGAACAAAGCGTCGATAGATCGGTCCATTGGGTAGTGGCGCACCTGGGGTCAGATCAATCGGGTGCTTGACCTGGCAGTGCAGAGGAACCCCTGTGGGTGAGGTGAAGATGTCCACGTACTCCTCCACGACCTTATCCATTTGTTGTTGTCGTGCAGAGGGGCCCTGTCTGGAGGTCGTGGCCACAGTCTTCTTCTTGCCCTGGGGGCGGATCATCAGAAAAACGAATTTCCTGGTTTGGGAAATGAGCTTACTACATTGTTTTGCGGTAACCAAAGAGATAGTCGTAGGAGGTGGTACCTCTGGTATCCTGTACAACTTATTTCCCAAAGTAATAATAACAGCACGAGGTCGAGACTCATACACAGCATGACGCTTCCACAAGTATGGTTGTCCTAATAATACATCAGAAACATCAATAGGAGCAACGTCACATAATACCTCATCCATGAAGGGCTTGATGCTATAGGGAAGGCAGCACTGCTGGCTGACACGGAGATCTCGTCCTTGCTGAAGCCACCCGATGGTGTATGGATGTGGGTGAGCTGTGGTCGGCAAGCCCAACCGCTTCACGGTGTCTGCTGAAATGAGGTTCTTTTGGCTCCCATTGTCGAAAATGAACTGTACAGGGGAGCCCTTTACCCACATCTGGGAGTGGAAGAGACGTTCCTCCTCCTCTGGATCTTTCGGTTCCTCCTTATGGACCTTTGTAGTGGCAACAGTGGCGTTGGGCTCCGCATCAATAATTTTTTTCCCTTTTTCATTCCCCTTTTCAAGTTCTGATTCGGAGTCGGAGCATGCATCTGAATCAGAAGCCCTCATCTTGGCCACTAGCGACTGCTTGGCCCGACACTCACTTTTGTTGTGAGTGGAGCTCTTATGGAACTCACACCACTTTCCTGTGTCCTTCTTTGGCTTTACGGTGTTGTTCTTTTCTTGTGGCTTTGACGGGTTGTCTTTAGCCACCATGCCTTGGCTCTGTCCTGTGTTCTGCAGTTTGGAAGCACCTTTTCCTTGCTTTTGATTCGCAGATCCAAAGTCTCGCTTCTTCTGTTTGATTTTTGCTCAATCTTGGCAGCATACCAGTATGCCGTACCAAGCGAGGAGATGTCGAGGAACTCCATTTCCTCCTGAATGTATCTGTGCAGACAGCTGCGATACTTTAGCACCAAATGTTTCTCTGAATCTTTGATACCCAACTTTGTGCGCAGGGTATGGAATAGATTCGTCATCTCGTGCACATCTTGATCCCTTTGTTGTCGCAGCGTGGTCCATTGTATGTACTTGTCCTCATAGCTCCCCACGGGATAATACTATTCCTTGACGGCATCTCGGAAAGAATTCCAAAGTCGTACGGCCGAGAACAGAGAGGGTTCTATCTCGTCCTTGTTCTCACAGTAGGTTTCCCACCAGTCCTTAACATGGAGGGTAGCTTTGAGGAGTGCAAAAATAATCTTCTCTCGGTCTGAAAAGTCATGAACAGAGAAATATCCTTCTAATAGATTCAACCATCTATCTATGGCATCTGCGTCTATTTGACCCTCAAATATGGGAATGTCAAAATTTACTTGTACCTTAAAGGGAGTCGCAACTCCAGAGTGGCTACTGGATGCAGATGCGCCGTCGGTAGGCAGTCGTTGAAGGATCTGAGCAAGGTTATCCATCATCGCGTTCCTTTGTTTTCCCAGGGCCTCCTCGAGCAATATTTTGATAGGATCTCCTGCTCCCTCATCTTTCTTTTCGTCCCCCATGGGCATCCGTCGAGGTTTGCGAGGCTGATCTTGCAAAGGTTCCACCAGATCAAGCCCTAGCTCCTTAAACCCCGACCTCGTTGGGGACATGCAAAGAAGGATCGAGAAAAAGTAGACCCCTCTGATACCACTGATCCGGATTTATGCAGGAATGCTACAGAATAAACACATAACCATAAAGACAGAGATGCAGCAGAAATAACACTTCATTTCATTAATATCAAAGAATTGAAATTTGCTTACAGACAGAATGGAAGTAAAACTAGCTAGGGCACTGGTAGCTATCTCTGAGAAGAGATGTGGCGGCTACAGGCCTCTGAACTGAGTTACAATGAGGCTCGAGGGCCTATTTATTATTGAAAAACAATGGAGAACCCTCAACATCCCAAAAACCTAACCCTAGGAGATGAAGCGCCAAAACTATGGGCCCCGTTTGGGTAAATTGGTGTTTCAACTTCCCAGGGACGTAACTTTGGCATACTATCTCCGTTTGACGCACATGATACATCATTAGAAAGCTATATCCGAGGAATACAACTTTCAAGACGAATTTGATGATCAATTTCCTTATCGGCGCGATGCCCAAAAAACGTCGTTTAGGGCCTCAAAACTGCTCCGGAAGTTCAGGACCCGAAAAACTGCTAAAAATAGTAAGTTATGCCGAAACTGAAAAAACTGAAAGAGACAATGGTGGGGGGCCAAGTGGAATAGGTGGGTGGCCACCAATATCCACCTGGATCAAAGTTCCTCAGAAAATTTTGGTCCAGACTCTGGTCAATGTTGGACACCAAACTCACCAAGTCCACAGCTTTCCATTCCCAAACTGATGGCCACACAAAGGTCGTCAATAGGATGATTGTATACATTCTATGCATGTACAATTCAAAGAAACCATGCACATGGGATGAGAGCCTTCCCTATGTACAACAAAGTTATAACCGAGCTCTCCACAGCTCAACCGACCACAGCCCCTTTTAGGTGGGGTTGGGATTCTGGCCACTATGTCCCATTGACGTAGCCATGCCATTTGCAGCTACTCAGGCTGATTCAGCTCATGTCCAGTCTGAAGGTAACAAAGCAAACAACTTCATCGAGCACATTCAACACATCCACGAACAGGTTCATGACATATTGGACAAAGCCAATGCTAAGTACAAGCAATGACATGATCAACATCGGGTGCCACACAACTTCTAGGTGGGAGAAAAAGTGTGGCTAGATTTGCAAAAGAAGCACCTCACTGGACCCCACTGCAATATTTACCCGCTCCGATATGTGTCATACACCATCACCAAGGCTGTAGGGAATAATTCCTTCGAGCTCGGTATTCCACCATTCCTTGGTCTGCACCCAGTATTCAATGTAAACTGCCTTCGTCCCTACTTCCCACCTCTATTGGACACCTCTAACATTGTAGAAGAACTCACACCAAAATATTTAAACCCAAATTGCATGGAACAGGCCACCAAAAACTGGATCATCGACATGCAAATCAAGAACACTTCAAGACAGAATATCCAACTATATCGGGTTATCAACGTTGGCCAACTCCTGCACCAAGGCAAGTGGTTCACCAGGGACCAAGCTCAACAGAAGTTTCCTCATCTCATGGAGGAACTCAATGTAATGGGGACGATTTCTTCCTAAGGGGGGAGGAATGATCTAGGTAGATATTGGTGGCCACCCGCCTATTCCACTTGGGGCCCCACTATTGTCTCTTTCAGTTTTTTTCACAACTTACTATTTTTAGTATTTTTTCATGTTCTCAACTTTCGGAGCCATTTTGAGGCCCCAAATGGAGACAGTATGCTTGGAGACAGTATGCTGAAGTTACATCCTCGGTAAGTTGAAACACCAATTTACCCAAACGGGGCCCATAATTTTGGTGCTTCATCTCCTAGGGTTAGGTTTTTGGATGTTTAGAGTTCTCCATTGTTTCTCCATAATAAATAGGCCCTCGAGCCTCATTGTAACACAATTTAGAGGTCTGTAGTCACCAAATCTCTTCTCATATATTCACTACCAGCACCCTAGCTATTTTATTTCCATCATGTTTGTAAACATATTTCTGTGATTTGATATTAATGAAATGAAGCCTTATTTCCATTGTATTTATATGTTTATGGTTATTTCTATATTCTTTTGCATTCCTGCATAAATCTGGATGAGTCATAAACCACTCCAGTGAAAGTGAAAGATTTTAAAGTCGCCATAATAAATTTTTATTTTAGCTATAAATATTTCACATGTGCAAATTATTCAAGTAATGTAGCCTCACCTCTTCAAGCAGAACTCATTGTATAAATATGAGTTACCTCTCACCTCATTTGGACATTATTGAGTCTCACATTCTTCTTTTTCTCTAAATCAAATTGGTTCATACAATTGGGTATCCTCTCTCTCTCACAAGTGTGGCTAAAGGACAAGGGTAAAGGATGAATTTCCATGTGAGATTTTAGGCCGAAATTTAAGATTCTTGATGAGCTTTGACAGAGTTGTTCTTGACCTCATGTTTTGAAGGTAAAAATTATGATTTTTAGAGTTTTCATTGACTCGCACTAAAAATCATTTGATTGGGAAAATTAGTGTTTGTTATGGTAAATTTCATGAGGTAAATTCCAAGATTATCATGAGTTTTTATGTGTTTTTATGTGAATTTCTTAAGCAAATTAACATAAGAAAAACACTCAACATCAACATATAACAAACACAAACATCACCATAAATAGTAACACAACAACACATGATCAAGGATTTCACCCTGAGCTTCCAATGGGTTGGCCCTCTTATATTATGCTAAAAAGTGTGATTACATACATTTGTAAAGCTCAAATAGCTCCAAAACCTGCTCCAATGCCCAAAAATGTCTGTCGAGCCTCTTTCTGCTTCAAATTTGGTCAAAAAATGATTAATTTATGGCTTACAACAAGTTTTCCCACTAATCGCTCCACAAATTCCTCCAAATACTGCACCATCGTACAATTTCGCCGCAAAATTTGCTAATAAAGCATGACATTGCCCAATTTCCACACGAAATTTTGAGAGCACTTAAATTCCTAATGATGCCTTAAACTTGACTTAAATACCATAATCTATATGGTTAAATAAAATAAATTTATAATAAAAAAATCCATAGTTTTCTCTAATCGTCGGTGCTAACTCGTGGGGATGGACACATGTCATGGCTTGCGAGGAGGTTAATACTTGTTGCCACCCAATCGGTACTCTCGCGGCAGTCTCGGCATGCGGCATTGGTGGCAGTCACATGTCACGATGATAGTGGCATGCAATGTCATGGTTAGTTGGGGTGAGGGGCTAGCCTCATGCCCATGGTCCTTCCCCTAGCTAGGGTGACGAGGGTTGGGGCTAAATCCCAGCCCCCTCCCCCATTTCAAAAATCATGTCATAATAAAACTATGTTGTCACCATTATATATTAAGATTCATTATGATCACGTAGTGGTAAAGGCTTTGTCCTAGTTGCTTCGATGTCGCGGGTTCGGCCCTTGGTCGCTCTCCTCGGACCTTGAAAAATTTTTGGTAGTCCTTGGGCTACCACGTGGCTGCCCCTAGTTGGGTGACATGGCAGTGTGTGATTAGCCTCCATAAAACCCAATCAAAATTATTCATTTCAGAAGAAAGGCATAGTGCCACTTGGCACAATAAAATTCACCAATGAATACCCCCTTTAACCATTTAACCTGCCACATGGGAATTCCTAATGAGCTATATGGATTCCTCACTAGGTTTGCCTCCCTTTTTTCAAAAAAAAAAAAAAATTGTTTGACAAAGGAGACAAAACGTGTTTCTCAGAGCATATGGTGTTAATTTTTGGCTAAACGAGTTGCCTCGGATTCATAAAGATGAGATATATGTGGTCGCTTAGGTTCCACATCAGTCCAACAACTTTCATTTTTCAGCATAATTTTGAGCACCTCATCACTCCTCCCCACTCGGAGCTTTTGGACCCCAAAATATCACTTTCAATTTTTTAGTAGATTAGTGTACACTTCCCTCACCTTTACAATCTTGATCCATTTGGCCTTACTTTGATTTGTGCCTTTGAGCCCCACATGAAGCTCGTGTAAGCTCCCTCTTTTTGATGTCCTTGTTGTTTTGTCAAGAATGGTGTCTTGTTGAAGCTCATCAAGGTATTTTGGAGAAAAATAATCAATGGAAGGAATCTGAACATGTTCTCCTTTCGCTTCAATCAATGGTGGCTCATACAAACTTAACTTCCAAACATTAACGACAGAGTAAATTTTCATATATGAAGGAAAATATAACTTGAATGAATTTTCACCAATCTATTCCAAAATCATGAAAGGACCATATTCAATTGTTTTTAGTTTTTTACCTTCCCCTTGAAGCCTCTCTTTGCTAATGTGAAGCCAAACTTCATCACCAAATTGAAACTTGGGATGTATATGATGCTTCTCGTGCCTTTCTTTGTACTTTCCTTGGCTCTTTTCAAGCTAATCTTGAACTGTTTCATGTATCAATTGGATTTCTCTATGAACTTCATGTCTTTGTCAACGTCATTGTGGCCATCAATAGCATCATCCTTACCAAAAATTAAATCCAATGGAAATCTAGGCAAATATCAAAGACATGCCTCAAATGGAGATGTTTGTGTAGAGGAGCGTTTTTCATGGTTGTAAGCATGTTGAGTGTAGTTCAAGTTTTCATCCTGCAACTTAGGACGCTTGATGTAGTATCCTCGAAGAAGATGTATGATTTTTAAATTGACCACTCCGGTTTGCCCATTTGTTTGTGGATGAAAGGTTCTACTCTTTTTCAACTTGTTATCCATCAAGTCCCACAAACTTTACCAAAAATTTCCAACAAATCAAGAATCTCGATCAGTAATAATGGATGTGGGAAATCCAACATAAACCCAAACATCCTCAAAGAATAGTTGAGTTGTTTGTTCATCTTTTATTTTCTTTTTACATGACATTAATATACACATCTAGCTGAGCATATCCACAACTACATACAAATAATCATGACCTATTTTTGACAATGGAAGACCTCCTACAAAATCCATAGAAAATCTCTCCCATGGACGTGGAGGTATGGGAAGTAGTGTGTACAATCATAACTTTCTATTGCTAGGCTTATTAAATGCAAATAACAAGAAAACATTAATTAAATGTGATACACTTTCAAAAATATGAGGCTAATAACAATACCTATGAAGATGTGACATTGTTTTTCTTACACCGAAATGTCCAACAATAAGAGAAGTGTGTGATTCCCTTATGAAATTCACTCTCTCCCCCCGTGGAAGAGAAAGCTTTCCCAAATGATCGAAAAAGTTATTATGTACATGGTAATCCAATTCCTCTACTTGGTTTCCTTGACACAATTTTTCATAAACATATTTGAATTAATTATCAAATGAATATTGCTCAACAGAGCTTTCATGCAAACCAAAATTATGCTTGAGTAAGGTAGTTTTACTAAAAATATCCCTAGAAAAAATATCAAAAAGCTTGTTGTATATACCTTTCTTATATGTGATTACCAAGTGGAATTGTTGTAGGAAACCCATCCATCAAAAATTGCTTGATTTTTGCAACTTAGTATACGATTGCAAGGATTGCAATGGTTGGTGGTTAGTGTGTATGATGGTTTCCTTTCATTTCAAGTAGTGTTTCCAATTTTTGACAGTTTGAACCAACACATAAAAATCCTTGTAATAAATAGGATAATTAATCATTTCACCATTGAAATTTTGTGAATGAAATGAAATGGGCTTACCATGTTTTGTAATAACTGCACCCATGGCATAGTCGCTTGCATCAATTTGAATCTCAAAGGCCTATCTCAAGTCCGATAGTGAAGGTACTGGGGTTGAGCTAATATTATCCTTAAAGCATCAAAAAAAATTTCTAGTTTCCTCCCCGCTCGAAGAAATATTTCACATGAGTTAACGCATTAAATGGAGCTACGATAAGAAATAATTTAGGAATAAACTTCCTCCAATCTTGGGCCGCTCCAAAATATCCTATCACAGTGACTATCTTGTGCGTTGGACAATTTTCAATGAAATAAACCTTAGAGGGGTTTATCTTCAACTCACCTCTTCCAACAATATGACCCAATTACACCCAACAAGTTTTACAAAATTCACATTTTGACATCTTGAAAAATAGTTTTTCTTTCCTTAAGACATCAAGTACTTTTATTACATGCATGACATGTTCATCACGTGATTTACTGAAAAATCAAGATATCATCTAAGTATACTATTATAAACTCATCAAGAAATGGCCTCAACACATCAGTAACTACACGCATGAAGGTAATAGGAGAATTACATAAACTAAAAGGCATTACAAGCCATTCAAAAAAAACTTTTTTTGTATTGAATGTTGTCTTCCAAATGTCACCTTCAGCAATTCTAATTGATGATAGCCACTCCTTAAGTCCAAATTATTAAACTACTTTGAATCTTTCAATTGATCAAGTAAGTCATCTATTCTAGGAAGTGGATAACGGTTCTTTATCTTAATGTTGTTCAACGCATTAAAATCTACACACATGCGCCATGTTCCATCCTTCTTTGGAACCAACACAATAGGTGACCCACATGGTTAAGTACTTGGTTGGATGATCCCTTTGTCCAACATATCTTTAATTTTATTTTTGATTTCAGCACTCTCCATCATTGAGATCCTATACTGCTAATGTTAGGAAGAGGACAATCTTGCTGCAACTGGATTTCATGTTGGATTCACCTCTTGGGAGGTAATCCCTTCTATTCCTGAAACATCTCATTATTTTGATTAACGACTTCAATAAAATCATATTTCAACTTTGGATCACAACCTTTTAATGCTTCATAATCAACATCATTCTTTGGTTAAATCATAAGAAGAAAAAAAATATTTCTTTAATTCACTAGTCTTTTCATTTGTCCCTCATTAACTAATGAAAGGTTTAGTTTCCTATGATGAGCCCTCACAATATAATCCACACCATATTTGAACAAGTGGTACATGTTTTCATGGCAATAGAAAATGGATTTTCTATCATAAAGGTAAGGACTACCCAAAATAATTCCTGAAATATCAAGCGGTACAACATCTAATTCGACTTCATCAATGAAGTTTGTTGTGATTGCAAACCAAAGAATACACTTTCTTGTAATATGTAAAGTTTTTTTCTTGCATATCCAACCTAATGGATATGGTTTGGGATGTGGAATGGTTACAATATTAATTTTCTTGACTAAGTCTTCAGATATCGGATTGGCTTGAGATCCACTATCAAATAGTGTGTCAATTTTTGTATGTTTTGAAATAACCCTCACATGAAATAATTCAATCCTCATTTCTTCATTTCGAGTACTAGTGTGAAAATTTGATGGAATAGTGATAGAAATGGATTATTTTCCTTTCATACCCATGGTTGTAATTTTAGTTTCATCACCTGAATCGTATCCCAATTCCTGTTGAGTGGTTGTTGTTGTTTTTTGTTTCCCCTTGTTGAATTTCTTGGGCCTCATTTCTGGATGAAGATTCCAACAATGGTCCTTGTCGTGACCCTCTTTGGAACATAGTTTGCATGCTATTTTCTCTCCTTCATTTTTAAATAATGAATTTTTCTTTCCCTTTCCTTTGAAACCCTTTCCTTTCTCTCCACCATTAAATGGCTTGTTTTTACTCTCTTCTAGAATATTTTTCCCTCTTGCTTCAAGGTGAGTGGCTTGCACAGAAACCTCATCTAGACTAATGGGATTGAACATAAGGATAGTATGCCTTACGTAGCTATGTAAACCCCCTATATACTTGACCAACGTGTCTTGCGATTGCAAATCAACACCTAACATAAGAGATATTCTTCTAAATTCTTGGGTGTAATATTGCACATTTTGACCCTTAAGTTCTTTAAAGTTCTACCAATTCATGATGCTTTTCTACATATATTCCCGAGGTTCGAAATTTCTTGTAATTGCAGCAATGAAATTAGACCAAGATATTGAGATCTTACCATGTGCTTTTATTTCATATTTTGTCTTGGCTTCCCACCATACTAGTGTTGCACCCTCAAATCTCAAGGAAGTTAGATGAATATTTGTATCATTGTCTTGAAGGTTTTGAATCCTGAAGTAGACTTCAAACTCATGAACCCAATTTCAAGATTCTCAACATTCACTTCACCATTATACATATGCAGCTCAAATTTAATATCAAGTTTCAACAGGGGTGTCTTACCAATTCCTTTTGAGGTATGTTGATGAGTAAGGGATATAGCAGGGGAAGAGGATGAAGATGAAGGTGAATATGGTGGTGAGGATGATGGTGGATTATATGGTGGCTTATCACCATTTCCATTACCTATTGCTCCTAGAGAACCCTCTACTCTTTGAGGCCTCGACATTTCACCCAGAAGCCTTGTATTCCTCTCTTCATAGAGGACTTTAATGATATTTTTCATGTCAAATAAAGCCTTCCTAAAATCCTTCTCATCCTCTGTCATGTTACCATTTCCTTCTTCATGAGACATGTTTTCTGAAGCCTCAAGTACAATAGGAGGTGAACCTTGTGGTGGATATTGTGGAAATTGTGCGCTCCTTCTCCTTGCTCCAACTTTAGAACCTCCACCCACAAGCTTTCCTTCTCCTCTCCTAAGATCAACCTTGTAAAAATTCAGAATATAAAAAAATATAAAAAAAGTGCTTGAGGAGTATGACATAAATTACAATTTAACCATGAGTTCTTATGTGTTTTTATGTGAATTCCTTGAGCTAATTAATATAAAAAAAACATTGAACAACAACATATAACATACATTAACATCACCATAGAAAGTAACACAACAACACATGACGAATTGTTTCGCCCCGTCTGAGATAAATCTCCTTGGTACAACTTCTAATGGCTTGGCCCTCTTCTATTATGCTCAAAAGTGTACCTATATACATTTTTAATGCTCAAACAACTCTGAAATTTGCTCCAATGGCTCCAGAATTCCAAAAAATGTCTGTCTAACCTTTTTCTACTTTGTATTTTGTCAAAAATTGAGTAAGTTATGGCTTTCCCCAAGTTTTTTCGCTAACCACTCAATAAATTCCTTGAAATCTGACACCATCCTACAATTTCACCCCAAAATTTGCTTATGGAGCGCGAGATTGCCCAAATTTTGGGTGAAATCGTGGGACCCCATGAATTCCTATTGAGGCCTTAAACCCAAATTAACAACCATAATGTGTATGGTTAAATAAATTAAAACTATAAAAAAAAACTTTTTTTTTTTATCTAACCATCACCATTAACTACTGAGGGTGGACACATGTCGTAGCTTGCAAGGAAGTTAATGTTGGCCGCCACCCAAATAGTGGTCCCATGGCAGTCTCGAAAGGCATCATTGGTGGTGATCACATATCGCAGAGGTGGTGGAATTTGATGCCATTGTCAGTGGATGCACGGATCTAGCCTCTCACCCATGGTCCCACCCTCAGCCACGGTGACCAAGATTGGGGCTAGACTGTGGCCCCCTGCCCCGTTCCAAAATCATGTCATAGTAAAATTAAGCTGACACCATTATATATTAATATTCATTTTGATGGTGCAGTGGTAAAGGTTCTATGCTAGCTGCTTGGAGGTTGCAAGTTCGACCCCCACCCGCTCCGCTCACACTTTGACAAAATTTTGGTGGCCCTCGTGCTGCCATGATGTAGGCCCTAGCTGGGCCATGTGGCATCCTGTGATTGGCCTCCATAAAACCCAATCGAAATTCACCATTTCAAACCAATGACATAGTGCCAATTGGAAAAATCTCATTCGTTCAAGAAGGTAGCATTTGACTAGTCAACCTAACACATGGGCATGCCTAGCAAGATGTACAGACTCCTCTCTTAGTTTTCCTACATTTTTTTCAAAAAAAAATTATTTATTTTACAAAGAGAACAAAACATGTTTTTGGGAGAATACGGTGTCGGTTTTCCACAAAATGAGTTGTGCCAGATTCATAAATAATATATATATATGGTTTTTCATGTTCCACACCATTCCAAAAACTTTCATTTTTGAGCACATAATAAAAAACCAAGAATTTCACTACTAAATGACAGAATGGAAATTGTAGAAATTGGAGATTATTGACAACTTTTCACCAAGACCTTCCATGCACCATTTCACTTCGATATTTTTGGGAGATGTTTGTCTCAATCGACTGCAACTTCTGGAACAGAAACCGAGGCTTTCTAACCACTTTGACCGCAAAGAAAATTGCAGGTTGACCGCAGAAAATTACAACAATTTTCTCTCTCCTTTGACTGAGTTTGACTCAACTATTTTCAGTTGATTTGGACCTTATGATCATGACGAGTTTGAATAGAGAATACTAAGTTTTTTTGAGGACATTTTATTTATTCTTTTACCAGCATTGAATTTGTAGTAAGGGGTGATTTGACTACAATTGATCCCAGAATTTGACAAGGTTGATTTTCCTATGTATTGGATAAGTGAATTTTACTTTTGTATTTTGTCTCTCTCATGAACTATTGAATAATAATAATAATAATTGATTAAATGGTTTTCCAACTTTAGGGTTTTTCCCTTGCATCTCCTAAATTTGGTGTTCTCTTGTCTTGGCTTGTCTTATGCATTTTTTTTGTTGTATCTATGTTTATTGTCAATGTGTTTAAGTTATTGCGCTTGCTACTCGAAATAACTGGAAATTTTTATTGGGATCCTAAAGCGACATTGAATTAAATTGTGCTAAGCATATAACATACCATTTTCAACTATAATTAACATGGTATGTGAGGTGAGGAGAAGGAAAAGATGAAGAAATAGAGATAAAATAAATCACAAAGATCTGTTGAACAAGGACCAAGACTCAATGGATTATACATATTACTTCAAATATGAGGATAAGGTCACTGATAAATTTGATTATCGTGCATGCAGGATGTCTTTGGACTTGTCTTTGGAAGAAAATTGTGTCATGGATTATGTGCAGCGAAATGTGGTGGAGCCTCCTTCAAATGAATAAGCAACTACTAATACAAAGGATAAGAAATGTGAGGCCAAACTATGAAGATCATTAGAGACCCCATTCAAAAACATTTGGTTTCTTATGTTTCTAATTTGTGCACAATTAACGAGATGCATGACAAATTTATTGGGGTGTTCAAATCCAACAATGCAAACCAAAACCTCTTTCTCAAAAATAGGTTGAAGGGCATCAAGATGGATAGAGGGGAGCCTATATAATCCTACTTCATGAGGATTACTGAAATCAAGAATGACATTGTATCTATTGAAGAAGTTTTCTATAATAGGGAATTCCCTCTTATTACTCTTGTAGGTCTCTTAGGACCTTGTGATGTGTTTAACACCACTATTATTAACAATGACAATATTCCTCTTTTCAACAAATAATTTATTAGATGAAATGAATAATTGACTAGGATGATGGAGAGAGACAAGCCTTCAAATGGAAATGAACCTACTGCATTCTTAGCTCATGCTAAAAGGAAGAACAATGCTCCTCTAAATAAAAAAGGGCAAGAATTTAAGGAGGGATTCAAAGAAGGAATAAAGGGAAGATGTTTCAATTGTAACAGGATTGTTCACTATGCTAGAGAGTGTTCTCATAAGAAGGATACAACATAGTATGACAATAGTCACAATAATTTCAACAACAAAGGAAAGAGGAGTTTTCTCGCGGCTTGATATGGAAATGGTTGACCTCCTAAAAGGTTAGGAAACTCCAAGTATGAGGAATCTAATGTTGTATAAAATAAAAAGGAGTTTTATATTAATTATGCCCTTACCTCTGTCTCTGCTCAATACACTTTGGATAATTTGTTGATTGATAGTGGTGCCTCAAGTCACTTCACTGGGTAGAAGGAGGCCCTCTCTAATTTGATTGGAAAGAAAACTAATTTGGAGATCATACTTGGAGACAATGCCACATGACTGATGAAAGTGATAGGTATTGTCACTCTTCACTTGAATCAAGGTCAAATCCTTCAGCTACAACATGTATTGTGTGTACCTGATTTTAAAAATAGCATGGTATCTATTTTTTCGATTGAATACAATGGCTTCAAGGTAGAATTCATTGATGGGAAGGTACGTATCTGGAAAATGAACCTAGCAGATGTATTTACACTTGGATTTAGGGTTGAAGGTCGCTATCAAGTTGGAGGAAATCCTTTGGGAGCTATGATCTACGACACTTCTCTTCAATATGAATTATGGAACCAAAAGTTTACTCACCTTCATTACAAAGCCTTAGTTGATGCAAGGAATATGGTCATAGGTATGCCCAAATTTAACATAGATCATTAAATTATTTTTCAGGGTTGTTCTACTCGAAAACGTACAAGGGGATCATTACCCTCAAGTAAGACTCAAAGTAACAACATTTATAATCTATCTCGTATGTTGCACATAACATCATTGGGAGGATAATTTTACTATGCAATTTTTTTGGATGACTTTTCCCGCAAAAAATGAACCAATTTCATGAATAAGAAAGATGAAGTGTTCATATGGTTATGCTCTTTCAAAGCCTTGGTTGAAAATCAAATAAGAAATAAGATCCAAATATTGCGGACCAATAATGGGAATGCATATAAATAAAATGAATTCAATTACTATTATAGAGAAGTTGGTGTTAAGAGGGAGCCACCTACTACATTTACTCCTCAGAAAAAATGGAGTTGCCGTGAGAGACTTGGAGTCATGGAAAGACCCTCTTATGAGGGACATGTATGATTTCAACACTGATATTTGGGAGCTCCATGGTGGTAGGGGTACTTCTTGGAGCTATGAGCGACCATAGGGTGAGTGGTTCAAATTCCTCTAATGGTGTGTTGTGTACAGGTTGAGTGGTTTAACTTCCCCTACAATACCCCAAGATGGTTAACATGTGTGTAGGGTGAGTGGTTCACCTTCCCATATTATTGTGGACAAATTTATGTAGGGTGATTCATTCACCTTCCCCTATTGTTGCTGATATATGCATAGGATCAGTGGTTCACATTCTCCTATGCAAAATGAGTAGGATGAGTGGTTCACCTTCTCATCCGGATCCTCTACTGAGAGATGCATTCAGGCATCAATGTGTGGGCATGTCGATGGGACGTGGTTTTCCCTTTACCCAAATTTAGGATTCTCATTCCTAATGGTTGATGGTTCACATTTTGGTGGGCTGTGGTTAATAATTTCCCCATGAGTAGGACGATTCCTATGATTGATTGGTTGGAATTCAGGTAGAACGTGGTGCATCATTTCACTAGTCTGAGTGGTTTGCATGCATGTAGGATATGGTTTATCCTTTCCCTACGTGTGGCTATGATATGTGTTTGTAGGTCCAATTGTTAACCTTCACCTACAAATAAAATATGTATAGGATGAGTGGTTCATCTTCTCCTATGGAATATGAGCACGACGATTTTTTCACCTTCTCTTCTTGATGCCCTAGCACACATCCTACCCATGTAGTATGGGACTCATAGGGAGTACCTCTCATCTAGCTAATGAGTTGGGAAACGAGGATAGGGACCATAGCACTATTAATGGATGCATTTTTTATAGTTGGACTCCCAATGTATATGATGCATGGTGTTCAACAACTCGATCTATGATTAATTGAGGTTCTACCTCTCAACAAAAAAAAATTAGTGGAGAGTGGCAAGGACTTGTGATGCACTCTCAAAAAATACTTCTTCATTATTACTTCATGGTTTAGCAGAGAAAAGAAGAGAAAAAATGAAAAAATTGGTACATTATAACACGATGGCATGATGATAAGTGGCAACAATTAGATTGGCAAGTGGAATCCTCCCTAGTTGAGAGAGAGTGTTAAATTTGGAAACTAGCACCAAATTCCACCTCGAGGTTGTTCATTTGATGGAGGTGATGAACTCATTGGATTCCTCTTTTTGAGAGGCCTAATATTTATATAGAGGTCATCTCACTCAGGAAAGCATAAGTGAAATTTTGAATTTATTCACTTACATGTGCAAATTATTCAAGTCAAACTCACACTGATGTATGCTCAAGAAGCTGAATGGACGTGTCTCCTCACCCTCAACGAATTATATAAATAGGAGTGAAATCCCACCCCATTTGGACATCATTCACTCATGAATTTTTTTCTCTCTCTTCATCATATTGGCTCATACAACTTGGGTACCTTTTCTCTCTCTCTCTAACATTCGTGTGGCTGAAGGACGAATTTCTCGAAGAGACTGCAGACCAAAATTTCAGACTACTGACCAATGTTTACTAGCATTGACTAAGTGTTCTTGACCTCCCTTGACTCACACTAAAACCTAGAAATTCTAGGCTAAATCACAGAACATAAATTGCATAAATTTAAGACTTTTTGACATCGTTTATTGAGACCTTCGACACATCATTTAACTTCAATATTTTGGGGAAATTTTTATATCAGAAAACCCCAAATTTTGGCACATAAATTAAGATTTTCTGAACACTTTTATTCCAAACCAAATTGGAAGTTAACTGCTAGAAAATTACAATAGTTCTCTCTCTCCTTTCACTGTGTTTGAATCATTTGTTTTGGGATGAATTTTAGCTTCTTATCAGCTCGAGTTTGACTCCTGCATATTGAGATATTTTGAGGACCTTTTATTGTTTCTTTGACTAGAGTTGAATTTCTAGTTAGGGCTTATTTGACTATAGCTGACTGCAAAATTTGACAGTGATAATTTGACTTTGTATTGGACAAGTGATTTTTATTTTTGTACTCTCCCTCTCTGCGAAAATATTGAATAATAATAATAATAATCGATTAAAGGGTTTTCCTCACATTGGGTTTTTCCCTCGGCATTCGCCAAATTAATTTTTCTCTTGTCTTGACTTGTCTTCTACATTTTGTTTTATGTTGTCAATGTGGTTAATTTATTGTGATTTCTACTGAAAATATTTGGAAATTGTAAATGGGTTGCTAAAGTAACATTGAATTAAATTACACTAACCATAGAATGTACCATTGTTAATTAAAATTAATACATATTATATTCAACATCACATTTTTCTATCGAGTTTGGTGTTTTTTAATGTTCCTAGAAAACAAACAATATTAAGTTGTGGAGGGGTTGGTTTTCTCATTTAAAGAACTATGTTTTCATTAGTTTTTTAAACTAAGAGTAAATCATATTCTATTCACCCTTGCATTTTCGTATCAAAATAGGGATTTGAGTGCTTTCCAACCATTCAACACTATTTTTTTCTTGATTTATCATTCATTGCTATGTTGTAATTCAAGTGATGTTTAATGTTCTTAAATGTAGAAAATCAAAATGTGTTTTAGTTTATGTATCTATTAGTTTATAATGCACAAATATTAAAATGTGGAAAAATATGATACCCTCTTGTTGTCTAAAACATCTCCATATGTGCTCTAATTGTAAATTTTCCTATTATATAGGGTCAACAATATTGTCAATATGCCACAAGGAAGCTTTCAATTTTAATTAGACTATATCTGATTTCTTTATATGCTTTCAATTGAAAAAAAATATATACTTGGTCATGATACCTTTGATTTCCAATATATGACTATTTATTCTATCTTTAGGATCTATGCTTCATTGTAATTAGTTAGAACTTTTGGATGTATTCATTCCTTCTAAGTGTGAAATAATTTCTCTTTTATATAGTAGTATTTGTTAAGTAATGTTTTTCTTTCACTTCTGTCAATTCTTGTATTCTTTTAATAACTTTTCTTGGTTATATATATCTATATATATATATATATATAAAAGATTACTTGAATATTATTTCATCTTAACAAAGGGGCTTAGTTTATATTTTAATTTATTTTATTTCTTATATGGTCATTCCTAACTCAAATTTTCCACTATGCATTATAAATACTTGAATATATTTTTCTCTCTCATTATTCTAATACCAATATAAAAATTCTCTAGAAGTAACTATATAGTCTTATTACTTTTGACAACATTAAAAAATAAGATTATTTTGAAATACTAATAAAAACACATCCATGTTTTCCTCATTTCTTCTTTTCTAATTTCACATAGTTTTCTCAGCATTAATTAAAAACTTATTATTGTGAATAGTTATTTTTCTCCTAATTTTTAACAGTCCATCATCATAACATACTTTAGAAAATTATAAATGAAAACATAGAAATTTATTTTCTTTTCTAAGAGGTTTAGTAGCTAAAGGGCACCAACCTAAAACGAATAAATTATTTTGTTATTGTTATACACTAACTCCTACCAACCTTTGATACATTATCTCATAATATCCTGAGTGATTTGAATGCAAGTCAAGAGTTCATGTCTTCACTATGTCTTTTCCTTGAATTATTTTACCATATTTCCTCTTTCTAATTTATTCCCTCACCTAGGTGACCAAAGAGGATTATGCACACTACTATTTAGTTGGAATTTGGTAACTACCTCTAGACCTCCAATGCCCCACCTTCCAAGGCAAATCCCTATCTTTTACCTAATTTAATGGTCATTAGTCCCATAATCATTTATAATATAATCATTTAGATTAAGTACCTAGAACTTAATGACTCTTAATAAATATCAACAATTGACTTGTAGTAATAACTCTCTATGTGTAATTACAATATGAGTTCCATATATTTATTTTATCATCAACATTATAAATCCAAAATTTACAGTCACCTTTTCACCTTTTATCATATTGATAAAAGGTTTTCAATTGATAAAATAATTTCAAATAAGTCTTCTAAAATCAAAACATAGTTATACTTAACCATATTCAAAAACTCAAAATAACAAATTTGAGCTAGGGGATATCACATCGTCCCCTGCTTGAATTTGATACAATCCTGATGCATGTTCATAATCTCTCAAATTATTTCCTACATGGTAAAAATAGAGATGGGATAAAGCATCCTCAAACTTTCAAGACTACTCTTTTGGGCTGAAATTTTTCCATTCAGCTTTCACTTGTGGTTTTTCTCTATTTGCGAGCATGACTAACCTCTGATATACAATATGTAGTGGTTCTTTCATGAACACTCCATCTAGTTCTACTTCTACAACATTAAAATAAATTATATTATATTTATTTAACAAAGATACATGAAAGAGATTACAAAATTTTATGTTTGTTGGAAGGGAGAGATCAAAAGAAACTCATCCAGTTTTGGCCAATAATTTAAAAGGTGTATAGTATCTAGATCATAACTTGGCACAATTTCCAAGAGTAGGTATGTTTTCCTTTTCTTACACTTATAAGTACGCATGGTCTCGCACATTAAACTCTTTAGGAACACTCTTAAAATCTACAAAACTCTTCTATTGATCTTTGGTTTCTTTTTTAATTATGCCCTATGTGTTTAACCACTAACCACTCGTTAAATTTACATTAACATATTTGGTCCCAATATCGACCAACCCTAATGATGGTCACAACTTAGAGTCACTTTTCATATTCTTCGATACATTAGCTCAAATGGGCTCATCTTTGAAGAAGTTGGATATTCATTGTTATAGTAAAATTCAACTAAGTAGAGATAATATTCCCACTTTGTGGGATTGTGTATGACATACATTGTTAACATATATTCTAACATTTTGTTGGTTCTTTTTATTTTTCCATAATTTTTAGCATGATAGGTTGTGATAAAGTTTAACTTCCAAATTTTATAATTGAACTTGGCATCATGGTCTAAAATCAAGGTTTTGGAAATAATGTGGATCCTAAATATGTCATTCATAAATTTTTACTTTTCTTATGCCCTTAAAGGTATATTTAGTAGCCATAAAATATGTTTCTTTACTCAGCTTATCTACCACTATCATGATAGACTAAGGTTTCCTCCTAGTCCTTGGTAATCAAGTAATGAAATCCATGGATATTTTTTCCCATTTCCTTCCTAGGATTGGAAAAGGTCGTAATAGCCTTGTTGGGTGTTGATCGAACAACCTCATCTCTTCATACTATAAGAACTTATCCACATGCTATGTTTTCTTTGTTTTGGTGTTGGGGAAATAAAATCCTTCCATAATATAGTTATTAACTTTTGATAACCACAATTTATAATTGTTGTTTTCTTATGAAATTAATATAAGATAAATATTTTCATTTTTCAATCATTAGGAGAGTAAATTTTATCTTTGTACAATGACAAATACTAATTATTTATTGAGAAATCAGATCATTTGTACCATATATATATATATATATATTTCATTTAAATCTGTTGTTGATTTTATATTTCCACAAAAATTGTCTTCCAATTGGTTTCCAAAATAACACATATCTAATTTAATTTTTCTTCTCAATGCATCATCAATTTTGTTCCTTTAATGTGTACTATTTCAAAATCGTATTCACTAAGGAATGTGAGCCATCTTGATTTCCTAAAATTCAAATTTGTCTATAGAAATATGTATTTGAGAATAGCATTGTATGTTTTTAGCTGAAAATTTCTTCCTATTTGGTAGTGCCTCTACATTTTTAGAGCATGTAAGATGGTTGCTAGATATATGTAATGTGCGACAAAGTTTTTCTCATGATATTTTAATTTATATATTCTTCATTGATTAAATGGCCTTATTGCATTAAAAAATCTATCATTCCTTCTTTATGAGCAGCTATACATATAATAAAATCCTTATTATTTCAGCTAATTTTAGGATTGGAGCAATAACTAATAACTTCTTTAGTTTCTTAAAACTATCATGATTCCATTCAATTTTCCCCCTTCTTTTGCAAGGAGGTAATTGGATATGCCAATTTATAGAAACCTTCTATTAATATTTTCTGATAAAATACAATTTCAATAAATTAAATTATATTAGCTACATTTTTTGAGTATTTCCCCCTCATTAATAGTTTTAATATTTTCTCGATCCATAGTAATTCCTTCTTCAAACACTAAATGTCCCAAATATTGTATCTATTTCTGGTAAAATGAGCATTTTCTAAACTTAATACATCTCATTCTTTCTAATTGTTTGAAGAAAAATATAAAAGTGTTGATCATGTTCTTCCTTAATTTTTTCGTAAACCACATTATTATATATGAATTTAACGAAACATTTTTCAATAAAATGACTAAGCACACTATTCATTAGGCACATGAAAGTGGTTGGTGCATTAGGGAGTCCAAATTGAAGCGCTACAAATTCATAGTGTTTATATTCTGTTCAAAATGTTGTTATGTGAATATATTAATCCATGATCCTAATCCGTCGATATCATGACCTTGATCAATTTTTGAAAAGAACGAAGATTTTGAAAATTGGTCAAATAAGCCATCAATCGAGTGAAAAGGATATTTATTTTTTACGGTGATATCATTTAGCTTACTTTCATCTATATAAAAAATAATAATATGATAGTTCTTCTTAAAAAATAAAATTATTGCAACCTAAAGAGAACTATTAGTTCTTATTCATTTATTATCTAGGAACTCTTGCAGTTGAATTTTAAAGTCCATTACCTTAGGGATACTCATTCTATATGTAACATTGGATACCAGAACTACTCAAGAAATGAGATCAATGGTGAAATCTATATATCTCCTTAGAGGAATTCCCAGTATCTCTTCAAGAAATATATCTTTATATTGTTCCAAAATAGGGTAGTCTTGTAGAGAGGTTTTTGTTTGCTACTAGATAAGTCTTCAATATGAAATGAATATGTTTGGCAACCTTTATGAGCACATTTATTTAATTTTTTATTTGTAACATATATATTCCACTCGAAACTTCATCACAACATATATGATAATATTATATTAGAAATATGAAAATTATACACTTTACAGTTTATTTAAACTCATATATATATATATATATATATATATATGTATATATATGTATATATATATGTATATATATATGTATATATATATGTATATATATATACATATATGTATACATATCTATATATATATGTATATATATATATGTATACATATACATATATACATATACATATATATATATATACATATATATACATATATATACATATATATACATATATATATATATATATATATATATATATATATATATATATATATATATATAATTGTAATTATTGAATGCATGTGAATGGAAATTATGTAGAAACATAGAAAACAACATTATAATCATACACAGACACATAATACAAAAAATATGCTCTCGGAAACCCTTTCAGGAGAAAAACGAGCTCGAAGTTGATGTCACTTCGCTTTCTTTCTTTGTTTGGAAATGAAGGTCGCAGGTACAAAGAAGTAATTATGTTTGTTGCCTGTGGGCTACTATAGTGAACATATCCTCCGTGTGTTTTCTACCTCTTATTTTTCTTAGATATATTTGATTAGCTATGGAAAAAAAATGTTCTAAAAGAATGGAATACCTCTTCCTCCTCATTGTCTAGTTATAACACAACCTGATAGCCTACTCATGGTTAATGATGACTACATAGACTCTTAACTAGTGTTACAATATAGACTCTTCTAGATTAGTTTACATCATAAACACGTGGATAGCCCATTTTCCATGAATAACGGACATTGACGCGACATCCTCCTGAAATATAATTAGCATGCTTCTTACGACGTTGGAAATATATATGTGTGAAGAACAACATGAAATGGTGTAAGGCTAAGGTGGAAAATTTTTACCCCCAAAAACATCATTTCATGCCTCAAAATGCTCATAGAAGGTTTCGGATCCTCTTTTTCCAAAATTGTCCTGCCAGTAAAAATGGTCCCATGAGCTAATTGCTCTACTTTTTTCACTCCAAATTCATTGAGATGGATGAAAAAAAATATAATTATCCAATTCAAATCACACCTCCACATTTTGGGAGGCTTTTGTTCCCCAGAATATTACCTTCTCTCTGGTGTCTTGTTTAGATTTTCCTGGAATTTGTCGCTTCCATCAAATATACCAAAGCTCATGATGCCCATGTATTATAGCTATATACCTCATCTAAAAAGGTGTATCTCCTTTCAATTATTCATGAGCATCTGGTGTCAAATCCTCCAAAAAATGTAGGACTTATTCGACTTCCTGATCTGGCATGAAAGGTTCAAAGAACTTCAAATTATCTAGATTCATACACAAGTGTGCATACATGGTGATAAACTAAGTTGAAAAGAATTATCACCCACCTTTTACAGTATCTCAAAGGGACCATAACTCAACACCTTTATTTTCTTATAAGACCCCTATGGCCTGTCCTTGTTCAAAAGTAACCATACTCTCTCTCTTATCTTGAATGATTTCTCTATTCTATGTTGATCCTCCCTAGCACTATACTTCTCCTGTCACTTCTGCGGTGTTTCTTGTACCTGTAGATCGACCTGCCCGATCTTATATATACTTTTTTCAGCCCTAAAATATCTCTTGTAAGAACTTTCGTCACTCCTCCTTTCTACTGATATGCAATATCTAAAGGTGAAGGAAAAAAATATCCAGAATGAGCATCAAATGGGAATCTCGAAGTATGGACTGATTTGATGTATGAACGTTTTATATATACCAAATTTTCATCCCAATTCTTTAGATACTTCTATTTTTATCACTTCAGACAGTGAACCAAATTCCTATTGACTACTTCTATCTGCCCATTTGTCTGTTGATGGAATGTTGTACATCACTTCCAATTTTTTTCCATCTTCTCCCACAATGAAGACAACAATGCACTAATAAATTTTCATCCCTGTTTAAAATGACGCTCCTTGGTATCCCAAAGTGAACCCAGACTTTTCCAAAGAAAAAGTTTGTTAATTTTGTCCCATTGATGCTCTATTTACATGGCATAAGAACAAACATCTTATTGAATATATAAACTACCATGACCAAATAGTCTTGTCCCTTCTTATTTGTTAGGACACCTCCCATAAACTCCATGGAAATTATTTCCCGAGGATGAATAGGTACAACTAAGTTATGATATTGCCTTTTTTCCTCTTACCTGGCTCGATGGTACAATAAATCATGCATCCTCTTATCAACCCAGCTACTTGATCTTGCATCTTGGGCCAATGCACACACCTGTTGAAGTTAGCCATGGTATTTCCTACATGAAAATATTTTGAAACCTTGGAGGTGTGAGCGTCTATAATCAACTGCAATCACTCACCTTTAGGAACACATAACTTATCCATCCTATAGAGTAACACATCCCATAGATGGAATTTAATGGTTTTGTCACCATCGTGAACATGACTCTGACCCTCCAACTACTGATACACCTCACTAAAGTCATCATCCTATAAATATGCCTCTACGTATGCATCATGGGTCAATGAATCCATGTGCGTAACAGTCCCAAAAGTTGTAATCTTTTATGTCGCGGCCTTGAAAACATTTTGGCCAAATTGTTTTTTATTCTCTTTTTATACTTGATTACAAAATAAAGATACTGAAAAAACCCCATACACTTCTAATTATTGGTCTATTGTAGCTTAATTTGGGCCTGCAAGTATTTTGATAACTGGTGATCTTTGTGGCTTGCTGTCACCTTTCCCATCAGATAGTGTTTCCACTTCTTCATAGCTTGCACCATGAAATAGAGATCCTTGTCATAGGTAGGGTAGTTAAGAACTTCCCCATGAAAAAATTTAGAATGGTAGCATATAATCCTTCCTCCCTGAATCAAGAAAACTCCCATAACATACCCACTTGCATATCTCTCTTCTTATAAAGGTCACAGAAAGTTTGGTAATGCCATAAGTGGTGCTCAATTATCTTCTTATTTGGCTCCTCGAAATCTCGTTGCTGACCTTTTCCCCACTAGAAACTGTTTCCACTTTTTGTTATGGCATGGTGTAGTGCTAATATCACTAAAAACAAGGTTATTAATTTCCTCACATCTTCTATTTCCCTGATAAAACTCACGACCTCAGAAGCATTAGTAGGCATTGGCCATTTTATTATGGCCCCCATCTTGGAAGGATCTATCTTAATATCTCCCCCGCCAATCACATACCCAAAATACACCAAAGACTATTGTGAAAACTCATACTTCTTCATATTTTCTAGAATATGTTTCTTCAATTTTTCTAGCACCTATGCCAAATGTGACATACAGTCCTCCCACGTACCAATATATACGAGTATGTCATCCAAATAGATTATAAAAAATGAATTATAAAATTGTGCAATACATCATTCATTAATCTCATAAATGTAATTTTTTCATTACAGAGGCCAAATGGCATGACTAAACACTCCTTAAAACCTTGCCTAGTTATAAAGGCGAGATTCCATGTATCTTCTTCTTTGACTTCAACCTGGAGAAATCTAGACTTCAAGTCCAAATTAGGAAATTATTTCTCTTGTTGGAACTGATCCAATAAATAATCTATCCTGGGCAAGGGTTATCTATTCTTGAGTGTGATTTTGTTCAACGACCTATAATATATACATATATTCCAAGTCCCATCCTTCCTCGACACAATAATTATGGGTGACAAACATGTTGATGTACTTGGTCAAATCATACCCTCTTCCGGCAAATGATGCAATTGTTTCTTCACCTCACTTTCTTTTATAAAATACTACTCGTACAACCCAATATTTGGCAATGGGGATTCTAACAATATTTTTACCTTGTACTCCATTTCTCTCTTAGACGGTAACCCTTTGGGTTCTTGGAACACATCCCTATATGTCTGTAACAACTCTTCTAGTTGTTGTTTCAGTTTCTTATAACACCCCTCAAAGGATGTCTTGCCTCTTGTTGACGCCCGTATAGATTGAATTTGTCTTAAAAATAGAAAATAATACTTCTTGCTAGAACTGATTAATTTATTGGCTTGGTTGGCATTTACGAGTGAAATTTTTCACTTTCCTTCATTTGCGTTGATGATGAATAAATTTCCATCCCCGATGAGATAGTATTGGTTATATCTCCTCATGAATATTTCATCACGCATGTACATGTATTGACTCACAAACACGCCTCCACATATATCAAGGGGAACCACATCCATATATACATCATCAATAAAATAAGCACTAGTAGCAAATCTAATTTTGTTTTGTTTTGTTACCTTCAACTTTGCATCCTTATTTACCCATCTTGGTGGAAATGGGTTTGGATGATCATGGACTTCCAGCCCCAACTTCTTGACCAACTCTACTGCAAAAGGATTTTCTTGTCATCTGAAGTGAAATAAAGAATCATTCTTTTTATTCTTCACCTGTATATTTATATGGAAGTGTTTGGTCATTTAATTCTCTTCGTGTTTTTGAAGGATACTTATATTGACGTCCTTATTCACTGAAGTACATATGATCTCCTCATCCACTTCTGAGCTAATTTCCACTTGGTTTCTCTAATTTATTGTTTTGATATTCTTCTTATTGCTCTTCAAGCCTAGCTCTCGATTGAACTTCCAACACTTCTTATATGTATGATCATCAATGTTGTAGTGGTTGAAGTGGTTGTAGGGATATTTACATTGGACCTACATTGTGGCTACCATTTTTTTTAATCTTTTCCCCCTTGTTTCTTCTTCTTCCCCTGCAAAATAATCCTATTGCTCGTTATGCTTTGATCCACTTGATTGCATTCTCTTTGGCCCTTTTTTTCCAGGTATTGCACTTGTACATAAGCCTCATTCACTAATTCAGGCTTGAACAACATCAATTTCTCACACAAATGGTGGTGTAGACCCCCTAAATAGTTGAGGAGTACATATAGGTTATTTGGAGAGATGCCCAACATTATAATTGTCTTTACGATTTTTTGGGTGTAGTCCTGTATGCTTTGGCCCAAATTTTTCTTGAAGTAATACCATTAGATCCACAAGTTCTCCAAGTACCGAATGGGATAAAACTATGACTTAATGATGGTTTTGAAATCATCCCACTTACTCACTGGAGGTTCACCCTCCAACTTAGGGTTTCTATGTGGATCTCCCACCAAGTTAGTGCATGGTCCTCTAATTTTTGTCGTGTTAGTGTAATATTTTGCCTTCCTTAATCTCATGGACACTAAAATAAACTTCATGTTGTTGCAACAAGTGGCTCAAATTCATAATGTCGATATCGTTTTAGTACAAATTTATAGTTACTTTTTCTTCCATTTTAAAGAGGGACTGTGATTGTTTCACGACACTCAAACTGGGTTGATATTTTCGCGTCCTTTCTTCAATGGGTTCTATGTTTCTCCCTAATCTTCTGATATATGTTCTTATTTTTCCTTTGTATTTGAAACCCTATCTTCTCCAAATATCCAAAAAAATTTATTAAAGGCCACCTGAGGAGGATTACATTGCGGTTAATATACGTGACTTGTTGTTCTAATTGAGTAAACCTCACCTTTACTCAATCACGAGGTTTGTTTACATATTTTTCAACCATGATTAAGGTTTTGCGATTTTCTGCCCTGCCAATATATATCCCTCAATTATTCACAAAAATACCTAAAGAAACTTTCTCTGATACCAAATGATGCATAAAATATTGTGGATATTCCAATGGATAGTTTTTCACCACAGATATGATAATATTATATTAGAAATATTAAAATTATACAATATTACAGTTTTACTTCAAATATGTATATTTAATTGTAATTAGTGCATGCATGTAAATGGAATTTATGTAGAAAAATATGGAACAATGGAATGTTTCTCACACAAACACATAAGACACAAAATATGCTCTGGGAAACCCATTCGAGAGAAAACCTTAGCTGAAAGGTGACGTCGCTTCGCTATCTTTCTCTATCTGGAAAATAAGGTTGTAGGTACAAATAAGTAATTCATGTGACCTATGGGATGTTATATTGAAAAAATAATCTCTATCCTATTTATATAGTTCTTATTATAGTCCTTCAATACCGAAAATTTTGACTATTATAGTCCTTCAATACATAACCGTAGTTTTCTTGACCATATCTACAAAATACCAGGGGCTGAAAACCATCATGCCCAAAAACCATGTGCAAACCCATGTACAAAACTATAGGTGGGTCTACCGGCTACTTGCCCCCTACGAACCCCTATAACCTCCTCGCGTGTGACTAATCGTCGAAATAATATAACACATACCAAACATAACTCACATGGTGATGTACTCAGCTAAATGACACCTTCTTCCAGTATCTAATGGAACTTTTTCTTCACCTTACTTGCTTCTATAGAAGACTTCAGGTACAACCCAATATTTCCCTATGGGGATTCTGGAAATAGTTGGATCTTGTGCTCCACTTCTCTCTTATGTGGTAACCCTTTATGATCTCGAAACACATCCTTTTTTTCCTATAAAAAATCCTCCAAATTCTGCTTCTATTTGTTAGTAAACCCTTGCAATGATGCCTTGCCTCTTATTCACTCCTCTGCATACGAAATTTCACTTAAAAACATATTGATGGTGTTGGAATCACTAACATTCATGGGATGTCAACGATGTAAATTCCCCATTATACCCCACATTTTTATATGTAGGAATCGCGTTCATAATAAAGGCCTATTAGTTGAATTATTAAAGATCTTCCTTGTCTCTAGTTGTGAGTAGGAAAGAGGAGTGAAAATGTACTTTCACAAACCAAGAGGGGTGTGAATCGTGAGTGCTCAGTTGTAAGTGTGTTAAGGTTATTTTAATGCAAGGGTAGAGAAATAAGTTTACCTCTAAGAGACAGGTAATAGTAACACCCAAGAAGAGACACACTTGAAACAAAAGGATTCATCTAAGATTCATCATAACAGTTCAGAAGGGGTGTGACGATCATTAAAAAAATCAAATAGGAAAGGTATGCCTAATGCCTTGTGGAATATTCCACAAGGACAGGATAACAATAACAACCATGACAACACATTCTCAATAAGGTAAGTACTAAAATAACCAAAATATATCAACTATATCAGCACATGTGAAAGTAAACATGAAATACAAACACCCACAAAATAGTCTTTCAAATATTCATAATTCATGCATGAAGAACATGTTGGCCTTGAAGGCTTCTCTTATATGTAAAAATTCCAAGACACATATGTAAAATTAATATCACTATCCCCAACAGTTGAGCATTGGCGCCACTCCATTCTGCATAAAAGAACTATATTATTTTTCTAATGATTTTTTGTGGAGCCAATGTTAAAATCCTTTTTCTCATACAATGAGGGAGTATATATAAAAATAGGGTGATGCTTCATCCTTATGAATATTTGACTACCGTAATGATTGTTTGAGTTCCTATGACTTTTCAACTTACAATACTCTTCAAATTCCATGTGTTTCATTTGTAATTCCACTTTACAATACATTTGGAATACAATATACATGGTCCACAATATTTATGTGGCATATGAGCACTCATTACTTGACATGCCATGACACTTCTTGATGATGTGGCCATTTCAAGCTATTTTTGTTGCTAATTTTTGGATGTCTTCATGACGATTCTTTTCTTTTCGCCTCTACATGGCTTGGTGATAAGGAAATTTAAATGATCTCAAGTCTTGGATAGTGGTTGTAAAGTAGTGTCCATTCACTTTCTCTTGATTGATAAAATTATAAGTTCATCTACAAGAGTGTATTCATCATGATTTCCTCCTTTTACCAATTATTCATCATCTATCCATGATATGATAGGGTTCTTGTTTTTTCAATTCACTCATGACAAGATGAAATCAATCTAAAAACCCCATAGTTTAATATGGTGCATTATCATGTATAAAATAGCCCCAGAACAAGTGGAAAGATGGGAAGAGGGATTCAGTGACTACATAAATGCATAGTTCAGGTAGGCAAGGTGAATCCTTGACCCTTGATGCTATTCAGTCTATAGTTCAGGATGGGCTAGGGAGAAAAACTGAATAGTTTTGGGAGCCAATGGGACAATTTGACAGAATGAGCACTGGGAGATCATACTCTGTAGTTACTGGAGTTAAGGGAAGCCAAGATACTACGTAGTTACGCAAATCAAGGAATCAAGGAGTGATATTGGGGCTTGTGGTTGTGAAGTGTGCAGTTTAAGCTGGGTTGGGAGACATCATTACACAATTATGTAGGTCAAGGATGGAGGTTGGGCACATCAACTATGTAGTGAGGAAGTCCTGATGGGCAGTAACTACACATTGCGTAGTGTCAAGTACCAATGTCATAGGTAGAGGTTTGAGACTACAAACTACATAGCTTATGGTAGGATGGGTGAAGCTAGGTTTCTTGGTCGAGAATTTTTTCCGAAATGGCTAAGTGCACGATGGGTGTGATTAGTGTGAACTTTGATAAAGTTGGACTGAGATTTCATACTTAGAGTAATTTAATGATTTAAAAACCAGCTCATACATAACACATGAACAAATAATTTCCCTCTATGTGACAACTTTATGACTAGTTATGACATGTGTGACACTGAATATACACTTTGCGACGACGATGACCATTTTGTGACAACAATCAAAACTTCGGAAATGATTGCGACAAACACTTAAAAGGTTATATGAACTCATTTTCACAAATATGGCCTCTTGAAACCACCAAAACAAGGCTATACACATGATGCGACAACTAACATGCCAAAATATGACACTTTTCCCAACTTGCAAAAGGGAACACAACACTCTAAGAAAAAAAATGAAATGAGTTTCAAAGCTTGTGAAAACAATGAAAAAGATAAAAGAAGGCTCCAAAATTGGGTATGGAATTTTTTTTTTGGAGGGGCTTGTAGAAGCTAGTACAACACTCAGTGACACATTAGTAGAATTCCAGCTTATTTGTCTCGATTATTTATTTTGTGCGGGGCCTTGGTACCTCAAGGAGTATTAATTCATCATGCATATCACTTTGGTTTCCCCACTTACCTTGTGAATAGAGGTGGTCCCCCATCATGTCCTCTCGATTCAACTCACCATAAAATTCAGCATTATCACAATGTTTTGAGTTGGGAAGGGTAGTGAAGCTCCTGCGTTTAATAGTTTCAAGGTATAAATTTTTCATCGCTGGTGTTTCTTTGTTTCTAGTAGGCCTTGACAGTACTTCGATGAAGTCACTACAGGAATACAAACATTTCTCTGCTGCTAGTGAGCCTGAAAAACACCCCCACGAAGTTTCTTTCATCACCTCTCTATGGAGTAAGTCTTTCTCTTATTTCACATTTACATATTTAAAATAGGAATTTTCATTGAAACTTATTCATTTTTGGGTGGAAGATGGATCCTGACTTGTTGAGATCATGAGAGGTTGTTCCTTCATAGAAGAATGTAAAGACCTATGATTTAGTTTTTCTCATTTATATTTTCCCCTTATCCTTTCTACTGATTGGATAAGCATGGAAACACCACAACCTAAAGGAAAAAATACAGGAAAAAGGTTTCCCAAATAGACATGAGTTCATGTTTTGACCAAAAATCTCCTTACGGAGAGATCGTATTTTATGTCAGGACTTCATCGGCAAAAATACATATAACCAACAGAAGTTAGAAAAACCAAAGGCTAACCAAATGTTGAATTGTTACAAGAATACTTTAGACTTTAGCCACATGCATTTTCAGAAACCAACACATGAACAAGAACCACACTTTTTTACATAGTGCAAACAAAACAAGAAAAAAAGAAAATAATAAGAAATAAAAAAAGACTCTATACAGAGTGTAGGAAACAACACTTGATGATCATTGAAAATAATGTTCCAAATATTAGACATTGGCAGGGAGAGATTCAATATGTTAGATTGATGGGGCCTAGACCCAGGTTCAAATGTGGTTGCGTGAACCAAAAAAACCCACTATTATCGACTGTTTCAAAAACAATCTACATGCGCAGACTGAAGTCTCACCCGAGGCAATATAGTGGAATGCTAGAACTAGTTTTCTACATCCAAAGGGATAATGTACTATGGCCTTAGGGATTTTCTTCCTTGATAGGGCTTTGTAGAACTTATCTACCAACTATACAAGTGATGTTCAACACATCTATTGAACTTACTACTGGACTGCGCGATATTTCTTAATCATGCATAAAATAATGTAAATGATCATAAACCAAACTTCACTCTAAAATTACATATTATAACCCTTACTTAACATAATAAGGATAAAAAATAGTAAAATAAAACACATCAACATAACTCAGATCTACCTTCAAAGGTATTTCATTGATTTCTTAGATATTTCTCATCCATTCAATTCCACCCTACGCACTCAGCTGCACACATCTACGCACACAGCTACAGAATTTCTAAGGTCTCCATGCACTTAGTTGTAGAAGCCTTTCCTCTATCCCAAAACATAGAATATGACTCAAAATAATCTTACATCCAAATGCATTTTATCAACTTCTACTTCTTCCCTTCCTATGACTTATATCTAGACTCCTTATACAGATTTTTCATTTACAATATCATAGTCCAAAACCATGGGCACAGTTAAACGTTAAAAAATTATTTCAATTACATTACATAATAAGTGGCTTTGACCCACCCCAAATTCCATAACACTCTAAATGGACTCTGCACTACGCACTCTACTCCTCAATCTACAGAGTATTTCTCTACTACATTCTTTGAGCAGATCCCATGTCCAACAAGACCCCAATACAACATTGTGACACGTCATGAGTCAAAAAGCTGGTGTGCCATCGATATTCACTTTGATGCCACTGAAGGAATCGTTCAATGGTGGAACTGCTTTGGCGCACTGCTAGTAAAACTCTCTAACTTCCTTGAACAATTTCTCTATAAATTTCTTGGTTTCCTTCTTCTTGAACCCTATCTACATCATGTGTAGTTCTTTCAACTTCTTTTCCACAGTTTTTGAGAGTTTGCTGACCTCAACTTCCCATGGTTTCAATTTTTCTGTAAGTAGCCACTCCTTCCTGCGCAAATTATCTACCTGCTCCTATAATAATTTACCCTCTTGGAGACGGGTAATTCACTGCATTAGTGCTAAGGTCTTTGCAATGATCCTAATCGGATCTAGTTGTTCAAGATTTTCGTGCACTTCTGCCTCTATCTTTTGGACCTGAGGATCCTTGTGTAGTGAGGCCCATATATCGATAAGTTCCCCAAATACATTTTCACACTCTTGTATTAGGGAATCAAATTGTTATGTGGCATAGTTCAACTCTATTTCATGTTGCTCCCAGAATTTTGGCAGAGTGGCATGCATCTGCAGGTCAAAGATCTTCATATGTAAATAAAGGCACACTTCTTGGACCTTGGCTTTAAATTCCTTACCTGTTGTGCCAATCCTGGCCACTTTTTATTCTAATGCAACTACAAGCTTAATCTGGAGCTCTAGGAGCTTACTACAAGCCTTAGAGATGGCTTCCTCTAGCTTTTTCGTTTTCGTTTTCATAGCCTCGCTCTCTTGAAAAACTATTTTATTTTCCTCAGCCATGCTCTACCTTTCCTTCTTAACATACTTAATGATCATGAGGGTGTTCTTTTCTCTAGTATTCAATTCCTCATCAATGCCCTGGTGGAACTCATGTAGATTCTTTAGTGGCAGCGTGGAAAGATTCAACTTTATATTCTACCTTTGGACCACCTGCTTTAGTTACTCTTCCATGTCAAAAATCCATGTGCCTGCAGGGATAGGCACCATGCAAGTATCATAAGTTAGTTCGAATTCCTGTGAAGTTATGATTACACCCACTTGTGCCCCACTCAGCTGAATCATTCTCACTTACAGCCTGCTCACTCTTTCCTAAACAACACAAATCTTCACCTGCATGTATTTCAAGCCCTTGTGAACATCTTCTAGCACCTTCATATATTTTTCTTCAATTATGAACCATAATTAATTAGGGGCATGCTTCACGGTATCTCCAATTTCGTCGAGGTCCCTTTAGTAAGGACCATGGCTTTGGGGCCGAAAAACTTATCAAACTTCACCTTTTTCCCTGTGCTACCCTTCTATGGTTGTTTCCTCTTTGTGGTAAAATATGGGTCCACACTAATATCAGTGCCAATGGTGTCATCTCCTCCTATCTCCAAAATCTTTGTGTTAGTTTCTTTCTCACTCATGAATGTGAATTTTTGTTCCTTCTTTTCTTTAGGTGTGGTGGGCTTTCCACCACTCTTCCCTCCCTCCTCCACACCCAAAGTTAACTAATTTCTCGGCCACTTACCAATGAAATATTCCACATATTATTCTTCAATAAGGTACAAAGTCTTGTACCAGAGGCTAGCAAGGTCCTTCTTCACCTGAATTTGAATGTGGCAGAATTCCACTTTGAACTCCGTGATCTATCGATACTGATTCATAATTCTAGTTTGATAACCAGGGATTTTGGTTAATCACAATCTAAAGACTCATCTCAAAATCCATCCCAAAACATATTATATGTGATAACATTGGTTGGCTTTGTTGAATGTCACAAAGAGGCATATTTGGCCGCCTCACACAAGTCTGGGTCTGCAATCAGGAATTGCTACTCTTTGAGCTCCCTCCAAGCCATTAATGAAATGAGGAGTAAGAGCCATGCATAGTGTAAATGGTTTACCTCTTCCTCGGCTACCATGCAATCACTGAGGTATTTGCTACATAGATAATCAACCCAATTATATATAGCACCTTTGGCCCACTTCGCAGCCAAGGATACGACTAGCGTAGAATCCTCCTCTCTATGACTCTTCCTCATAATCTTCTTGACAGAAATGTGCGTGTAAAAGCACATAGCTCTATCAGAAATGGAGTTAATTTCTTAACCTCAAGTTACCTTCATTAGATTATAATATTTCTTTTGATCAAAGATATTTTTGTCCTGATATTTTCCCACAAAATCTTTTGTGGGGTTTGATCTGAGACATGAAAGGGTCGTGCACCAATGCTAACAGTTGGTGCACACAAATAGTGTTAATCACACTTTTCCCAAAGTGTGGCATGTACAACATGTTGCATATCCCGACCTCGTGGATACCATACACCCATTTCATCTACTCTAATTTGGTCACTTCTCTTGCATAGATTCATTAACGAAAATACTAGTTGGTCTTGAAGTGTGGGTATTTACTATGATCATTAAATTCCCAATCCTCCATCTGCAGTTGGGGCACCTTGGACAAAATCTCTCCCTCAACTAGGACTCCATTCGAAATCAAAGGTGTAAAGACATTCTATTTCACCACATCTAGATCCTTCATCGAATTCTTAGCTTTCGACTTCCAAGGTGGAATATTCAGAGGCAACCTAGAGATAATCTCAACCTCCTCGACATCACTTTCCTCTAGTGCTACTTCTTTTTCATCAGATTCAATATCTATAGCCTCCTTGTGTTAGGTCCCTATATTACTAGTATAGTCCCTTACTGTTGTTAGTGTAACCCCCTTATTGTTATTATTGTACACCTGTAACCCCCATATTGTTATTATTGTGCCCTTAAATTATTATTGTTAGGTCGGCTAGGATTACATTGTAGCCCCATGGACTCCTATGTATAGAAAGGAGATTTTGTAATTTGTATCATCCAAGAATTTTTCATTCAGGCAATTTATTGGAGGTTTCCCCTTAAAAGTGGCTTATTTTTAATGTGTTTATATCTCTTTTCTTCTATTTTTGGATCTCGTTTCACAACATTTGATACCAGAGCCAAAGGAGCACACAGTGACATGTGGTAAGTCGTACAATTTCGCTCTACTGAACCAGTCCATAATTAGGTCATTGTGGGAGATTGGACATAACTTTGCCTTGAAGATTCCAAATCAAGTCAGACCTATGGCATTTGAAAGAAGCTTCAGAGGACTACTACAGGGCTGAATTTCAGATATTGAGAATCTTCAAGTATAGAGATAAGTCAATTTTAATATCGAGCTTGTCAAAAGCAAGTAAAAGGTGTGTATTTTTTTTTTTTTCCGAATTGCATAAATCTTGTTTGAAGAATCAATTTGAATTGATTCCAAGGGCATATTGTAGAAGAGATATCAGTATTGGATTCTCAAATGGCCCCTAAAAAGAATTCAACACCCATTAGGCCTTTAGAATGCTCTACTATGACTCATGAAGATGAAGAATGGCAGCATGACATATCAAAACTACAAGAGCATGTGCAAAAAATTTCTCTCTCACAAAGAGCAACAAAAAATGATGTGGAAGTTTTGAAGAAAGGCATGGAATCAAAGATGGATGGTTTGAAGAATGGAATGGAAGCTGGCATGGAATCTAAGATGGATGACATGGAAGCTAAGATGGAAAACATGAAGAGTGATCTAACAGTAGGCATGAAAGGTTTGACAAATTTGATACAAAAAATGTTTCCTAATGGTGAAAAGATAGTAGAGGAAACTCATGATGAGAACAAAATAAATGTTAATCGTGATTTCATAAACTCTAATGTTGGAGGGAAGAACCACCATATTCCAAAAATGGATATGATGAAGTTTGATGGAAAGGATCATGTAACATGGATACTACATATGGATCAATATTTTGATCTGAATAATGTGAAAAACACACAAAAGTTACGAATTCCAAGTTTACATTTAGAACAAAATACATTTGTATGGTATCGATGGCTTTGCTCCCATAAAAAAATTGTCACTTGGTCAATTTTTATGGAGGAAATGATAGCACATTATGAGGATACAAAGAGAAACACTTTCTTTAGCCAATTGATAAATCTCAAACAAAAGTGTTCAGTGGGGGAGCACATTGAGGACTTCCAAAAATTGAATATAAGGGTAACTGACATTCTAGAGGAACACAAAATTGATCTCTTCATAGGTAGTTTAAAGGATAACATCCAACATGAAGTTCGTGTTTTGGAACCTGATTCATTGGAGAAGGCATTCAGGTTGGCAAGAAAAATTGAAAGTAAAATTATGGTGACAAGGAAGCCTACCATTCACTTCTATAGATATGGAAGTGTTGCTACTCCTAGAATTCCAGAACCTACAAGGTTGACACGACAATAATTGGAAGAAAAGAGAGAAAAAGGGTTTTTCTAAAGTTGTGATAGAAAATACACTAAAGGTCATAAGTGTGCTAAGAAGAAATTGTTTTACATAGATTGTGAAGAGGAAGAAGAAAATGAACAAGAATATTCAAAAGCAGAGGAGATACACCAGGAACCAGCCCTAGAAGAGGAAGAAATGAGTCTGACCATATCGTGTAATGCATTGGTAGGAATTACCACTCCTCAAACTCTCAATATAGAAGGACATATCAAGAAGAAAAAGGTAATAGTGTTGAATGACGCAGGTAGCACCCATAATTTTATTCATTATAAGGTAGCCAAGGAATTGAATTGTTTCCTATACCCAGCACCAGAATGTCAAGTGATGGTTGCAAATGGAGGAACTATAAATTTCTCTCGAACATGCCATAATATCAAGCTAAACATGGGGTAATATGTATTTAATAGTCCAATGCTTTCCATTCCTATGGGAGTGTTGATGTTGTTCTAGGAATTACAATGGTTAGAATCTTTGAGGACGGTAGCTTTTAATTTTCAAGAACTTTTCTTGAAATTGTTCTCAAAAAGAAAGAGGAAGTTGAATTATGGTCTATTTAGGGAAGCCAAGAATGATAATAATATCTAATTTCATGACAAAGCTTATAAAGAGAAAGAAAAAACGAGGCGTAATTGCACGATTATGTGCTCACTAGAAGTTCCAGCATCAAAATCATCTATTTCTCTAGATCTTCAAAAAAGTCTTGGACAATCATTCCAAGATATTTGAAACTCCTAGAAGGACTTCATCCTGTTCATGATCATGATCATGCTCTTCATTTGATTCCCGGAGCGTGTTCCTGCAAGAAATCGGAGCCTTATAGATATCCTTATGTCCAAAAGAGCTAAATTGAATGTATGATTGCGGAAATGTTAGAGGCGGGTATAATTCAACTTCTAGTCAAAGTTCTTTCTCACTCTTGTGTTATTGGCACTACAAGAAAAAAGGACATTGGTGAGGGTGAAAATGGTCACCATAAGTTCATTGGTGAGGGTCAAAAGAGCCTTCGTCACCAAAGGTGGCGTCGCCAAAAGTATAGGTTTTGTGGTGACATTCAAGGTCCGTCACCAATAATGATTTATAGTGACAGATAGTGATCGTCACCATTTCATATGAGCAATGGTGATGGAAAATAGCCTTTGTCACCAAAAAACTGAACGTCACCAAAGGTGGCATCGCCGAAAGTAGGTGTTGTGGTGACATTCAAGGTATCTCACCCATTTCATATGAGCAACAACGATTTTTTGTGATGGGTCTTTCATGGCCGTCACTATTGGTGCATATATATGGCGACGTTCATTGACCGTCACCATAAACTCATTGGTGACATCAAGGTTCGTCACAAATAATGACTATAATGAAAAATAGTGACCCTCACCATTTCATATCAACAACAAAGGTTTACGGTGACAGACATTTAATGGTCTTCACTATTGATGCATATATATGGCGGCGTTTGTTGACTGTCACCATTTCATATTTTGGTGAGGGTCGAAAAATGTCACCATAAGCTCATTGGTGATGGTCAAAAGAGCATCTGTCACCAAAAACTGATCGTCGTCATTCCCTATGAATATCAAGGCACGATGGAATCGAACCACCAACCTCCTGCTTGTAAAGCAAGTGCTCTTCCATTGAGCTAGAACCCTTTAAAAAATTAGACTTTAAACTATCAATTTCCCCTAAAGGTGCAAAGATACACCAAAGAAATAGAAAATCGAGGAATATCAAAAGTTGCTAGAAATAATATGTTCAATATACATAATAAAAAGACAATAAGAATAACTTTTGATATAATCTAACAAATCATGTACAATAAGAATAACTTTTGATATAATCTAACAAATCATGTACTACATAGGAGAATAACTGGAAAGCACAACTAGAAATTTGAATCACAACATAACAATATAAAAAAACATGCAACAGGAAAGGAACAACTACACAGTTTGAGAAATATGAACAATCCATGGGCCTGTTATTATATATTGATATAGATAACGAAATAGAAATCTAGATTTATGCAATTCAAGTATCACACAAGAATGTCTTGAACAAATATCAATATTTAAAATACTATTTTTTTCATTTGGATTTACCTTGTAGAACCTCAGGAAAAAGTTTCCACATAAATAGCCAATAAACATAACTTGGACCTCAGGAGCACTAGAGAAGTATTCAAAGAAAATGATGAAAAAATTATCTAGAAAGAACTGAAAACCCTCTAAAGTAAACCACACATTTATCATTGTGACTAGTACACTTGCAAAAAGAGATCAGAATAAATTATGAACTATTCCACCAAAAAACAGTGAAATTTTCCACTAAAATACAGTTTCAAATTAATCACTAGCATGATGCTAACTTCTTTGCAAAAATAGAAAAGTTTCAAGACAATGTATAATAGCTTGCATGGCAATCATGTTGATAAAACCTTCCAAGGAATAAGACCACAACAGTCAACAAGAGTGCCATCATAGTTAATACTATCAAAGAGTGGTCAATAGCAAAAGTGAATTGACGGACCTTCATAACTTGCATTGGTTCCTTATCCTTCATACAACCCTCAAATTTTAGACCAAGGTTAACATTTTGAAGGAAAATTAAGAAAAGTCACATGATCTTGTGAAATAATATTTTTATCACTACCATTAACTATAATGCAACAGTTTTGCACAAACAAAGAATCCTTTTCTAAAGTGAAGTAGTCAATGATGATTAAGACTAATTGTAGGCTTAGAATTGTTTTTCCATTTTTTTTGAATTGCTAGAATTACCGTACTTAGTAGCAGAGGCATTCCCACCATGGATTGGGAATTCCACAAAAACCACTTATGTAACTGGGATTGTTGACTATAATCATTTTAACCTTCTCCTTCCTTTTGCTTAGCCATTGAAATATGTGTTGAGAACTCTTTGCGTAAGACATCCCTCATTAGAATGGGCAAACCATTAGTGATAATAACAATATTCTCGTAACATTTCCACTATCATTAAAATTTCTTTTGGGCTAAAATTTAGACTTATGGGTATCTTTTCCATGCCTTGCAAAAAAATGAAGATGACAAGGGGAATGAGCAAAAGAAGAGGGATTAGAAAACATCCACTGAGAGGAGCTTGAATTGTTGTCAATGATGCTCCATCTTTAGGGATCACTTCTGTAACTTGCTGTCAATATTCAAGGCAAGCCAGAAAGCCTTGCTCCAATGAACTGAGTGCATGCAAAGTCCATCTTGTGTTGAATATGAAACAAGAGACACCTGATAAAATTGAAACATTAATCCCCGACAATGAATTTTTCAATATACTAATGAACAGTCAATACTAGCAATTGTTAGAGAGGCACTCACCGGTAAGTAGCTCCTTCCTAAGTGGTTAGAAGCATTGTCTAATAACTACTTTGTAGAAGCCATCGAAATCACCCAACAGGGACCACATTGCACATAGCATGTTGAGTTGTGGGAGAAATAATCTTAAATTAGAATGCATCCTTTTGCAAGAGTAACAACATTTTGGAGAAACAAAAATGCCTATGACAACTGATATACCTATTGGAGGCATAAAAATGCTGCCAACAGATCAGGAGGTCAGTCCAGACCCCAAGATATATCTAGGGAACAACCCCAAACCAGAGTAGCTCTGAGGTTATGGCAGAAACATTGAGAAGCAATGTGAAGGAAAAAGTATTGCAATCAGACTAAACTCATAGGATAACTACGAACCAAGAGTGACAAATTTTTGGACAGTTCCTTAGTCTAAAAACGCTAGAAGTTCATGCAACACTAGAAGGTTATTTTATTGGGAAAAGAGAATGTTATGTGCATCTTGTAGATGCAAATTTCTCTTGCACATGATGGGAAAAGGGCTTGCAAAAATATGCTCTGTGTGCAGCATCAACGCACACAACATTCTCTTTTTCCCAATACACTTACCTTCTAGTTGTGGCCAAATAGCACTTGGGTCAGAGTGGCAAGGCTTTCAATAGCAGGCACTTACCATATCTTCCACAATTTGCGCTATTGTAACAGAACTAGATCTTGTACCTATGCTAAGATGTGAGGTGTTTCCACTGCAAGACATCAAGCAATGTGTTTAGCATTCAGAGATGACAAACTTGAAAAACACCTTGACCAGGGAGAAACGATCAGAAAGAAACGAACAAATAATAATAATAATAACTCTAGAAGATTATAAATAGGAAACCCAGCTATCACTGCACTGGAGGTGCAGGCCTTCACTTTTTTATTTTTCATTATAATTTGCACAAAATCCCTCCAATCCTAGCCTGTCACATTTATTTTCATTTAGCAACAGTTAAATCCTTTTTCATTTGGTCACGTATGAATCCCAATGGACAGCTGGTATTATATATGCCATACATAACAATTAGGAAGCCAAAACAAGTAAATTCAATGTTTCAACTATAACTTCTTATCAGGAAATGTTAGTTACAGTAACAGCAATGGTATGCCAATTGCATAAGCCATATGTATCTCCTATGGAAAGGCTGATTGTAATCCCCGTGTGAGCCAAAATCTCAATAAATAGCAACATAAAGAACTAATATGCAGTGAAATTTTTGTAGAAACTATTTTATAAATGGGAAAGGTAGTGAATTATGGAATAAAATATCATGCATACTACCTATTTAGTTGCTTACCCTGCAATATCTACTATCATATTCAGTTTCTTTATTATTTGGGTACAATGCTCATTTTATCTAGAATTACAGTGAGATAGTTGTCTGATAGTTGGTCATATTACAGTAGGAACATCATCAATATAGGAAATCTAGATTTTGACTGAAAATGAGAGCATGGAATAAGGAAAATCATTGCCACAAGGTAAAACTATGATTGACAACTTCTTATTGGAATTTATATTATTTGGAGTTAAATACAAACTATGATTATTTGTGGTAATGCTATGGATGTTGGAGAATAGACATTCAAGAAAGTATTGTCATTGTAACGCGTCTACAATGTAGTTGTAGATCCTTTTTCACCTTGGTTTCTATTTTCTGCAATGGCTTGTAGTGGTGACATGATGTGTGCATTAGATATTTGCTTCCAATGTTCTAGTGAACCTGGTATTTTCAAAAGGGTCATAACCTGTTAGGAAAGAACTTATTTTTTCATAAGAGGCATTGCTAGAAAAAATGGGTCAAGAGGCCAATCTACAAGACGAAATTATAATATATATTGTGACTTCTCCAAAGCTTGAAACTTATTCATTGGTTGATACTTCACTAGTCATTCAATAATGCAGCAGCCTTCAAAAACCAAAACACAGTGGTGACTTGCAGGTCATGTTTGCATTATGCTAGTACAAGCTTAGTCTATTCAGAGGCCTACCATATGCAACAAAAGAGATTTGTAGAGAAGATTGTCATGTGAACTATTGGAATTGTAGGACAAATGAAATAGTTAGTTTATATATCTTTAGCGATTTTGAATTAGGAAAGAAGCCCTTAAAATGTACATCCATCATAAGACTAGGCCGGGTTCAATCTAGTCAAGTGTGTTGCTGCTTGCACACACTTGTTATTTATTTTTCCCGTCTTAGGCCTTAGAAAAATGACATAGTAAATGTATAAGAGTTCCCAAAAGAAGTTTCTAAGTGAGATGGAAGACATGTGAGAAAATTCAAGCTGGCCTATCCATGTTCACCCATTATTGGGCTTCTTTAGGATTAATAGTTGAGGAAATTTTTCCGGCACTATGGGACTAAGAATGTATGCCAACTTGTAAGATTAAATAACATTGAAACACCATGAGAGTCATATATAATTGTTGAAATGATGTTGACCAGATTAGAATATTAGTAGGAGACAACTTAGCAACTTCTTAGTATCATGTTGCATGAAGAATTGACTCGAACCTAAGTTTTTGAGGCAAGTGATATACTGCCAAATCATGTCCTTTAGGAGACAAAGTTTGCACATTGAGTGTGTGAGAGAGCGGATGGGTATCATTTTCACATGGATTGATACATTAGTCCAATTTATATTTTCTTATCTTTTCCTAAAGGCTAATATCAATAAATGTGAACATGAGAGTGGGTGCCCTCACATTTGAAGAGACAAATCTAGAGGGATTGTGTTAAAGACCAGTTAAGTTAATAATTCTACCCTCATTCTTAATGGAAAAAAACATTTCATATGATTTATGTCATATGTGCCCAAAGTTTGAAAACACTAAAGTTTAAACTCCCAACATGTCCTTTATGAGAGTGGGTGCCCTCACATTTGAAGAGACAAATCTAGAGGGATTGTGTTAAAGGCGATTTAAGTTAATAATTCTACCCTCATGCTTAATAGAAATAAAAATTTCATATGATTCATGTCATATGTTCCCAAGGTTTGAAAACACTAAAGTTTAAACTCGTAGGATCTCATCATTCCCTCTAGTTGAAGGAAGAAGAGATTTGAAAAGAAACTTTGATCTGCTATAGTGACTCGTACCTTCCTTATTTCACCTTTGCACTTGAGAATTTGATGGCTTAGGATTTGAACCTCAAATTAAGTGGTAGGTTCAACATATAATTGAGGTTGTTTAACCTTTTGGGAAACTATGCAACGATGAGTGCTTTCTATGTCCAAGATTATAATGATCCATTTTAGATGAATCTCTTATCTTTAGCGGTCTTAAGATTTTTAATATTGATCTTAAGTTAAATGTATTTTTTATTGGAAAATATAGCACCCCTATGGAATCATAGGTATGGTCGCCTCAACTTGACCTATCTCTCTCAGTTGGCATGAGAGAAACTAGTAGATGGACTTCCGAACATTCTGTAGAAGATCCACAAACTTTACAAAGCTTGTCAGGCAGGGAAGCTACATTGAATACCATTTTATGAAGGACAAGCTTGGAGAGCATCGAGGGTCCTTCAGTTGGTACTCTCAGATATATGTGGACCAATGAACATGACATCAACCACTGGTGCTAGGTACTTCCTTCCGTTTGTTGATTATTTCAGTAGAAAAATGTGGGTATATTTTCTATAATTAAAATTTGATGTGTTTAATGAATTTCAAAAGTTCAAAGCATTAATAGAGAAACAGTTAGGTTTTCATATTGCCTCTCTTAGATATGATACTGGTGGGGAATTCTACTTAAAATATTTCAATAATTTTTTTGCTAAACATGGGATCCAAAGACAATATTGGATGAAAACACCTTTCAAGACCTTGTGGCGGCCATACAAGAAGAAGAAGCTCCCACCCCTCTTGAAGATGATAACAATATCACTAAAAGGGACCCTCCAAATTCACAAGATTAGTTCAAAATACTTTGTGACCAACATAGCCCCACAGCCAACCCCATCCTCATCAAAGAACTGGTATGTGTTGATGTATGTGTCCTAGATTCTATGAAATATTTTCATGAAAAAAAGGAGCATGATAATAATTTTCACCATTATGAGGAGGCTAGTCATGATGTCCAACATGAAAAAGCGCTTTGGAGTAAGTATGAATATGGGTTGTGTTTGCGATGGCTTGGTCAATGCAACCAACATCAACATCATACTCTCCTTCCTCTTTTCCATTTCACGTTCACCATGAGTCAATATTCTTTCCCCAATCTCTTTGACGTGGCCATGCAATTGGGATGCCACACCACTTATATCACGCTGAGATTCCTTCCATGCCCTGTACAGAGGTCTAGCTGCTGGTAGAAATTTTTCTAGGATGATCTGTTCACCATCAATTAGAAAGCTCAAAAACAAGTTCACATGGAGCTGTGAATTGAACTCAGATTTCTCATTCAAGATGGCTCATAAGCATCTGTAGATGTAGCTGTGTGTTGGGTTTGGATTTCTCATTCTTTAAACACTCCCTTACTACTTGACAGGGACCTATTGCTCCGAAACCATTATTGTTTCATTTGTAAATTCGATTAAAGTTTGGAATTTCTCATGTCAAATTTACATTCTTATGTCCAGTTTCCATTAAGAACGAGGAAAATGGTTCTTCAATTTGAAATTCTCCGAAGTTTGTGTAGAGAGGTTGGGAGCATTCTCTGAAGGCTCCAACTTTTGTGAGAAATATTCCAAGTTTCAGGTTGGGATTTTATACTTTTCTTTCTACGTTCTTACTATGGGCACTGGTGGTACAAAGTCCAACATCCCACCATTGGTGTCGATCAGTTCGATGAATTTGATCCTAAAGAGAAGGTTCAGAAATCCTCCTTCAATTGGTGGATATTTAGTGTGTTTTGGGGAATGCTGTTTGCAGATAGTTTTCTAATATACATCTAGGATCGCGTGGGATTCACTGTAGGTTATGCGATACCCACGTTGGGATTGATTATATCTCTCAAACTATTCTCAATTGGTAATCCATTTTATAGACATAATGTTTAGAATGGAAATCCATTCAATCGCATTGCTCAGGTCATTGTTGCAGCAGTTCATTAGTGGAAAATTACTATGCCATTAGATCCCACCAAACCATTCCCCATTTCTCATGCTCTGGTTTTTAGGTGAGTTCAACCATGAGTAATTTAAATTATCAGTTGACTATTTTTTGAATTATGATTAATAGTAGACAAACCCTAGTTGTAATTGTTGAAATCAATCATCATGCTTGTTTGAGAGTAAATAGTATTAGTGTCACTGCCATCTTTTATGTTATTAGTGTTAGTGTCATTAGCTTTACCTATTCATTCAAAAGAAATGAATTAATTTTATATCCATGTTTATACAAATTAATTTTTCCATAACTTCACTAGTGCACTATTTTTTAGTCTAATTTCCTTTTTCTACCTTGCAGATATTTGGACAAAGCGGCAACATATGGGTTCTCAGTTTCAAATCCTTGTAAGTGAATAGGCAGAAAGTTATTTTTTCTTTTGTAAGTTTTATTAAAGTTTTGAATTTCTCATGTCAAATTTACATGCTTATGTGCAGTTTCCATTGAGAACGAGGCAAATGGTTCTTCAATTTTACATTCTCCGAAGTTAAGTAGACAGAAAGACACATATATATGGCCACAATGAAAGCATAGACTTGTATAATTAAATAAAATGGTTGAGAATAATTAATATCCTTGAAAATCTTCCTAACTTTCTCAAGTAAAATAAGATCTAAAAATTAAGGTCCTTCAAAATCTTCCTCATTGCATAGTAAATTGTTCCCAATATATACGTTCCTAGATAATATTTTGTTTGAATATGGTGCCCTCCCACCATTTATCTGTCTGTGATTTCATTCCTCACTCGACTCAATCAAATGGGTATGCCACCATTTCTTCCTTCGTTCGCAACCTAACCAATCACTGCATTTCTAGAAAATCCTATAACACCATTAACATTTGGGCCATTGGTTTGATCGGGGGCGGACGAAAGCGAGGAGGACTAGGAAGGGCTAGCAAAATAAAAAATATAGTAATGGAAATAAATTTCCTACCTCATAGATAGATACCAAGATGTTTCTATCTACCTCAGTTAAATGAATAAAGAAAGACTTTGGTAAATTGGAAAACTACTTTTGTTTTATATTACAATCCTATCACTGTTCCATCATGGAAAAACTAATTATTTAAAATCTTCCTAACTCATACAAAAAGACCTTGTCTCATCACAATGCATGCAAAATAGAACTCTGCCAAAATACTATAACTGTGATATGAGATAAAGTAATTGACCCCAAATTAAAGTCAGCACAATTAACTTTTACTATGAATTAAACTAGGCCCAATTATCTTTTACTAAAAAATTATTGCCAGATTTGAAATTAAAACAGAACACAGAAAAGTGAGACCCTGCCAAATTACTCTGCAGTCTAACTGAACCCAAATCAAACTACAGAACACAGAAAAGTGAGACCCTGCCAAATTACTCAACAGTCTAACTGAACCCAAATCAAACTACGCCTTATTAACTTTTAAAATTTTATATATAAATAGAATATAGAAAAGTTATTTCCAGATTCAAAATAAAACAAAACACAGAAAGTTAGACCGTGCCAAAATACTCACCAGTAATTGAAGTAACTGAGCCCAAATCAAACGACGCCTAATTAACTTTTTTATATAAACAATAACTTTCATTTTATTTCAGAAAGCTTATGAATGAAGAATACATACCGTTAAGATGAACAGGGTGCCCCCAAATATGAGTCTCGCCTTTGCATTCTCCCTGAGAGGCATCGACGATAAGCGCCTCATCTACCGAAGACCTCAATAATATCCATATCATTCTCGCTGTTAATTTCCAAGCAATCCACAATGGTGATACAAGAATCAAAATTTGGGCAGTGCATGTCCTTCAATAATATCCTTCTAAGCTCCAGAATAACGAAAATAACCACAGTAAAAGGACCTTGTCTCGTCACAATGGGAATAAGCCCCTTGTAAAGAGCCATAGGACCTTCCACCTTGATGGTCTTCATAGCACAGTCAAGGGCTCCATAATAAGGTGTCGGCTCCTGGTAGAACGCACATTTTCCAGTAGTATTCCAGAAGATACATTGATCTGGGGTGCTCTCACCATTTTTTCAATCTTCCCAGCTAACAAAGAAAAAATAATCCCAATTTCTCTGCAAAATCTTGACGATGTCACTCAAATTTTCAGGTGGATATCTTCCAGATAAAATGCCAGCACAATACCATGGAAAGTTGTTTCGGATCTGATGTCTACTACTTCAGCTTTGCAGGAGCATCCTCTCGCACTGTTCTCTTGATTGTGTGAGCTGCCTAATAGATGGAATCCGAACCCCACATGATATTCCTCCCTGTTTCTGCAAGGTAGATCTTGTTTCCTCATAGAGAAGGCTGGGCAGTCTGTTCTCTATCTCTACATCTTTAGTAGGAAGGCAACCATGAAAACAAGATGTGTGACTTCTGATTCAATAAATTTGACTCTTCCTGTTAAATAATGAAAAACATGAATCCATAATAAACTGGAACAAAAAAAACTGGATCCATAAAATACAAAACCCATATATTAAACCCACGGTAAAGTCTAATAACATGTAAGGAAGTGGATCACATAATAACGACTCCTCTGTTCCTTCTGCTCCAAATATTTCTAACTTCTCAAGGGTTTCTACCATTAGAGTGTGCAGGTCACCAGGTCGAATCTCACGAAGTCCGGCTCCACACCCGATTCCAAGTCAAATTGAAGGGTACAGGAGCTAGCCATGGTTTTTCACAATATCTGCCACCGGGCCAACAGAAAGCCAACGGCCGTGCTTTCGGAGCCCAAGCCGGTGTTCACTGTGGTAAAATTGACGACAACAAAGCCAGAGGGCGACGATGAGGTCGGCGCAGAGGCACTGACGGTCTCCGTCCGGGGCATCCATCCGAAAATAGAGCAGGCTTACGCGGCTGCGATGCTTGAAATCATCTATAGCCTCGAGGCGAGTGAGGGCAACGCTCTACCCATGGTGCGCACCATCGCCAAGACCAAGACGTTGCTCATGAAGGACCGACTGAAGAGCATCCAGTCCTACCAGGATCCTGAGGGCTCCGAGCATGTGGAGTTTCCGGTGCACCGGTCGAATATTTTCCCTGAGGACAATGAAAAGGACGGTGTCGACATGGAGGCTCTGCTCAAGGAGCCCCTGCATCCCTGCACCCTCTTGGACTCTGAATATGATGAGAAGACTACGCTCCCTCTTCTTCTTTAGATTCTGAAATCACCATGATTGAAGCGCCCCTCCTCCTTACCGTGGACAAACCCTCCGACAGTGGGAAATGAAAAAATTTGATATTTGAAATTTTTTGATATTTTGAACTTGGGAGGGAAATGAAAAAATTGGATATTTGAAATTTTTTGATATTTTGATATAAAATGCGTGTGTTTGTTTTTTTTTTTTTTTTTTGAAAATAAGAAGCATAGAATCCAACTTAGGGGTGACTGGGAAGGCATGGTAGAGGATCATTTTTTACAAAGTTTTAGCATGGAAAAAAGTTCAACAAAATTTAAAAAAATATAAATTTATAGAAATAAATATGTAGAAGGTTGAATACATTGATTTATAGAAGGTTGAGTATATAAGGTTCAAGAGTCATTTCATATGTTTTTTGTGCCTAGTTTTCCAGATAATTTGTATATCTTTCTAAATAAATAGACTTTTTGTAGTCTATTTATGTGTTAAGTGACTTATAGTTGGTAAATTCTCTATTATAATTTCGAGTTTTTTAAGGTCACTCTAGTTTCCAATATATGCAAGGTCTATAGCGTACTTAAATAGATTCAATATTAGGGATAAGTTGTAATGGGGATTGCATTTGTTATTAGTTTTTGGTGTTCACTCTACATTAGAGTTATGTAATACTATGAATGTTATTAGTATAATGGATTACTATTCTACCTATGTGTTTTTATTTATACTATATTTGGGTGATCTATGTTAGTTTTTATTCATAATGATGTTAGTTATAGTGGTTCAAATGGATGCTAATAATATCATAACGAATGTGATCCCACTAAAATATTTAACATTTTGCACTATACTTATAAGGAATTATTATATGTGTCTCAAGTGAGACCTTCTTGCCCATATAAGATGGAATATATTAGGACATTAGACAATAATAGGCCATATTTAGATACATTCCATTAACCTTGAGTCTATGATAAAGCCAACACTCAATAATGGGAAATAATTGCCTAAAATCTTTGAAATATGGTAGATGAGTTAAATTAGGGTTTAATGACCGAGGGTGTTGGGTTTAACTTACAAAATGTCTTCAAGCGACTTGAATGTTTTTAACCATGACCCTAAATTCCCCCTAAGCTAATTTAGGATGAAAATTATTCTTGGAAATGGGATGGGAAAGGTAGAAGGTGACATTAGGAAGAGGTGCTTGAGGAAAAAAGGTCATTTTATTGGCTCTTAGGAAAAATGGAAAAGAAATATTACTTTTAGGACTTTGTTCGTCTATGTTAATGTATAATTTCTACCTCGGGAGAGATGAATATTTCACTAAGCCATTATGGTAATTGGAGTAGTTAAATAATACTCAAGTATTGTCTAAGTGGATATATGAGGATATGGTATAATTATCCATATTGGGGTATTACACTCCCATTACTCAGCCTGACATTTTATTTGGGATGAAGGTGGTGTTGTAAGCCAAAGAACTTACAATTACAAAAGTACTAGACTAAGTTTGATATTAGAAAAATTGATGACATTGTTGGGTAGAGTATAGTTCTTGAGTGAATCTTCAATGAGTTTAAATGATGTGTTATAATTGAGATAAATCCTTGCTTGGAGGAAAAATCATATTTGAAGGTGTACCTAGTAGGGATGAAAAGAAAACCTTTTGTGTGATTTCCCCCCACAATATACCATTGATACAACAAAAATATTAATATTCCTTAGTCTTAAATTGATCATTGCTTTAGGAGATGGAGGTATGAACTAGATCCATCCTAATAGTGGCCGGAAAAGGTATACACTAACAATTTTCCTTGTTGGTGCAAACGGATGTTGTTAAAATGTATGTTTCTAGGATTTTGTGTGGATTTGATTAGACAAATTGTGTGACAAGAAACAATCTAGAAAAAACTGCTATATCAACTATATTTTTCTAGAGAACAACCATAACCATTTGACCTTAATTATTGTAAGCATAGAAAATATTGTTTTTACTTCTTAGATGACTACCAAAAACAATCAATTTCCTCATACATAAGTCGTCAACATAGCCATTGAAAGATTCAAAGCAATGTCTTACAATTTTTGTTGTAGCTAGAGCAACTTCTTCAATAAGGGACCCACTAGGACCTCAATGCTCAATTCCTATTGCATCCCAAACTTGGAAAACAGAAGAAAGAAATGGCCACTTGTTATTTAAAGATGAAATTTACTTTCAAAAAAAGGGTTTAAAAAGAGTGAACTTAAGAAAAAATAAATGCATTTCCTCCACAGTAAAAAAAGGTCATTTCCAACACAATAATTTTAATTTAGTCTAGGTTTTAATAATGTCAAGTCAATGTATGGTTGCACTTCAATATGTAGACAAGTGCAGATACCATTTAAAGAATATATTTTGTATTTTTGGTGGTGATTTTTTAAATCTCTATTAACATTTAACGTTACTTGAACAATGAGAAGAAAATTTGTCCTTCCTTTGTTTACCAACTCTAAGTGGATGAGGAAATTAACTATGGGCTAAGTCACTATTGTGGTCACTGGTAAATCATCTAGGAAAGCATAGTTTTTTTGAATCTCTAATTAAACTGAGAGGATTGTGAATCGGTTTAATACATTCTTGATTATTTTAAACTTTTCATTAAACTTATTTACACACCTTCATTTCAAACTCTATTTGATGTGAGTAATTTTAGAATGTGTCAGTATTAGTTTAATAGAGCAGTAGACTTAATATGAGAGCAGCAGGTATTAAGCAAATAATACATATGAGATCAATACATAAATATCATGCACAGAGACACCAGATATAAGTGGAAACCCATAAAGGGAGAAAACCACATCTTATTATTGTTGTGATGCAAAGGCAAGCTCCAACTCCCTCTCACCACTGTTTTTCTGCAGGCACCAACCTACAGGAGGCTCCTACCTCAATTCTGCAAGCTGCAACTTGCAAGGAAGCACCAACTCCCTTCAGTTTTCTGCAGGCACCAACCTACAGGAGGCTCCAACCTCAGTCAGCTACAACTGACAGCTATCAGGCTACAACTTGATAGGGAAGCTCCAACTTCCTCATTTTCTAAAACTGAATGTTTGCTGATTTACCTCAGATATCAGCTCTGTTCTGTAGCTTCTCTTAATCTTCTCTGCCTTCTATATTCTGGATTCTCTCTATATATGCTCTCTCCCTTGCTCTCAAAAAACCCTCTCTGCATATCAAGATGATATTATTTATATATTTCCTCACATGACTGTTTGTATTCTGCTTGGAATTCGAAATGGAAAGTCATGTCTCTTTGCCTTCTTCCTTCTCACTCCTTTTATCAGCTTACTCAGAAATTATAACTGTAGGTGTCAATTTTAACATTACAGTGGGAGTTTGTTTTCTCTCGGAGACTTGCCAATGCATCACAAACAACAAAAACAATTAAAACATTTACATTCGAATTACAATATGAATTCCAGCTCACTTATTTTGTCTCTTGGTTTGCTGCGCATTTGTCTTTTTTGTGACTGTGTTTTGACTCTTTTCTGCTCTGTATGCTTTTCTGTCCTCTGTTGTAGTGTATTTGCTGCATACGTGTAACAGTGCTTTTATATCAGTGCCTCTTAGAAAAATGTGTGACTGCTGACTTGCAGCAAGTGTCTTGTTGATGTGGAAAATTCCTCAAACGGAACGGACATATATCACAGTCATCGTATATTTATAATCGCCCTCCCATTAGGCCGAGGCCCGTGGGTTCACAGCCCATGTGACATATTTTAATACAACTGCAACCGTGTTTTATATATCTAACAACAATCCTTTTATATATAAGCAATCACCCTCCACCTTAAGCCTTTGGTCTTATATTACAATCCAATAAGTCGAATCACAACCACTAATACATGAAAGGGTCGGGCCCCACATCTCCGTCGGCGGATCGGTGGTGTCAAACGAAAACTTGCGATTGCGATTGATCAAACGGACGCGATGACCACATAAAACATAGCTCATATCGCAATCGGGTCCGATCTTTGAACACATGCAATTGGGACACATTATAGACAAGTTCCGATTGCGATCAGAACACAGATGCGATTTGCACAAATTAACTCCCGCATATAACAGGATCGGGTCCGCCACTTCAATCGCAACATATTACAAAGTCGTGCGATCAATCGGAGAGTTCCGATTGCGATTGAGATTCCGGACGCGATTGAACCAATTAATTCCATCGTATAATCGCCATCGGGTCTGCCACTTCAATCGCAACATATTACAAAGTCGTGCGATCAATCAGAGAGTTCCGATTGCGATTGAGATTCCGGACGCGATTGAACCAATTAATTCCATCGTATAATCGCCATCGGGTCCAGCCTTTGATCGGAGCATATAACAAAAGACTTGCGATCAATCGGAAAGTTCCGATTGCGATTGGGAACTCGGATGCGATTGGCTCATAAACTATGGCATATAACTCGATCGGGTCCGGCCTTCGATCGGAGCATATAACAAAAGACTTGCGATCAATCGGAAAGTTCCGATTGCGATTGGGAACTCGGATGCGATTGGCTCATAAACTGTGGCATATAACTCGATCGGGTCCGGCCTTCGATCGCAATCGCAACTTTCTGTTGCGATGTTCCGTTGCCCTTGCGATCTCCGATTGCGATTGGGGAGAGGTTCCACCATCTTAAACTTCGTTTTGTGTGCTCCATAATATAACGGACATATATGTATACTTTGCCAAAGGGTTAAGCGATTCCCGGAATATGGTTTATATATTATATGTGCTCCGCCGGTTGGAGAGTGCGATTCCCGGAATATGGTTCTGTATTATATGTGTAACGCCCGGCTGGAGTCTGCGATTCCCGGAATAATATTCGTGTTATATTATATGTATAATGCTCGCTGGAGTGTGCGATTCCCGGAATTTTGTAACTGCTCTCTGCCTCTGTCTCTGCTTCTGTCACTCTGCCTCTGTCTCACTGTGCTTCTATGACTGTTACATTTTGACTGTCTTCTTGCTGCCTCTATTGCTTTCATTGTGCCTCTTTTGCCTTCCTTTGCTTCAGCGCTGCCTCTTTTGCCTGAGTGCTGCCGCCTTTGCCATCAATGACAATATTTCCAACAGTCTCCCCCTTTGGCATTGATGGAAATCCACTTTCTCTGTTTGCTTTCTCTTTCTCTTGTTGCTTGCTCTTCCTCCTGCTATTTGTTCTTCCTCCCCCTTTGACATCAATGGCAAAGGATGACTCCTCATCCCTCCGTATGGGTTCTATCGTTGTATTTCCTTTCTCTGAGTTACGTTTAGGTCCTCTTCTGCTGAAATTGGACTATGCTGTGTTTCATTTGTAGTGCCTGTAATATGTGCTAGATTGCAGATAGAGATGATGCATTTTACGATTGAAAGGTTCTTGTTGCTTCTGAATGCTGATAATATTGATAATGTTGATCCTATGGACTTGTTTTATGCTTATCTTGTTGGCTGTTCTCCCCCTGGAATGATATCTTCGTTTTGTTTTCCCACTGAGACTGTACTTTCTCTTCATATTAGAGAATAGTATCTATATATACTACCCCTAGTTTGTCTCTCAAGTATTCGAATGGTTCTCTGGCAAGTGCTCTGGTAAATATATCTGTTATCTGTTCTTTTGTTGATACATAGTCCAGTTTAACTATCTTCTTAGCCACTTGTTCTCAGAGAAAATGATACTTGATTGGTATATGTTTAGTTTTTGAATGAAGCACAGGATTTTTAGATATACTTATAGCACTTGTATTATCACATTTGATTGAGATAGGTTCATTAATGCTTACCTTCATGTCTTGAAGATTTTGCTTCATCCACATGACTTGTGTACAACATGCTGCTGCTGCTATATATTCTGCTTCAGCTGTAGACAAAGATATGGATGTTTGTTTCTTGCTTAGCCATGCCACCAGACTTTCTCCTAGATAGAATGCACCTCCACTTGTACTCTTCCTGTCATCCACACAGCTGGCCCAATCTGCATCTGTGTACGCTGTTAAGGTGAAGCTCTTGCCTTTAGGATACCAAAGCCCTTATTGTGCTGTTCCTTGTAGATATCTGAGTATTCTTTTTACTGCCAGAAGATGGTTTTGTTTAGGTGCTGCTTGATATCTTGCCACTAGTCCTACTGCTAGCATGATGTCTGGTCTTGAAGCTGTCAAGTACAGCAGGCTTCCTATCATGGATCTATAGAGTTTTTGATCTACATCTGCAGACCTATCATCAGCACACAGCTTGCATCCCGTGATCATGGGGGTTGTCATTGGTTTGCAGTCCTCCATTTTGAATTTTTTCAGCATTTCTTTTAAGTATTTTTCTTGAGAAATGAATGTGCCTGTGTTCTTTTGCTGAATTTGCAGTCCGAAATAGAAACTGAGTTCTCCAATCATATACATTTCAAACTCTGTTTTCATCTCATCAGCAAACCCTTTTGCTAGATCATCTTTGTTGCTTCCAAACATAATGTCATCAACATATACAACAACAATTAGGAGTTCATTTTCATGCGCTTTTATGTATAGATTGCTGTCTACTCCACCTCTCTTAAAACCCTATTTTTGCAAATATTTTTCCAGTCTTGAGTACCAAGCATGAGGAGCCTATTGCAGTCCATATAGGGCCTTCTTCAGTCTGCACACATAGTCTTCTTTGTCTTTCAATGAGAAGCCTTCTGGTTGTTCCATATACACTTCTTCTTCTAGATCTCCATTAAGAAAAACAGACTTTACATCCATTTGATATACCTTGAAGTCTTGGTAGCATGCAAATGCCAGGAACATTCTGATAGCCTCCATTCTGGCTACAGGTGAAAATGTTTCATCATAGTCAAGTCCTTCAATTTGTGAGTATCATTTGCAGACCAGCCTGGCTTTATTCCTGATTACTTGTCCTTGCTCATTCATTTTGTTTTTGAATACCCATTTTGAACCAATGATCTTTTTCTCAATAGGTCTAGGAACTAGTTCCCAGGTATTGTTCTTCTCAATTTGGTCCAATTCTTCATTCATTGCTTTTACCCAATACTTGTCCTTGCTGGCTTCTTCAAATTTCTTTGGCTCTATTTGTGATAACATGGCAATGTATACTTCTTCTGTTTGTTCTGTTAGCTGCCTTCTTGTCTGGACTCTTGCTTTCTTCTCTCCTATGATCTGATCTTCAGGATGATTCTTCTGAGTGTATCTTGAGGGGGTTTTCGAGCTCAGCTCTGCATCATCTGTTGTCTTGCTTGTTTCATCATCATCCTTGTCTTCCTCTTCATGGTTGTCTGATGGACTGCAGCAATCTGTATTTCTTGTATTGTTTGGAAGTTCTTCATCAAATCTCACATCAATACTTTCAACTATCTTCCGAAGGATCTTGTTGTAGCACCTGTACCCTTTGCTTTTGGAAGCATATCCTAGAAAAATCCCTTCATCTGCTCTTGCATCAAATTTCCCAAGGTTTTTATCATTATTCTTTATGTAACACTTGCTACCAAAGACTCTGAAATGTTTTATTGAAGCTGGCTTTCCATGCCATAGTTCATATGGAGTCTTGTCACTGCTTGGCCTTAAGTGAGCTTTATTAAGGATATGTACTGCTGTGTGTACTGCTTCTGCCCAGAAGGTTTGAGCAATATTATTCTCTTGCATCATAGCTCTGGCTATTTGTTGTATAGACCTGTTTTGTCTCTCTACTACT